>CM062815.1:290826261-291319169 GCA_031772625.1 Pinus tabuliformis | reverse complement strand
ACAGGTGAAGGGGATTGAGGTTTGGTGAAGAAACTCTACAAATTGGATGTAGAAGACTACACTTATTTGAGCACTAAAGCAAAGAAGGTGGAGAGCTGAGACATCAGTGAGTTGTGGCATATAATATTAGGCCAGTTTTACCACGGAGCTTTGAATATTATGTAACAAATTTCTACAAGACTTCCTAAGGCCACACTAGAGAAGAGAAACACGTGCAAAGGGTGTACATTGGGGAAGTACACCAAAGATTCCTTTCATGACAAAGAAATTCAAGCCTAAGCGATCCATGATTGAGTTCACTCAGATGTGTGTGGACAATTCTCGATAGCATCCACAGCCAAGCACATGTATTATGTAATTTTTGTTGATAATTTTTCCTGTAAGTGTTGAATTTTATTCATGCAGAAGAAATATTAGACGTTTGCTAAATTTGGTGAATTTAAAGCAGTTGATGAGAAATATACTAACATGAAATTTAAATCTCTCAGAAGCGATAACAATGGAGAATATGTGTCGAATGAACTCAAGAACTTATGTGCATCATAAGGCATTCGACAGGAGTTACTAACACCTTATAAACAACAAAATGGGGTGGATGAAGGAAGAAAAAAAGTATTGTCGGAGCAACGTGGGCGATGTTACATGATCAAGGCCTACCTTTGCACTTGTCGGTTGAAGCATGAAACAATTGTTTATTTGCAGAACATAAGCCTTATCAAATTCTTAGGATAAGTACATCAGAAGAAGATTTTTCAGGTAAGAAACCAGATGTGGCACACTTCAGGAGCTTTGGTTCATCAGTATATTATCATGCTATCAAGGATGCACTGGAAAAGCTAGATCTAATAGTTGAGTTGGGCATATTTGTGGGGTACACTAATACAAATCACAACTATCGAGTGTACCTTCCATCGAGTAGGATGAAAATGGTTCGTAGAGATGTGACTTTTGATGAAGAGAAAGCCATGATATTTTCCCTTGAGAGGGAGCTTCACTTACATCAAGATGAGGAGTTTTTATCTCTAAAGGAGGAACCTCGGGCTGATGTGGAGAAGACACATGCAAACGAGAAGAGAGTTGATGAACAAACTCATGCATAGACTTCTATATATGGAAGGAAGCACACTAGAGAGGCTGAAAGATTGATGCATGATGCTAGAGGGAATGTGGGAGCACCCACATCATAGCATAGGCAAAGGAAGTCACCAAAACTATACACTAGCTACATGGCTCTAATGAGTGAGAGTGTAGAGGTAACCAGCGCAACAAACAATATGGTTTGATGCCATGGTTGAGGAGTATGAGTACATTATCAGAAATAATGTTTGGGAAGTGGTCCCAAGACTAGCAGAAAATTTAGTCGCGAGTTTTTGATGGCTTTACAAGGTAAAGAAAGCAGCAGATGGGAGTGTGGAGAAACACAAGGCCATAATTGTGTCCACAGGGTTCTCTCAGGTGGAGCGAATTGATTACTATGAGACCTTAGCTCTAGTAGCAAGGTACTCTTCAATCAAATCTATTCTATAATTTTCGGTATAGATGGGATGGAAGATGCATGAGATGGATGTGAAGACATCATTCCTCAACGGTATGGTTGAGGAAGAGGTGTATATTGAGATGCTGAAAGGATTTGAGACCTTCAATAGAAAGTCACATGTGTGCATAATCAAGCAAGTGTTGTATGGACTAAAACAAGCACCTCGTGCTTGGTACACCAGAATTGACAGTTATTTCACTAGGTTGGGCTTCACCAAAGTGAAGCAGATGTGAACCTTTTCCATTAATTGTATTCCATCTAAAAAACAAATATTCAAGTAAAAAAAATATTACCTGTAAGTGTAACAGGTAGAAGACTACAATAATGTTTTAGGATTAGCAACCCCATAACCAAAAGTTTATGCAACTGACTAATTTTCAAATTTACAAGAAGTTATATGTTTGGGATGGAAGCCTTGCGGAATTATTTTTCATTATCGTACAATTTTGAATTAATTTATATACTAAACAATTTAGGCTGAGAAATCCAATACAAATGCAAGTTCAATTTCTAAATTTTTCTCCTACTAGATGTCAGTAAAAGGTCGGTGGCAAAGTCCAACACTACAAAGTGATAAAGCAAATAAACAGGAAGATACCTTGTCAAGTCAACTTGAACAAAGGCACAAGAGCTTGAACAAACTTGAAGAAGAGATTGGTCAGTACAAGGTAGAGGTCTCCTCTCTCAAATCTCAACTACAAGAAGCAAGGAAACAAGAACAAGGAGCTGAGAAGACAATGGAAGCATTGGAAATCATAGAATGATAGGTTGATGAAGCAGAAACACCATGATCTATCAACTAAAAGCAAAGGATGAAGAAATCTTCAAATTAAAATCTAACATCAAACTTCTCAAGGCCGAAACATGTAAAGCTACAAGGATCAAGGAAGAAATGGAAAGCAGTCTAGCAAAGGAAAATGAAGAAATCTTCAAAATGAAGTTAGATGTCATCTCCCTTAAAATAGAAGTAGATGAAGCTACTTGTATCAAGGAAGAAACAGAAACAACTTGCTAAGAAGAATAATGAGTGTGAAAGATTGGAAGAAGAGATTGTCTTCCTCAAAAAAAGGTTGAAGGGATGAACAAAATCTTGAAGAGCTCTCAAGCCTTGGATGACATGCTCAGCTATCAAAGAAGTCCATTTGATAAATCAGGTCTCGGGTATGCAGGTGAATCCTCAAACAAGAATGATAATGCTTCAAACAAAAGGGATGTGAAGAAGCCAGAAAGAAATGGTGATGCTCCCAGTTTCAACAAAGACAAGGAGAAAAATCAAGGCTACAATAGAAGAAATCCTGCTCGAAGAAGAAATGTAGATGATGTCAAAGATTTGAGAGGCAATGGTTGTCATCAATGGATCTCAAGGCAGAAAGGCTTCAGAAGTACATCAAGGAAATATCCATCTCCCAGGTACCAAAGTTCATTTTTTGGCTATTGTTATTCTTGAACAAACTTTGGTCACATGGAAAACTATTGTAAAGAATATCATAAAGATAGATGTTATGGTCCCCAACCATGTCATAAATATAGATATTATGGTCCCCAACAATCTCCAAGAAACAATTTTGCAGGAAACAATCATGAATTCTTATTTATGAACAATGTAGAATGCTTCAAATGTCATAACATTGGTCATATGGCATGTGATTGTAACTTAACTTGGGCTCTTACACAAGCTAGAACCATGCAAAAGAAGAAAGTTACACAAGTATGGAGAAGGAAGCAAATACAATCCGAAAGTCCCTTGAACTCTCCAGCCAACAACACATGTCATTGGCCTGAATTTTGACAATCTAAGCATTTGATGGGAAGACTCTACAAAAGAGATGATGCATACAGTTAGGGGGAGCCTGTGATTCTTGATCATTATTGCAGAAGCCATTAGTGAAAGGGTCCCTATGAAATCCTTGTTGAGCTATATTAATAATCATTCTTTGATAAAGATGATTTCTCAGGAGTACTCCATTGAAGAACATGATCCTGTAACCATTCTTTGGACTATTGTTAAAGATGCTTTCCACTTAATCACTAAGTAGTATTTGGAGCAACAGAGAAGGTCATCTAATGTTAGAGAAATAGGGAAAATAACTATGGTGCTGATATTACAGATGTTAAATGTCTTGACTCAGGGATTTAATGTGAGAACAGGTAAATTATGGACACAAATAGAGGCAACCTTCAAACAAATAGATACACCTAGAATGGAGTTTGAAGTAAGAGCAGCTGGCAGCATATAACAAAACTGAAGCATTGCAAGAAGATGCAAATCAGCAAAATGAATTTAAAAGACAGTCACAGATTGGATATCTAAATCTGCTAGCGGAAATAACTTGTTGAGATATGTACAAGAACACAAGGAAAAGATGGCTCATAGAAAGGAGAATGTCGTGTAGTCAAATATAACTTAAGCTGATACTGGTCACTTAGAAAATACAACAGTGAGGCACAACCTCTCACCATTTCATCCAAATGCAATGATGTTGAATACTGGATGGCAGTGACTTAAGGAGAAGCACAAAAACACAAAGGAACTCAGATCTGAAGAAAGATGGAAAGAAAGAAAATTTCAGTGGCATTTTCTCTTGATTCGGACTATGAAGGCCTCTCAATTCTGATTGTGGAGACAACAATATGGATTGAAGCATAAAAGCTTGGACTTGGGCACTTGGTGTATGTCCATTTGCAATCTAGTTGAAAGCATTCAAGTAGAGAATCTTTAAGCATTGTTGAAGACATGATAAAGTAGTTCTGAGACAGGAAGAGGAATAATGTGCTAATTGATGATAAAGCATCAATCTTTCTATCTTGAGTAAAAATAAGAGCACTATGACAGGGGGAGTCACAGACCCATGAAGATCTATCATTCATAAAGAACAGAAGCAGTTTGATAGGGGAAACCCCATAGCACTCCTTTGCCATTGATGTCAAAGGGGGAGAGAAGAAGAATATTTCCATCAATAACAAAGGGGGAGATTTTTGACCTAGGTTGTCATTGATGTCAATATGGCAATATTCTAGATACTAGATGATCCATGAAGGGGAAGTAGAGCAGATCCATGAAGAGACATTGGAGCAAGAGGAGCCATCGGAGGAGCATCGCATGTAATACATGCCTAAGAAGAACCGAGAGGAAGAAGTCATGAAAAGAGGAGTTAACATATCAGAGGAGGCAAAACAGAGCTATTAGAGCTACAGGAGGAGTATTACAAAATATAAAAGCAAAGCATATCGGAGGAGCAAAACAGAACTATCGGAGGATCAAACAGAGCTATTAGAGGAGAAAAACAGAGCTATCAGAGGCATATCAAGAGTATTGGGAGTAATATATGCCACAGAAGAACTATCGAAAGACTGATCAAAGGAGCATAGAGGAAGAGCTGAAGACATAAAAGCATATCAGGACTATCGGGAGCAGTATATGCCAAAGAACCAAAGAAGAGCAGAATACATATATATAGGCAGAAGAGTTAAAAGAGGGGGAAAACACACATATATATATATATGCAATATACACTATCAGAGGCTGGAAAAATAATATATATATTGGAATACACTATTGGTGGTGGCAAATATATATATATATTAGCGGTATTGTAATCGGTACGTTCTGCTATGAGGCAGTACCTGAAACCCCCGACAAAGTAATATATGTGCGGACCCAACGAGACATATCTGCCTGGGTGTATAAACAGGTGAAGTCCGCTAAGTGTGTCGAAGCATGGTTTTTTAGTGTATTTAATATATTCAGGCTCTAAGCCTTTCCACAATAAAGCATGCGGATCCGCTATAACATTATGCAGTGGTCTATTGATATATCGCATCCGCCTATCGGTACTCGCATATCACAATATACAAAGGGCTATTACTCCTAAAAGCATCAATTGCGATATATGTTGTGGACCCGATGCAACATTATAGTTTGACTTAATGATATATCGCATCAGCAGGATAATCGACCATCGGCCATCGGACTTATACAGGACTTTCGGAAGCTGTGATTGCCGATTGCGATTACACAACAGACCCGATGCAGTTATAGATGTGGGTGTAATGATTTTGAAGTCTACCCTTAAGCATTTCAGTCGGGTGTTTCATATATTCCTGTGTATTTCAATATTTGTATTGCCAAGGTTTTTTAGGCCAAAATCTTATAATAATGGTTCCAATAGTTTAGTGGAGTTGAACGATGCCGATTGTGATTGCGATGGTGACGTGGCATGTGGGGCCTTCCTGATTGGTACAGTCTCTCTGTTAAACAGTAAAGTCCTATGTATGAACGTTATTAAAGAAAAAAAGGGACCTCTCTGATATGGTTTAATAAACATCATTTCCTTTGTAATTCAACCTTCTCTTCTATATTAATGTGTCCATGAAGCATTGGCTAATCTGAATAGGCAGAGGAAACTACAGCGACCGAGGAGGGAAGCCGAAGGATCAAGCGAGGCAGAGGAAACTACAACGACTGAGGAGGAAGCCGAAGAGCGAGCGGAAAGAGGAAACCGACGGTCAGAGGCATCAGGAAGATACAAAAATAGAGAACAAGGAAAGTGGAAGTGTTGTTGAAAAAGCTGGAAGAAACAGAGGCAGCCGTAGGGTCCAGCAGAACAGAAAAGGGCTGAAGGACCAATAGGACAGGAGGCATTCGAAGGGTGAGCTTCTCTGCTAATCGTGTTACCCTGTGAAAGAATTAATCAGGTACACAATGCAGTCTGTAGAACAATTCTGGGATGTAATAAATAAAGTTTTATCTGACATTGTTTGAAGGGAGAAGTAGTCAGCAGAGAAGCAGTCATACTGAAGCATTTACTGTGACAGTAAGAACAGATGCTTGAACAGAAAGTTGGTTCTTATGTAGAGCTTAGTGCAGCTAATAGTAGACTCACTAAAGATATGTGGAGACATTATCAGAGGTCATGAAGGCTATTGCAAACTTTGTGTGGACATTATGAAGAGTTGTAAAGACTCCTTCATAAGAAGACTGGTTGTCATTGATGTTGTAGCATGGAGACTACAGCGAAGTTGCAGTCGGACAGAACTTAGTAAAGAATATTTCTGAGAGCATAACATTACTATCAAACATGCCTTGACAAGATTGGGTTGGAACCCTTGGGGTTGGTGCCTCAGAAGTAGGAAGGATTGGTGTCCTTGGGGTTGGTGCCTCAGAAGTTGGAAGGATTGGTGTCCTTGCAATTAGTGCCTCAGAACTTGGAAGGATTGGTGTATTTGAGGTTGGTGCCTCAGAACTGGAAGGATTTATGCCTTGGGAGTTGGTGCTCCTAAGTCCAAGGTTGGTGCCTTGAAAAAAATAGAGTTGGTGCTCTAGAGGTTGGAGCCTGACAAAAGTCCAAGTTGGTGCTTGGAAACTAATTGAAACCATTTATATATTGTATTTATTTTACTGCAAAGATTATATTAATAAAAGCATTTATTCCTGTTGTTCATCTTGTGTTCTGAATATAAATGTTTTAACTGGTAAAACAATAGTTGAAAAAGAAATATTGATTCACCCCCTCTCAGTATTTCCAACACAAACAAGTCATCAATCCATGACAATGGCCACCTGCTCTGGAGTGTCACAGTTTTAAACTCCCTGTGATTAATGCACAACCCAATAGCATCATCCTTCTTCGTCACAAACAAAATTAGTGCTCCCCAAGGTGATACATTTGGCCTAATTCATTAGGGAAATTTTGAGGTCTAAACTAGGCCTCCTAAGAAAAATGTGCAAGAAAAATAAACTTTATAAGAACCAATAGGACTCAAGATGATGATCTTAACCATGGGGGATGATTCACTATTTTTGGAGTAAAAAGGTAAAAAGATTAAAAAATAATAAAACAATAAAACAATAAAACTACTATTTTCAACTTATCTCCCTAAGAGTTTACTCAAATTTTGAGCAGGAATACCTATTGAATGGAAAATTTAATTCCTCATCCAAAGAGTATCCATGTTGCATAATTTCGATGGATGCTTCTACACAAAAAATGAGAAATACATGAAAAAACATGATTGCAATCACATTTTTTTGGTATTTCTCATTTTTCGTGTAGCATGGTCCATTGAAAGTATACAACATGGGTAATCCTTGGATAAGGAATCAAATTATGCATCCAATGAGTGTTTCTACTCAAATTTGAGTAAACCCATAGGGAGATAAGTTGAAAATACGAGTTGAAAAAATAGATTTTTTCATTTTTCCCTCTAAAATTTGATGATGTAATCTATTCTTATTTTATTATTTCCACTATTATTTTATAATTTCCTTAGGAGGCCCATTTTAGACCTCAAAACTCCCCTAATGTATGCATTTTCAAACATTTCCTTCAACTACATATTCAGTTCCACTAACTCTGGAGTGCTCATCGTGTAAGGTGCCCTTGATGTTGGTGCCACTCCTGGTACCAACTTAATAGAAAATACCACATCCTTATGAGGAAGTAATTTTTAAATCTCTGCTGGAAATACATCACAAAATCGCTGCAAAACCAAATACCTCTTTAAATTAAAATTTTGCATCCTCAGAATCCTTACCTTTGTCACTGGAAGCAAGCACTGCAAATAATACACACCTTTTCCTGCAACTACCCTTTCCCTGCTTAGCTATAACCATTAACACCGATGTAGGGTTCTTCTTACCGTGCAATATTCTCTTCTCTCCGTCGTCATCCAAGAACTTGATAGCCTTCTCATAACAATCCAAATTAGTCCTATGAAGGTACAACCATACCATACCTAGAAGCATATTGTATGATCCCAAAGGAAGTAGATTTAGTTATGTTGATGTAGGCATACCATTCAACAAAAATGTACAAGCTCTTACCCAATGATGAACTCTTTCCTTAGTAACTGTAGTCAATTGCACCAACCAAGACTCCGCGTGCACTTATTTTCTCAAACCACACTTATCCATCAGGTCAAGAATGACATAACTATAATTAGATCTAGTGTCAATCAAATTCGAAACAACTCTATCATAGAGATTACCTTCCATCGCAATAGTGGATGCCTGATGATGATCTTTCCTATAATCCAATGTTTCATAGATATGAGGAATGCTCTAGCCCACATCCCCAACTATCTATGCTTGTTGTGCACTGTAGATCTGAGGTATGCCACCCTCTACCATATCTAGCACTGTAATGGTTCTCTACCACTACTCTTATTCTTCTACTCTACACAAGAAGGTCCATGTCCCTTGTCTGCTATATTAAACTTCTTGTAAGGAGCAACATTTTCCTTCTCACCTGCGTCCTGAGGTATTCCCTGCTTTGGTGGCCACTTTCCTTTAGTATTTTCATTCCTTTTCCAACCCTTCTTAGACTTGTACGAACATTTTGATTGCTCATAAAAATGCTTTAACTTTTCAATGAATTATTCGAATTAAAAAGGTTCATCGTACTCAATCTTATCCTTGAATTCTAATTGCAATCAACTAATGATTCTACGAAATTTTTTCTTCTCATCCTTGAGGTAAGGCACATACCTCAAAAACTCTAGGAAGTTAGTTGTGTACTCCTCTTCTATCATAGATCCCATCATCAACACATAGAACTCCTTATCCTTACTATCATAATATATATCTAACAACTAATTCTTCCTAAAGAGTCTCTTGAATTCATGATAACTCAACTCCTTTGCTGTGATATCCCTGACATGCTTCATATCTTCCCACTAAATGTTCGTTTTCCCTTTGAGACTAAAAATAACTATCCTGGCCTTCATGTTCTTTGTATATTCATGCATCTCAAAGGACTTCTTCATCCAATCAACCATGCATCTCCCTCTTTCAGATTCTTCAAATATCCATTGAATGTAGGTGGCTTGGATTTCTTGAACACATATGGAAATTATCCTCTATTACTCTTTCTATAAGGATGATAAGAATGATGACCATGATACCTATCTGAACCAGAGCTCAAATAGAACCCATAACCATTTCCTCTCCTGTGAGGTGTATCCAAGAACCTGCCATCTCGAACTCTATCATCCTTGTCTGAATTGTGTCCTCCATGATACCTACTATCATATCCCCCATTAGTCTTATCCTCTTGTCCATAACTTATCTGTGGCCGTCCTTGTCTTCGTAAATCTGACAAACTCTGAAGAATAACTCCATTGACTTCTCCTTGTTTTTCCTGTGCCCTATTAATTCTTTCCTGTGACTGAATGATTCTTTCACTATCCGCTTTTCAATATCTTATTTTTTCCTTTAAGCTTCTCAAAGTGACTTCTATGTTAGGAGACTACTCATATCTTAGCTTCTTATCTGATCTATAAAGAAGGTCACGAGAACTATAATCCACCTTTATTCTAGTCATATTTGATCCTCTTCTTCTTCCAAACATACCATGTTTGATAACCAAATATAGACATAATCCACATGCCTTAGTGAAGTTCAAGGGAGGATATCTCATTCGTGAAATCAATATATATATATATATATATATGTCAAAATCATGCATGATAACACTAACTGCATATAATGCCCTCATACATGATAACCATAACCATGACAATGCGTGCATCACAACAAAATATACACTGACATGCATGCATGACAAGCACATTATGTCAATCCAGTCTAGGAATTTGAACCATGCTCTAATACCAATATGTAACGCGCCCCACTCCCCACATTTAGCCGCTCTTACATGCCCTCCGAGTAAATGTGAAGCGAAGTTCCACAATGACATGACCTAAACTCCTAGCTCCAGTTAAGGAAGTGGGGTATACAACTGAGACCTACTAACCACAAACTAACATCCCTAAGGTACTACAAATCACCCAGGAGATAAAGAAGCTCCCCAGGTGGTCAATGCTTGAACTGGGAATTTGTTTTAGTGACCTCCACTCACAACCACAACCTTGAAACTACCTTCATGCATTTGAAGGTCTCCAATCCCACTCACAAGCCTTTCTCTATGTAGTTGTCACTAAATTTCTAAGTTCAGTGCTCGCAGTCCTGATATCTAAGCCAGACTTCTAGGCTAGCCTCCAGGGCCTACCCAAAACCGCCTTAGAATTCTCAAAATGAAAATTGACTTGAACACAATCCCAATCATACAAAGCTTGAATAAGCACTTGACCTAACCAAGCCTAACCATGACAATGATTTCGTTAAACATATTGTAAACATTCAAACTATAGGTCATGAACTCATATCTAATCATAGGAGTCTAAATCTTATCTGACAATCACCAAGAAGGTCTAATTCCCTCTCATGATAGCTCCAATAACACTTTTTGACCCATGCATTCATGAACCATCAAATACTTATCAAATCCTGAACAAGACATAGCTATAGTACATTGCAAATCCATGCTTATAACCAACATATAACTATATTATTAACCATGATAGAGTAGCCATCAAATCATCATAATAAAAAGTACAAGTTTTCATAGATCACAATAGGAAAATATCTCTTATTAACTTATCGAAAGGCCAACAAAGTGAAGGACTTCCACATACCACCTGACAATATATTGGGCTAAATCAAATATTTATTTCATACAATCACCCCCATTCCATATTAAAAGCATGAATGTTGTATCTCAAGGCATAAAAAATCAGGGCTTCTTTGAGATTAGACCACCTCCACCCTCAGGCTATCGCAATCTTGCCAAAACCATTCAAGAGATCACAATTCAAAAAACAAGCTTAGATGCCTCAGAGTTTCTTCACCAATACCTTGAGGAATTTTCTAATATACACCCACCTATTGAGGGCTTCCTGGATATATCCACCTCCAACCCTTGGGGAATTTTCCTGAGACCACCTCACCTAGTTCGAAAACCTTCTGGAAATACAAAGATCAAATAAAAAATAATACCATCACACCATGGCTATTTGAAAATGGCAAGGAAAGGATAAAAACCATTGTCAAACAAATAAAACCTATGCCAATAATAATAAATGAACCAAATACATAATTGTATGTACCATGCATTCACAAACCAGCTAGGAAATCACACACACAACCTGTTACATGCAAATTTGTTTGTTGAAGCTACTTGATCCATCCTTCCATGCTTGTTCTTTACTTTCCTTGTCCTTACATTGCCTTCGTTTTCTTAGTTTCTTAGTTTCTCCTCTTGGTTCTCTTATCTCTCTAAAACTAATTCCAAAACATAATTGACAAGAAGCTATGAATTGATCCTCAAAAGCCTTTTTATCATAGAAGCCTCTATTTTCCTTGAATTTCCCCTCAATCTATGACCCTTCATCTCCCTTTTCTCCTATTTTCCTTTATTTTTATAAATAAATTCTGATTAATGCTCGTTTTATTTTTCCATTGCCTTTCCCAATTTCCTTAGCCATAATAAATTGAAGGTGACACCCACTAGGATCTTCTTTCCAACATTCATTGTGGAATATGCATCCCATGACTTTCATCTTATTTTTCCTTTTTTAACTTTATTGCGTCAACTTTTAACCTAGGGTTGTTAGATAAATAGACCCTCAAAATGGAAAAAGAAATCCTTTATGGCTTAGGCCTGAGGGATGGAATAGATATCAAATTTCTATGGATTAAAAATTAGTATGGATAATTTGGCCAATTGGTTATATGGTCCATATAGAAAATATTTAACCAGTTGATTAAACTGAATCAATAGTTAACTAATGATTGGTTGAATCATGTAGTAGGATAAAAAGGTGGATGGTGAATGGATTTCCTGGAGCAGGCTAGCTAAACTGTGGAAAAAAAAATTAACATTAGATAACCTAGTGAAAATGAAAAAGTTTATGGTTGAAGGGTGCATCCATAACTATGAAAGAAAAATATTTTAACATATATTTTTCTAGATAATGTACTATTAAAAAAAAGATAACCATGTGTGTGTGTGTGTGAGAAGATGTTGTAAATGATGAAGATAAATATATTAACGTAACGTGTGTTGAAGTAGTTGATATGCATATGAAGGGAAGGGGAAGAGACCTGATTTTTCTAGATAGGAGTAAGATGCACATAATCTTCATCAATAGCTTGCAATGTAGAATAAACTAAAAAAAAAAAACTCAAGTCATTGAGTTAAAGGAAAATAGTGGATGAGGTGTAAAAAGGAAAAGGAATGTTGTATATCTTTGAAGTTACATTTTTTTGTTTTGATGATGAAACTCAAGTATGTCAAGCTACACCTTAATTATCTGTTTTGGTATAGTGAATTCGTTATTTTATGTTCCTCATACTTTTGTGGGATTATGAAAAGGTATGGAACAAGTGGCAGAACAATCAGGATGGACTTAACTAAGTACACTTTGGGGCAAAATAACAGTAACATAACAAACATGAAAGTGGTAGAGATAGGAGGTTTTTCTACCCTCTAGTTGCACATGACTAACGCATATTTGAAAGTTATGATATCAATAGAACATCGTAATAATATTACCTGGTATGATAGGCCACTAGTTGTGACTAATAAGTAGTATCAAGGTAAATAACTAGACCTTTAATTTGTATTATCATTGGTAAATGAAATTAAAGGAAATTGGAAATTTCATGTGTGTAAATATTGCGAAAGCAAATTTGGATTGGATCCTTATCACTTGGCATAGCCAGTGTTTAAATATGAGAATTAACTTATTATTGTTGTTTATTTGTTATATTGATATTGTTAACCCTTGTTGGGTGTATGTTTGCGACCCTTGTTGGGGGAAAATTGATCATTCTTTGTGAGAGGCGTGAATGAAAATGGAAAGAACTTGTTTAACATGTATGGAAACATGCTAAGAAATGAGTGTGATTTGAATACAAGAGTAGGTTTTACTCCAAAATTGAGCCATTGCTCAAAGTAAAGTGCAATAGATTCACTTTAGCACTCGAGAGACATTTCCTTACTATTTTTAAAAAATATTGAATTGAGGGAACACATGGGTTGGTTTTACATCAAGGGGAGGAATATTTAAGACCATTATGTCTTTCTTTATCAGACATGGATTTTTTTGACATTTAAAGTATTGATGGACTTAATGGTTGTGGAAGCCAGAATGGAAACTAAGCAATGATGTAATTATATTTTATTTTATTAAATTAATAAATAAATTGTTTGGAAATATTCAAGAAAGAGCACTAGAGTATTAGAGACTTCTTGCCAACTCATGAAAAGTTGTTAAGTGGTTAAATTCCACATGGTGGACCTTCCCTAAAAGTCTCCTAAAAATCCCTAGGAGAAAGTTGTTAAATATATTAACATAATGAGAGATAAATATTATGTTAATTACTTAGTTGGAGAGAAATTCTAAGTTTGGAAAAACCAAAATAAAGCATAGTGGGAGAGAAAGGTGTGCTTTAAAGAAAAAGAAAAGAATATTTTTCTCAAATTAAAACAAAATGCTTAGGAAAAAGGTAGGCATACCTTAAAGTAGGACGTTGCTAAAAATATGTTAGGAAGAATCTATAAGAGAAACCACTTAGGAACCAAAATAATTTTTGATTCTTTAAGGCAAGAATATCTTAGCTTGAGGGGACTACTAGAGACAATTAATGGTTGAGTGGAACTCGTTATGTTCCAGAATATTCCCCAGCATTAACCACAATTAGATGAAATTTTGTCTATGTTCTATTGTTGTTTTTTTATCGTTTAATGATATAATAGAGGAAATGATGCATGTATGTACTCAGTTGTACATATTTTATTTCTGCATGCATAGTTTAATTGTTCTCTTATATGTTATTGTTATCTGTATACAATTTCTATATGCATGCATGGAAGATAAAATTGTCAAAAGTAATTGTTAGAGATGGGAATTGTGATTGTTTAATATATACAAGATAGATATCAGAGAATCTGTCTCTCCTAGTATAATTGGAAGTTTTTAGATAGACGAGGCTCTCCGATCATAAAACATTACTTTTTTTTTTTATCTCTACCATAATAGTTGTTAATTTTGTATTATGCTACAGATCGAAAAGAAATGAAATTGCATTACTGTGGGAATCACTTTACTGATTTAAACAATATCATATTTCACACAAGGTCTATGAACAAGATATTTATATAATGGAATGGAACTACTCCTTTCTGGTAAGGAAACATGGAATATCCATGTTATTCCTAGTTATTAAATAGATAAATGCTTCTATTTGTATGTCTAGCTAGAAATTTAATAGAGTACAATGCTCTATTATATGCATGCACTTATGAATATAAATTATATATTTATTTTACCCTTTGTATTGATTATACAAAGTGTAGTCCCTAATAGTATCATATCCCTAAAAAGAGATATTAGAAGCGACAATATAAGAGAAATGAATCAAGTCTAAGTGAACAATTGCCTAGCACGAAGAATATTAATATAAGAGAGTACGTAAATAAATGTAACGAGGGGATGGTGACAAGTAGAGTAATAATATAATATCATAAAGATATAGAAATTTTGCTATATCTAAATTCACGTAACGAGCAATTAGCTCTTTATTGTGGTTGAGAAAGGAAATACATAGAATAATTATAAAATGTAGCTTTTATGTAAGATTTGTACAAGATCAATTAAAATAACTAAGTCAGAGATAGTGGTAAAACTATTGTGTAGAAAAAATATTATAATAACTACATAACGAAACAAGATCATGCTAAATATCGATTTAGGCTGGTTATTATTGTAATACATAATGCAATTAACTATTGATTAAATGTGTAAACTATTGCGACAGTATGTATATGAGTAACCTATATAAATCCCATGTGAATGGGGAAATTATACGAAGAGTATAGAATTCAAAACTATGACAATGGGACGAGTCTTTTTATTTAAACCAAAAATGATAGGCTTATTTTTATATCAAAGGAATAAATATACTATCCTCAGATATAGTTTTCATACATATCTCATATAAGTAAAGAAAGAGAAAGCCTACGAATATGATACAAATTTAACTTGTATATTGACGCAAAAAAATTTATACAAATATGTTACAATCAAGGCCCAGGACAATAATATTCATTGACAATAAAAGAACCCTCATAGCCATAATGGTTCATTCAAACCCTTGTAGGGTTGAAATGAACCACCAAGAAATATTTAAGGAAAGCCTACATAGCATTCTAAAATGCTAGTTGAACATATAAGCCATGAGTCTCGACATTTTCATATAGTGTATGAACATTTGGGAGAACGCGGACCTGTGGTAAAATGATGGAATAATAAATTTTTGGGAATTAAAATGAAACTTTTAAAATAAGATGGGCTCTTCTCTTGATTCAAAACTCTACCTGCAAGCACGATAATCTAAAGAGCGTTAACATTTGGCTTGGTAGGATGCCCAACCACTGATATATAAACATAAAAATAAGTGATGGTAAAGGAAAAACTCTTTACCTCAATAGAAGTGAGACCATGCTACTCCTGGAACTACAAAAGTATATAACAAAATTTGTCAATCATGGGAATAATTGGGAGTTTTAAATGAGAACATAATTCTCTATCGAAATTCAACATTAAAATTAGTAACACAATGATTATGGGCCTTAGCTATAAATGCCAGAAAACAAAGAAAATAATCACTACTCTTAATAATAAGCGTAATTACCAATAGAGGAAAACCCCAATTGATATGGGGATTTTTCTCAAACGAAAGGAAGCGAATGATTTTCAACTTACCCACTTTCCCTTTGCAAATCATAATGCCAAGAAAGAGTAATGCGTCCATATCTTTCAGTAGCTACAAGTGAAATGTAAAAAAAGTATTACTAGTGTTCAAACAAGAAATAACAAAAACTAAATTGTAGAAATAGTGAAGAATGAATTGCAAATTTGACTTACCTCAGAGAGCGAGGCTTCAAGTTTCAAAAAAATCCCAGAGAATGAGAAAACACGATGACACCGAACAAATGCTATTAAGAGAACCTGTGAAGGAAATGCAGTAGCTAGTGAGAGAAAACAAATACAATAAACCTAGTATACAAATAAACTCGGTCAATTTGAAAACCCTCTTCAATAGAAAAGAATAAAAATAAAAGGAAATAACATACATATAAGTATATGGGTGGATTGCTGCCTATGAGAATAAATTGAACCCCAAATAACTCGGTTGTAAGAGATTCATTTTCTGAAGTCACTCATGGTTTTCCCATCTTGCAAAAACTAAAATTATTCAAGTAAATTTATGAGTCCCTTTACCAGTAACTACTGTAAATATATAAGGGAAAAGTATAATTCAAAATACAAATTATAAATTACCTACATAATTGGTGAAGATCCTAGGGGACTATTGAGGATTAAGTGCATCCCTAGTAAAAACATTATAGTTGTGATGATGGTCACGTGGCCATAGATTCGAACATGACTGAGTATACCTTTCTAGATAGTAGAGTGGTGGTTTGGCAGAGTGATAAGAACAATTGAGGTCAAATGAAACCAATAAGGGTAGGGTAATTCGATTTGGTGAAACCCCAATCAACCTCTATCCTTAGATTTCATAAACAAAATATCCACCGTTGATAATGCATGCGTACAAGGGTAACATGGGCTCACATGGAAAGGGACTGCATGGCCTAGGTAAGGTTGATTAGAATTAAGTGTATAAGGGGGGGACAATAGACCAAAAACTATGTATATATATCCCACATGAGTGAAATAAGAGAGTTATATGATAGTTAAATAGTTGTGACAGGTGGAATACATATATTGGAATATCGTTAGGAATATAAAGGCTTAGTACATACAATTATGGAACACTTCCTCCTTATTGCAAGGTACATTGTGGTTATAAGTTGATGACCTTATAATTCAAAAAAGTTGTCATAATTTAGTACACGGAAATAATTAATAATATAATTTATACCTGAACTGTATACTATACAAGGAAATAATTAATATTACTTGTGGTTATAAGTTGTATAATTTATACCTGAACTTGTCATAATTTAATACACGGAAATAATTATATACAAGGAAATAATTAATATTACTTGTGGTTATAAGTGTATACTTTAATACACGGAAATAATTATATACAAGGAAATAATTAATATTACTTGTGGTTATAAGTGTATACTATACAAGGAAATAATTAATATTACTTGTGGTTATAAGTTGTATAATTTATACCTGAACTTGTCATAATTTAATACACGGAAATAATTAATATAATTTATACCTGAATTGTATACTATACAAGGAAATAATTAATTTTACTTGTGGTTATAAGTTGATGACCTTATAACTAAAAAAATTGTCATAATTTATACATGAACTGTATACTATACAAGGAAATATTATGGCATAATTCATAATTTATACTTGTCATAATTTATACCTGAACTTGTCATAATTTAATACACGGAAATAATTAATATAATTTATACATGAACTGTATACTATACAAGGAAATATTATGGCATAATTCATAATTTATATTGAACTGTATACTATATAAGGAAATAACTAATATTATGGCTATTAAGATAGTACAATAATTCATAATTTATACTAAACACTATACTATACAAGGAAATAATTAATATTACTTGTGGTTATAAGTTGATGACCTTATAACTAAAAAAATTGTCATAATTCATAATTTATACCTGAATTGTATACTATACAAGGAAATAATTAATATTATGGCTATTGAGATAGTACAAGAATAAAATGAAGACTATGAGAGCAAGGAAATAATTAATATTATGGCTATTAAGATAGTACAAGAATAAAATGAAGACTATGAGAGTAAAAGAAAACCTTTCATAATATTAATAAATCACTTTTAAATAGGTCCAAATGTAAAGAGGTTACTTATAACTAAAAAAAATGTCATAATTCATAATTTATACCTGAACTGTATACTATACAAGGATTTCATAATATTAATAAATCACTTAAATAGGTCCAAATGTAAAGAGGTTACTTATAACTAAAAAATTTGTCATAATTCATAATTTATACCTGAACTATATACTATACAAGGAAATAATTAATATTACTTGATACTATACAAGGAAATAATTAATATTATGGCTATTAAGATAGTACAAGAATAAATTGTCATAATTTATACCTGAACTTGATACTATACAAGGAAATAATTAATATTATTGCTATTAAGATAGTACAAGAATAAAATAAAGGCTATGAGAGTAAACGAAAACCTTTCATAATATTAATAAATCACTTTTAAATATGTCCAAATGTAAAGAGGTTACTTGTGGTTATAAGTTGATGACCTTATAACTAAAAAAATTGTCATAATTCATAATTTATACCTGAACTATATACTATACAAGGAAATAATTAATATTACTTGATACTATACAAGGAAATAATTAATATTTTGGCTATTAAGATACTACAAGAATAAAATGAAGACTATGAGAGTAAACGAAAACCTTTCATAATATTAATAAATCACTTTTAAATAGGTCCAAATGTAAAGAGGCAATCCAAGAATGTAAATAGGCAATCCAAGAATCCTTGAAATAATTAATATTATGGCTATTAAGATAGTACAAGAATAAAATGAAGTAATTAATATTATGGCTATTAAAATAATACAATCCAAGAATGTAAATAGGCAATCCAAGAATCCTTGAAATAATTAATATTATGGCTATTAAGATAGTACAAGAATAAAATGAAGTAATTAATATTATGGCTATTAAAATATTACAAGAATAAAATGAAGACTATGAGAGTAAACGAAAACCTTTCATAATATTAATAAATCACTTTTAAATAGGTCCAAATGTAAAGAGGCAATCCAAGAATGTAAATAGGCAATCCAAGAATCCTTGAAATAATTAATATTATGGCTATTAAGATAGTAGAAGAATAAAATGAAGACTATGAGAGTAAACAAAAACCTTTCATAATATTAATAAATCACTTTTAAATAAGTCCAAATGTAAAGAGGCAATCCAAGAATGTAAATAGGCAATCCAAGAATCCTTGAAATAATTAATATTATTGCTATTAAGATAGTACAAGAATAAAATGAAGTAATTAATATTATGGCTATTAAAATAGTACAATCCAAGAATGTAAATAGGCAATCCAAGAATCCTTGAAATAATTAATATTATAGCTATTAAGATAGTACAAGAATAAAATGAAGACTATGAGAGTAAACAAAAACCTTTCATAATATTAATAAATCACTTTTAAATAAGTCCAAATGTAAAGAGGCAATCCAAGAATCCTTGGAGAAGCTACAGTAAAATAGATTTAATGAAGTCTGGATTTAATAAAATACGGTTACTTGTTGATACTTATAGCAGTAATATTTTTTTTACTATATGCAATTGAGGTATGTCACAAATGTTTCTTAAAAAATCAAGAAGATTGTATGCATCAATAATATAAAATAATCTTTTAGACATTTATTCAATGAATCCACATGTAAACATTGCTCTGCAACCAATATCCTTTCTACGAGACTACAAGGATGCGTGGAAGAACAATATGTATGCTAGAAAATTTTGTCCTTTTTTTACACCTCCGCATATGTTACCCCTCCAGACATATCAATTTTTTTGTTGTGTGGATTAACGGATATTAAAATATTAAGAATTAATTCTATGATTCACATATATATTTGTATATCTCAATGGCAAGTACTATTGACATCAGTTGTAATTTGTTCAAACTTCATGTGGCCTTTGTTATGATTGCGTGTAATCTAGTTACTTTTTACTAATTTTGCTATCTGTATTTTTGTCAATATTGAAATTTGAAATGATAATAGCTTTTTCTATTGCAATTCTTTCCATAACTGTTGAAATAAATGCAACTAGCGAAGCAGGTAGATTTATCATGCATATTTGATGTTGGAAATAGAAAATTAAAATAATAATTAAGGCGTGATACTAGATTAACATAATAATACGTTTGGTGAATCAATATGTAATCAGGACATCGTTTCAATGCTGGATAGAATTTACTCTAATGCATTCTTTAATGATTACTTCTTTGTTAAAAAATCAATAAGATTGTATTCATGGATATTATAAAATAGATTTTTTCAATTTATTTTAGTGAATCCACGTGTAAACATGGCTCCACAACTAGTATCCATTTTAGCAGAGTGAAAGGATGTGTGGAAGAATGATATGTGCAATAAAAATTTCTTTCCCCCTTTTCTACATCTCTGCATACATTACCCCTGGACAGATATCAATTTCCCGCAATGCGCATTAGTGGATATTAAAAACTTAATTACATCTTAATCCTATGATCAACATACATCTTTTCAGATCTGAAATCATTGTAATTTGTTTAAATTTCATCAATTATCACCTTTGTTCCAATTCCATGTAATCTAGTTGTTGTTCAACAACTAATTTTTATATATGTATTTATGTCAATATTGAAACTTAGAAATATAATAATTATGAATTATGTTTTATTGTTGCAATGGTTTCCACAACTATTGAAGGGAATGCAAATGGCATAACATGTATATTTACCATGCATATTTGGCCTTCGTAATAGAAAAATGATAAAAAAAAGTTTAGTTATGTTATTGGATTTTTTAGAATGGAAAGGAATTCTAAAATGCACGAATTAATGCACAAATATTTTTAAAAATATCTCTATTTCCGTATCTCAAATCAATTTACTTAATTAAATAAATAAATAATTTGATAAATTGTATTATTAAATTTTGCAAAAAACTCGAAACATCTAGATGATATGTGAGGTACTCCACACTCTAAAAATTGTAATGTGAGTCATAACTATTTCATTATTAAAATAATGTGACCAAAACTACAGAAGTAGATATCCCAAGAGACATGGAGAAATGAGTAGAAAACTGTAAGGAACAAAGGAATACACAAATTAAATTAGGGAAATGTTTTAAAATTAGGGGAATTGATTTTGGGAAAAACTAAAAATATCTAAATGACATGTGCAGTGTAAGATTTTATTATGTTTCCTCCGCAATCCTACATCTCTACACTCCATTAATTGCAATGTGAAGCATAACCATTTCATTATTAATATAATGTTAACACAATTACAAAAGTAGATACCACATGAAACACAATGAAAGAAAAAGAAAATGGGGAAGAAATAGAGAAACACACAAATTAAATTAGGGAAATATTTAAAAATTATGGAAATATTTTTTGGTTTTCACAAAGATGGGAAATAGTCTTTCACCTAGAGTAGATAAATGACTAAATTATTGGTGATCTACATTGACGTAGTGTATAGCCAAAAAAATTAAAAACATATATATAGATACATGTTACCCATGCGCATTACACATTATTTAATTGAGAAGTATAATAACATGTTATTTTGTTGTTTCCCATCTTGAGAATGAGGTAAGGTGGGACCCCTATATGCTCTAGTTTCATTTGATCAGTGTTCCTATCTTTCATGTATTTTCAATTTTTATTTTTATTTTTTGGTTGGGCGGGGGGCGGTGGTGTTTGACTATTTTCTATTATTATTGGGTGGTATAATTATTTATGTATTTTTGTTTCTATTTTTATTTTGTGTACCTTTGTTCTTACTTGCTTCTAGGGAGTTCTGTAACTTTTCTTTTGCATTATGTGACTATTCATTTACATATTTTCCTTTGGGGCTATGTCTTGGTTCATTGTAGTGGAAGACTAGGTGGGTTGTTTTTGTTTGTAGTTGAGTTGGTTTTTTATTTAACGTAAAAAGTTTTGTTAGTTGAGACAATCCATAGAATTATTGTACTCAAGTATTTTTTGTTTTCTAGTGAAATAAAATATGACATTGAACGAGGGAGTGTAAAGCATAGAGTTGGTGAATGAGGAGAGTCAATCCAATATCACCTAGAGAGAATTGATCAGGGGGAGGCTATAGATCTAAACCCTCTCAATATACCTAGTTTTAGTGACCCTACATCTTATCAACAAAACTTTGGCACTGAGCTTGGATATCTCCAAATTATTTTGGAACAACTAGTAAGAGACATAGATCATGATTAGAATACAATCATTTCATCATGAATGATCTCCAACGCAACTTGTGGCAAATGTAGGGAAAATTAACAAATCTGCAAAGGGGTCAAGTCCATCTATAGGAAAAGCTGGATTGCTTTAATAGAAGATTGGCTGATATGGAGAAACATGTACATTGTGCATTTCATCCTCCATCATCACTAGATTTAGGACCAGATAATCCTATTTGATAAAAACACCTCATAGTTAATAAATCCTAGTTGTTTACTGATCTTGAAAGTTTTTTGGATCTATGTTTATTTTCATTTTTGGTAGTGAAGGAATTTTTCGCGATTGGTAATGCTTTTTTGATAACAAGCTACTAGCCAAAAAGTCTCGTAAGAGTGAGGGTAATATGATTTTGTCAAGCTATTCTTGACACTGTAATTTTTTTTGCATAGACTGATAGTTAGTTTCATTTAAAAATGTTTCTAACATTGTCGAGTGTTTTAGATTTCATGTTTCCTCCTATAGCATACACATATAGTTGTTTCATTATTTTCATTTCTTTTTATTTAAAATTTAATGAGATGATTGTTTGTTTGTTTAGGACATGGTGTCCAATCCTCATGTGATAAAATTCATTCTTATTCTTTGATATCTTATGCTTTATGGTTTATTGATCTTGAACAATTACTTGGATGCATTAAAAATATTTCTATTTAGCATATCACACAATGCTATGATCTAATGTAGGGTGTTGCCTTGAGGTTCAACGAGAAATCCTTTCCTTTTGGTGAATTTAAGGAATGCTAAAATTCACAAAAGAATAGATACATAGTTTTAAAAACATGTTTATTTCACGATATTAAATAGATTTATTTAATTAAAAACAAATAGTTTGATTAATTCTATTACTAAATTTTGGGAAAAATCCAAAACATCTAAATGATATACAGAGAGTGTGGAGGAATATTTTATTAAGCTTCCTCTACACTCATGCATGTCTGCATTCTTCAAATTGCAATGCGAGGCATAACCATTTCATTATTAAAATAATGTGGCAAAAATTACAGAAGGAGATATAGAAAGAGACATAGTGAAAGGAGCACAAAAGAAGTAAGAAACAAAAACACAAAGGTAGCTCTATCCAAGTTTAGCTAACTATATATCAGATTTATACAAGGCTACATATCGCTGACTATCATGTTCATTAGAATTATATAATTGGAGGAAATTATTACTTGTACGGAAAAATAATCAAGGCATGCAATTATTTGTGAAGATAACGTAATTGCTAGATTTTTTTTACCAATAAAAACATTTTTATGGAATGAGAACATTTGTGTATCAAATAACGTAAAAATTAACAATTTGTAGTGTGCAGAAAGAAGTGTATGTAGGGGGAATATTGGTGAAGCACGAGAATTTTACTGAAGTTATGTTACATTATGTTGTTGTGGAATGGGAAAATATGTGTCAAATACCATCAAAATTGACATTTTATAGCATATATTTATAGCATATAGAAAAAGCGCATAGAGGGAGAGCTTGTGTAGAGCTACAGATATGGGTGAAAAAAGGTTCTCCCACACATATCCCTTCTGTGCATATCATTTGAATATGTTAGAACATATACTAGCTATAGACCTTGATGAACTAGTGAACATTACAAAATGTTTTGGATTAAATTCTATTAAGCATTTGAATGATGCCCTGTTTACACCAAAAACCACTAATTAATTCATTAATATGTAACTTGTGGGAATGTATTTAGAGGCATAGAACATTTCTAAAGAAACATTATGTCTTTTGCTCGATACACTCATTTTGAAGCACAACACTTCATCCTCATATGCATTAAAAATAGACTTCATTTAATATAACTTTTTAAATAACAAATTTGAAATCACAAATGCACTTAGTATTCATGTTATACAATATTTTTATGCATAAAACTTTAATAATCCCAAACCTCTAATTAATTGATTAATATGTAGTGTGTAGAAATGTATCTAGAGATATGGGACATTGCAGAAGAAATGTTCTATTCCTTGCTCTGCACACCCAATTTTTTGTGCAATACTTCTTCATCACATGTATTAATAAGGTAAAAACACCAATTAGTTTATTAATTTGTTTCCTATAAAAAATTTAAAACTCAAACACTTCACAGTAATACTCAATGAATTTTGTTCAAGGTATGTTAAATGCATTCCTATGTGTGAGAGACTTACGTTGATGGTTCAATAATTTAATTCTCTATCTATGTCGACTAATAGAATAGGCCTCCTTTATTTCAATACTTGTATATTCAAAAGGTAAAATATTTACATTAATTGCTAATATGTAGCTACTAAGCATGCCCAAATCAGAATTTTGATTTCCTATGATAATATATATTAATTATGCAGTTGCAGTTTTGTTGATCATGCCCATATCGAGATGTAATATATTTCACTACGAAATGTTTTAATTTCTCCTTTACCAAGATCAAATGGTTGATCTTGTTTTTTAGAGATAATCTGAGGAATATGAACTTCTAACAAGGTACATAGACAAGCTAAGTTATGAGGATAATAAGTTATGTTTTGTTGTGCAGAGAAACGTTTTGTGGGGAGTGACCTAGAAAGTGTGTGCATGTAGTATAACAAAAGGTTTGTGTAGGGAATGTGATCCAAGTGGATATTGGTGGCTACCCACCTATTCCACTTGCACCCCCACCATTTTTTATTTTCATTTTCCTTAATTGTAGCACAACTTAGTATTTTTGGTAGTTTTTTGGGTCCTAAACTTCTGGAGTCATTTTGAGGGACTAAATGATGTTTTTAGGGAAAATAGAGAGACCATACAATTTAACTCATTTTTTTCAGCTTCATCTTCGAGATCATCAAAATGATGTATTATGATTGCCAAAGAGAGATTGTATGCCAAAGTTATGACCCCGGGTAGTTGATGTACCAATTTACCACAATGAGGCCCACACTTTTGGCGCTTAATCTCCTAGGGTTATGGCTTTTGGATGTTTACGGTTTTCCATTTTTTATTAATAATAAATAGGCCTTTGAGCCTCATTGTGACATAGTTTATAGCCATGTAGCTACCACATCTCTTCTATGAGATAAGCTACCATCGCCTGAGCTAGTTTATTTCCACTCGTGTATTTAAGCATACTTTAGTTCTTTGATATTAATAAAATGAAGTTTTATTTCTGCTACATCTCTATGTTACTATCTACATCTGTATTTTGTTGTGTTCCTTCATAAGTCCATATCAGAATGCATGTGCAGAGTAAGGGACACAAACTCCTCCTCATGTGCTTCCTTCAGACATCCTTTCTTGGTAGACCAAAAGCTCTGGTATTTATGTGTGATGGGGGGGGTTAGGGGTGGGAGGTTTTGATTACATTCTTCGCACATACATTGCACTCTAAGAATCCAAAATTTTTGCTAATATTATAAATTATAAAATCTAATAATAATTTTGAAATGCTAGTTTTAAGCTTATGTGAACTGGTAGAAACCATGTCGAGAAGATACAAAATTCACTCATAGATACAATTAATCATCTACAATTATTCTACATTTGCTATACACATAAACTAGTATTTTCATGCCCCAAATTTGAACAAGAAAAAACTACTATTTATTTAATTTATGTGTAGTATTGCACTGAACAAAAGTTTGTGGAAGAACTATGTGGAGAGAGAATGTACATGAAAATGTGGAACATTATGAAACATATTTTTTCTTGCTTGCTCCACATATCCGCTCTCCCACACAACACTTCTTCCTCACGGGGACTAAAAACACACTTCATTTAATGTTGCATAATATGTGTTCAATTCACAAATGAGAAATCACTAATGCACACAGTAATTGAGAAATGTCAATACGAAGGTTCACTCACTCTATTTTAATAGTAAAGCATTGGTTGTAGTGAAAAACACTAATAGAGTAAATTTTATTCAACACTTGAATGATGTCCTGAATATGCATTGAGTCACCAAATAAATGCCAAAAAGGCTTGTATTTATTAACAGGGAAACTTTAGTTAATCATACGGTTAAGATAGATTGAATATCAGGTTCGAACTAATAGGGAAACTAACATTTCCATAAACATGCAGTAACTCAATGTAATAAAATCAATGTTTAAGTGGCATTATATCATTACATAAATCAAAATAGAATGATAATTATGATATTAATAAAACAATATGTTGATATTGATTTCTAAAATGTGCCAAACACACCATTAATGAAACATGTTTCTATAAATTGGACTTTGTCAAATGGGAATTTAAGAAAAATCAATATTTTTTATAGTAGTTGACATCAAAACAGTCACTTTCTAATTGAATATTAGGAAAATCAGTACTAGCCAAATTGATGACAATCAATGCTTAATGAATACCATTAAAATCGATAGCAACTAAATGTGCATTCAGAAAATTGATCCCCATTCATGATTTAGATGACTTATGGCCTCTCACACATTATATGTAGGCTTTTTGGCTCTACATTAGTTTCCATGGTATTTTTTAAGGATTAAAATATTATGCACATGTATAGTATCATGGGAGACAATTCTAGTTTGAAAAGTCATACATATCGAATGTAGGCGAATATTCAATAACAACTTGCAATTTAATATTAAAATTGGTAAAATTTTGATGAATATCATCCATTTAGTCACATATATGTAAAAAATAAATGAATGTTTAACAAAATTGATGAATATTTTTTTTTTTTAATCTCCAAAAAGTAGCTAAGTGGATAAAATTTTCCCTTAAAAGTTTCCCACTATTTTCTAGAAGATCTAGGAAAACAATTTTCTTCGGTTGTTCTAAAACTAATGAGCACTATTGAGGTTTTATTTATCATATCTCTATTGTTTCATGAATTTCATGAATCCTGTTCTAGGCACGTTAGCTACATGGCTACATATCACGTAACACAAGATGAAATAATATTCCAACCATCTAACAAACTGGAAATCTAGGAATGGTCAAATTCTTCAAGAAGAAAGTAGGTGGTGTTAAGATTGGAACATCAGATATGTAGAGCTGCAAATGCACCCACTGAACACGCCAATAGTCAATGGGAATTCAAGCTTACTAGTTACTCATAATAGGGATATATACACTTTCCATAGAGCAATTCTTGATTTTGGCAACTCGATAATAATACAATCTCTAAAATACCATCAATAGATTTCATGAAAATGCAACTAAAGAGAATTGCACTGTCATTAGATTCCCTAGGAATGTTAACAAAGATAACCATAATTATATATAAAAAAATCACGTTTTGATGGTTTATTATAAATTTGCCATGGATCTCCAAACTAGACAACAAATCAATAACAACTAATTAATTTATGAAGGTATTGCTGATAGCAAACTTTTCATACATCAGGTAATACTTTCTCTAGTTCCACACCTTTTAGAACACAATATGTTGTAATCCTATCGTTTGCATGTATCATATAGTTTAATGAATGAAAATATACAAAAAGACAATTTTCCTTGCAAATGGTACAATAAATCATATTTTCATCGTAGTTTTAGTAGTTGTAGTTGGACTATTGCATTTCACACATGCAGTCTCAAAGGGATTTGTGTATGTAATAATCGCCTTCAACAGTCCTTTCTATTGTTGCAAAATTGATATAGAAAACTTAAACTTAGCGACTTGAAATGAAATGTCTTT
Source organism: Pinus tabuliformis (assembly GCA_031772625.1). Lineage (NCBI taxonomy): Eukaryota > Viridiplantae > Streptophyta > Pinopsida > Pinales > Pinaceae > Pinus > Pinus tabuliformis. Next base: position 291,291,058 of record CM062815.1, on the reverse strand, counting down.
CTATCCTTCTCTCTTTATCTAGTATATATATATATATATATATATATATATATATATATATATATATATATATATATATATATATATATATATATACATATATATATATACATATATATATATATACATATATATATATATATATATATATATATACATATATATATATATATATATATATATATATATATATATATATGTATATGTATATATATATATATATATATATATATATATATATATATATATATATATATATATATATATATATATATATATAATAGAGTTTATGATGCATACTCCACATGCTAAAGAAAAAAGGCTTCTCAAACTTTCCGCTTTATTTTATGTTTTCAATAAACATATGAATATGGATTGTGAAGTTTGGAATAATTTTTATTTCTTTTTCACTATATATTTTAGCAAGATGTGCAGAATAATGTTTTCTTGTAATTTTGTTTGGATTGAAAGATATGTTGGAAGAAGTTTGTCATGTACTTGAACCTGTCACATATGTAGTATTTGTAAAACAATACATGTAAATTATATAAGCAATGCAAAATAATTGGTTATCATTTAAACATCCAAATAAATCTAGGCTTACTATTTCCCTATATTGATCTTCATTCCTGTCTTTGATTTCCAATACAAATTGCATCCCTATCTATGTTGTTGAAATTGCAATGGCAGTAATTGTGCCAACTAGAAACAAATCTTCACTGCGAGATATATTTACAATCGTTATATTTGTGAAAAATCATTACTCTCTCAAAACATGACAAATAATTTCTGCAATGCTAAAGCTATTTAGTGAAGTAGTTTTCCCAATTACCCCTATCATATTTGTGATTTGGAATTAGTTCAAAATTTCCAAGAGAAACCCTATAATTTGCAATAAGTTTTTCCTCATGTTGTCCTATAAACTAAGTTGACATAAGCAGTGTTATTGTCATTTCATCCTTCTTATCCATCAAGTATACATAGCTTATTAGTTTTGTCTTATTTTCTTTGTCTAAAAATGTATGATATTCAAATAACAAAATGCCATTGAAAATGCTTCGTGTAATGTTGTTGTTGATATTTTCAATGAATAAGGGCACAAAATCAATATTTTTTTACCTAGTCATGAGCATTCAATTGAAATTAATTCATGAAAACAAAAAAAGAAATATGATATACATATAGCCAAAATCTACAAAGAATTGCCTTTCTATCTATGATTCTTCCATGTTTTCTACTCATTTCGTTGTGTCTCATGCAATATCTACTCCTGTAATTTTTCTCATTGAAATATTGACTTCTTCATCCATGTCTATCATCACATCGTTGACAATATAATTTATACTAAGTAATAATTGGTTGATGAAGGCATGAGAAAATATCATAGATTCAATGCTAATATATATTCTAATAACAAGTGAATTGTTACTAGATATAATATTATCTGTATGCATATATGTAAAATACTAAATAGATTTTAGTTTTGGCACATTCTACTTTATAGTTCCTTGTTACCTATATTAAACTGAAAATTAACAAATGTACAAATGTACAAATGCACAATTCTTTGTAGAAATATTCAAAGTAAGTTTTTCTTTGTAGTTATTCTCCTAGATCCAAATATGTAAGTGTTACATGTTTCTTGAAAATTGAAAAAGCATTATTTTTTGTTAGAGTACATAGAAAATATAACCAAAAAACAAACAGGTGTATAATGTAATAATCAAATGACAATAAATAGAAAAGGTACACATCTCTTAGAAAATTTGTTACTATCTTTAACAGTATATTTTCTACTTGTGTTCATTTTCCCAGCTCTGAAGATAAAATTAGATTAAATATATAGAAATAAGGAAAAAAAGAGGTTCTAATTTCATAGCATGAAAAAAGTTCAAGCCTAACATCTCCACAATGGTAACGTATATTGTATAAACTTTTTTAACACTATGATATTATCCACATTTTCACTTGCACACCTCATTTTGACAGGGTTGTAATGTATATTGTATAAACACTTTAAGTACTGACACACAAAAGGGAGAATGCACCACTTACCTAAAAAAACACCATATTTTTTTCACCTACGTTTGAAATGAAATTGTATAGAAAATCCCTCATGTCATGAAGCTACCAGAACGACCACCGTACATCCTCGAGAACAAATCCTTTTTTAACTAGCTCCCCATTGTTACCAAATAGAATCAAATTTCTATGCCTATAGATAAAATACTAAATAGATTTTAGTTTTAACAAATCATAATTTATAGTTCCTTGCTACATATATTAAACTGAAAATTTGAAAAATGTACAAATGCACAAATGCTTTATAGAAATAGTCAATGTACATTTTTCTTTGTAGTTGTTCTCTTGGATCCAAATATCTAAGTGTTACATGTTTCTTGAAAATTGAAAAAGAATGGTTTTAGAGTACTTAAAAAATATAACAAAAAGACATAGAGATGTATAATGGAATGATCAAATGACAATAAATAGAAATGAAATACACCTCTTAGCAAAGTTATCATTGTCTTTAAATGTATATATTAGACTTTTGTTCATCTTCCCTGCTATGAATATATGAATTAGATCAAATACATAGAAATATGGAAAAAAATAGGTTCTAATTTCATAGCACGAAAACAATTGAGACTTAACATCTACATGATGGTAACATATATTGTATAAACAATTTTAACACTCTGATATTATCAAAAATTTTAATCGCACACCTCATTTCTACAAGGTTGTAACATATATTGTATAAGTTCTATAAGAACTCGCATAAAAAATGAAGAAGACACCACTTACCTCACAAAAATGCTACAATTTTTGTGCTTGTTGTAGAGAAAATCCCTCACGTAATGCAACTACTAGAACGACTACTGTACACCCTAGAGAATAAATCTTTTTGTAACCACCACCCAAAAAAAGTAATCGAATATGTGTTGGCATTGTGAATGCTAAAAATTCATAGTAAACACCTTGATAATGCTCCTACGAATAACATAACTAGAACTAGTGATTATAATTTTCACATTACCTTTTAAATTTCCAACCTACGTATTAGACACTAGCTAAATATGATATGTTATTCATGATATATATTTTTTAACATCTTATAAATGTACCTACAGATATAATAAGTATAATTAGTAGTTACAATCATCATATTACATTACAAAATTTCATGATATATTTTAGATACTAAGTATTAATACTAGTAGTAATAATAATAATACTAATAATAATATGTTTAAAACTTGTTAGAACCGGGTGTGTGGAGAAAATAATAGAAACATTCATCCATAATGTTTGTACCTTCGAAATAAGGATGTACAATCAAAAGTGAGCACCAATATACAGACGTGGGTGCATTTTATTTAATATAAGGATGCAAAAGTTCTTTGGAAAAATTGCTTCATGGGCAATCTGATGTTCGAATCTCAAATTATCTTCAGTGGATCTGAATTTGCAAGCGCAGTTGTGCACAGATATGAGCAAAGAAAAATGAAAGCTTCTTTCTCACCTGTATACTCCAAAAAATTTTAAACGATTAAAACATATAACACCTTTCAAAATTTATAGTAAAAAGAACTACAAAAGTTTGAGTCATGAAAAGTTTGGCTTAAGTGTATACCAGGTGCGAGATAAGGGTGGGAAATTAACTGTCCCCACTACTTTGTCTACGTGGGCTTGTTTTATTTGATATTTTTGAATACTAAATGCATTTGTGATTTGACATTTTTCAATTAAATAGTTATCATCCTATATTCAATGAAATATCTTTCTATTACATATGAGGAAGTAGTGTTGTGTGCGAGAATGGGTGTGTGGAGCAAGTAACTGAAACATTCCCCCCTCTATGCACTTCTAGAAATTCTCCCACACACTTACTATAATTTGGAATCTACAGAATATTAGGTAATGTATAAAATCCCAAAGAAAATTCTTGAAATCCTATGTTCAATTAATGTTCTTTCACATCGTTACAAAATTTGGACTTACACAACATCTCAGCCAAAACATTATCTCAGATTTTTTCTTAGAATTGTTAAATAGACTCAGAATTCAAACACAGAGTAATCAGAATTGGAACAAGGATTGAATACAAATTCATGGTCCAAAAAATAATCTTTGTTGCATAAAGAACTGATCAAAAACTTGATAATTAAATTGTAAGAGTAATTGCATTCGCCTCAATGGGGACTAGGATTGGGCTCCCGTGAACTTTAATGTAAGAAAGGCATCCACAATGAAAAATAATGAAAATTCATTGAGAGATTAGATTAGTTCCTGATAATGTATCCAGCAAACTTGAATAATTAAACAATATAAATAGAAAAACAGTTATTCCAAAATTTAAAAACACTCATAATATGTGAAAGCGTAGACCATGATTGTTTTACTACTAGCTTCCAAAATAAGGTGGGTGATCAATTGTGTGCACTACTATGTTGACATGGGCATGTTTTATTTGATATTGAGATGCAAAAGAGATATGGAGAAATTTATTTACAAGTGTTCTCATGTCTAGTTCTCAAAACTATGTCCAACGCCTCTGAGAGCAGAGGTGCAGTTGTGTATAGGTATGAAAGGAGCAAACTGAAAGCTTCTTTCACACCTCTACATTAATTATTTGAAAACAAAACATTGTTTGGATTAATTTAATAGTTACTTGAACCTATATTTCCTTATATTGATAATTTGTAATTAATTTTTAACTTTAACCTTGCTTAGAGTTCTACACTCAGCATAATCAAAGAGGTAGGTATATTGTAGAATTATGTGGGAGGGGAAAACTTTGTGTTCCGTCTTCACGAAAAGGGAAACCTAGAAAACTCAACAACTTTGGAAAAAATTGTTAATGAAGCTAAGTATTATTTGTTGTGAACAAGCTTATTAAAGACTGAGATATATTTCATTCCATCTAATGTGTGGAGTAACTTACTAAATTTTTAAATACAAATTGTACTAAGTGCGGAGGATAAAAACTTGAGTTGATGTAGTCCTTTCTCTTTAAAAAAACCACCCACACACAATTTCACTGCAGAACCTCTCTCTCACACTTCTCACATGCCCTTTCTCCACACAACAAAATAGTAGTGATTTCATATTAAATTAATATATAAAATATTCCTCTGCATATTTGTTTAGCCCCAACCCCCCCTCCCTCACTTAGGTAAGGGATTTGGAACCGTGTTAATTTTGGCGTCAATGGGAATAGTAGTAGTAGTGTTAGGCATAATAGTGTTAGAGCACTCACTGATGAAATGGCCACTCACAAAATTATCCTTTTTTGTCCATTGCTTGAATTCGCATATTAAATTGGCTTCGTGAGAAGTGAGGGAAGAAATCTTGACTTGATACACTCCTTTATCTTTAACAAACTCCCTCGCACACAATTTATCTACAAACCCTTTCTCTTGCCCTTCCTGCAAACCCTTCTCCTTCCTCTGCATATAGGTTAACCCCCTCCCCCCCACCCCCTAACTTACATAAGAGATCTAGAACCCCAACAGTTCTAGCATCATTGAATAAAGTAGTACTATTAGGATTAACAATGTCAGAAAACTTACCGACAGAATGACCACTAACAAAATAGCCTTTTTTATTTTAAAATTATTTGTGAGGCACAAGAAAAAACCGAAAATAAAGCACCCTTCAACAAGGGAATTATGTCACATCAAGATTCACTTAGCCAATAGAAAATTATAAATAAGATTACTATAAATTAGAAAATTATTTTTGAATTTACAGGAAAATAGAAATATTTAGCATTTTCCAGAAACTTTGGTTAAAATTGAAAAAACTCAAGAAAATAATACAATGTCAACTCACTTTTACATCAAAGTGAGTGCTATAATACCTGCCAAGGTATGTCCTAATAAGAAGAAGCCACTGTCCTATAAATAAGTTAGACAAAAATATTTTTTTAATGACTAAGTTTAAAAAAAATAAAAAAAATAATATTATTAAAATAGAAATGAATTTGTATAATCTTCATAATAATATTAAGAAAGTGAAGAATAAAAGTCATTTTATCTTAAAATTCCCTTTCTTTGCACATAATAGGGTTTAATTTTTTATTAGTTTCCATTTTGGTATATATCTATATATATATATATATATATATATATATATATATATATATATATAGATAGATAAATAGATAGATATATGCAAAATCTAATTGGTGCATAGATTAGATATATTACCATTCCCAAGATATAATGGCATATGTGTTCAAGAGTACTTACCACTTTCCCATTTCAATGTTCATGTCAAGAAACCATTTCAATATTGTTGCCATGATATCTCGATATATTGTTGCAAATAATAATGCATATACATAGTTTTGATACCTATTATAATTTTGTTTTTAATTAATATTAGCACAACCATATAAATTAAATGGATGGTAAATGCTAATATGAATGTAACTATAATAAGCATAGAACACATACTACATCATACATCTCATTTTTTCAAAAATTAAAAGACATAAGAATTAACTAAGTCGTAACTTTATTTAAAATAGTAATTATTTTTTATGTTTGATAGTTTATGTGAATGCTGACTGGATAATATAAGCCATCAAAATCTCATAGGGATCACATCCGATATGGACCACATGATCCCTTAGCATGGTTGGATCTTTTCCCAAAAGTTTTAAACCAGATAACTTTACACCACAAAGTGCCTTAACAGAACAATGTGTTGGCATCTTTTCTATGCCTTATGGATGATTTAAAATTATTATTACTATGATTAATGATAAAAATAATTAATATATAACTTGACTATATCAATTTTAAAAAACATGTAACAAGATTCTTAACCATATAGATTCACCATCACTTTATCATGGAGATTATTAATATCTAAATAGGCTTTGTTATAATATGATGGGCCACTACATTGATTAGCAAAACCAATGCCCAAATAGCCATAACTCATTTCATATGGCACTTGTTCAAATAATGGTTTTCATTAAAAAGGGGGAAATGCATAACTACTTTGGAAATAAAGCCCCGTCTTGGTTTTGTCTATAAGGCTAAAATGATCAAAATCCTATTCCAAAAGAGACATTTATAAGGGCATAATTATTAGTCATTATTATTTAATATATAATAAATCATTACAATTACATAATGAAACCACACTAAAATTTGTATAAAACTATTAGTTAGAGTTATATGATGATAAGGAGACATTTAATTTGATTTAAAAATGAAATTACTTGAAATTATCCTCTATATTATTCTTACAACATCTTACCCTTATCCTTTTTAAGTTGATATTCATAAATCATTTATTAGATCGTATCAAGGTTAGTATACATTAGGAATTAAAATTATTAATTTTGATAATTCGTCCATCATTTCAATAGAAATAGAGATTATATAAATTGTGTTATATATTCAATATTATTTTGTACAACAACCCTAGGTAACCAATGATGACTTTTATTATTTATTTATGACTAAAAATCTAAAGGCATAAAAATATTGGCTGATGTAAACATTTATATTTTGTTGTTAAATGAAAAAGGAATTTAATTTATATTTTCTTAATACTCTTGAGAATATGTAAAGGGTTATCAAATAGAACTAAATCCCTAAAAGTCAGAGAAACCGTTGGAGAATTAAGTATACCCCAAGAAGGGGAGATGGAAAAAAGGAAAAATTCCTCTTATTTTCATATTTGATTCGTCTGAGAGAGGATAGTGAAAGGAAATGAAATTTAGGAATGTGTATTATGAAACTAGAAAGAAAGGGCTAGAGATGCATGCTAAAATCTTGTCTTGACTAGAATTAATATGGGCAAGAAAGAAAGTAATTTTCAAATGCCAGCAATGGGAATGAAATACTAGTGAAAAGCCCTTGATGAAAATATGGATGTTTCTTGAGGGTTGCTGAAAAATTATTCTTAAAAATCTATTGGTTCTCTGAGTGTATTGGGATCAAGCTTGAGGGTAGGTAGGTGAGTATCTAGCTTATGGTTGGCTAGACCATGAAATCCCTCTACATATTCCCCAAGATATTTTATACATGTTTCAAAATTAACCTTACTTTTCTAAATATTATGAATCCATGAATGTGGAAGTTGTAAATGGCTAACACGGATGAAAGAGTTGAATGCATTTTCAGTTCTAAAAAGCCATACAAGTGTAGCTGTGTAGGTACAGTAACAAATATCGTAATTTGGTGGAACTAAAATGATCCATGTTGGTATACCCTGTTGTAAAGAGGAAAATAATGAATGGCTGGTAATTCTAAAATAAAAAATAAAAAAATTATGACATAGGTTTAAGGACTAGTGAAGATTGTTCTATTGTATTTATTGTGAACCCTTTTTTGGTAAATAAATAAATTGAATAAGTATGAACAAGGATTTCTATTTGTAATAGATATGTAGAAGGAAACTGAGGTTAGTAACTTGAACATTTGGGAGAAGAATATCCTAACCATTCAGAATAATTCCTAGGTATAAACATATATAGAACCAAAAAAAACCTAATAGGACCTTTGACAGGTCCTGTAAAGGAATTTGGTTATTAACAAAGGTCCTGTAAAGGAATTTGGTTATTATGTATTTGTTTTCATTTATATAAATATATGTTTATTTTACTTTATGAACAAACTTGAAGAGAAGAATGGAATAACAATAGAACTGATTGTGTTATAAAAATAAAAATATAATTATTTTCCTTCCATATTTCTTTCCCTTAGTTTAGGTGCATAAAAACATAACTAAGCACCAAAAGACAAATTGCAAAAATTGTAAACTAAGATTTCAACAACAGAGGGTATATAAATTATGAAAAAAATACACCACAAGGGTTTTAGAATACCCGATTGCTAGACAAACCCAGTCATCTACAAACAATTCATCCATGCAATTACACTGGAGGGCATATAAATTATGAAAAAAATACACCTAAGTCATAGAAAATTTACAAGGGTTTTAGAATACCCGATTGCTAGACAAACCCAGTCATCTACAAACAATTCATTCATGCAATTACACTGGAATAATAATGTTAGTGTAAATCTAGTAACAAATCGACATGGTAAACACCGAAGCATGAGAATTTCTTTCAACAATGATGAGAAAGAGAAGGGTTGTAAACCGGATCATTACTACTATAAAGATTGTTAAAAAAATTATATTATGCCTGGGGATCGATGGTCATGGCGCTGGAACAATAACAATATATACATGTTTTTGTAACCAAAGAGAGGCCATGAAAACTAATAATATATGTAAATTCTCGTAACTAAAGGGTGGCCATAGCCTCTTTAGGCCTGAATATATATAAAAAGACTAAGGATAAACCGTCGCTACAACTATATGCAAACAAAGTATGGAAATCAATAATTTTCAACATTATAACTGAGTAATTGCATCGAAAACCGTCGAGGAGAAAACCTTGCAGTCAAGGTAAAAATTAAGTGAGTTAAAGACTTGGCAAGTTATTTCTACACTCGAAAGAAGTACATTAGGGTTGGATATGAGTTGCTCACCCAGAAGCGAGGATAGCCCTGTAATAAATTATAAATCCAATTGTTTTGGTAGGTTATGGGGAATAACCCTAAAGGCTTGTTTTAATCATCAAAACAAAGCTTAGAGAATAAACAATATCCATTAGTATTATAGTGGGTCGATGTTACCTGTCGAGAGTCATAACTCCTATCTTCTCGGCCACTCAAAATTGGTAAAAACCTTAGTGTGCAGCTACCAGCATAGGGGTTATAAACTACTGAAAAGGGAGAGTAATAAACTAACAACAATTATGATGAGCTCTATATAGTTAAAACTTTACCAGTCAAACCTACAAGAAAAGGGCCATGAGGGAGAAATCAAAACTGAAGTTGACTCTAGAGGAAGTGATCCTCAAAACATACCATGGCTTCTCCAACTAGAAAAACTATCAAACCATAAGACTAAATTAACTAGATAAGAATGGAATTTTCATGAGGAAGGAAGACAAAGAAACAAAATAATTATTGTCGACCTGATTTGGGAAAGGATTCTCACTATATAAATATGAATCACTAAGTGTCTATATTTTCGACACGAGAAGATGCAATTTGAGAACTACTAGACATGTGTATTTGTAGAGGCCGAGAAGCATGATAGCAAGATACCCTAGAAACCTTAGGTGAAAATATTTTCCCTTTCTAGAGGAGGTGAAAATGTGAGAGATGAATGGAAACTCCAAGGGTGGTTTCCACCATCATGCAACCTAAAGGTTTACCATCATTAGAAATCTTAAGTGACAGATGTACAGTGGAGATGAGACAAGTACCATAATATTTTCCATATGGTTTAAAACTAGAGCATCGAGAAGCTTCCCTTTGAATACTTAAGGAATTATGTAAACATATAAACATTAACTATGGTGGTGAATCCAAACAATTGAAGATTCGTAAGATTTAAATTGAGTCTAATGTCGCCAACAGTCCCATATGAATTAGCAATAGACTTTGCAATAAACATAAACATTGTAAGGAAAAAATAATGCTCAAGTGTTAAGCGATGCACTAAATATGAAAGGAATAATGTGACACCACATGTAGAACCGTATCCTTGCAATGTTATCTATATATTTTATGTGTTGATAAGTGAGTGTTATTTATGATTAATTCTAGTGTGCTATCAAAAATATTTTGCAAACAAATTTATACTACTGGGAAAGAGACCAACTATTATATTAAACAAGGTAGGTTAAAAGAATAAGTTTAATTAAAAAGAAAAACACCCAAGACATGATGTTGTATACCTTAGCACACAATTAAGTATTGATATGTAGTATATTTGATGAAGAATGAGAATAATATCTTTTACTATGGATAAGTATAAAAAAAAATACATTATATTTTATTAGTTGTAGCAATGTTGCATTCTGAAAAAAAGCGTCTTTCTCTTTACAATCATAACTAGTAAGATTATCTTAGAGTCCCAATAGGAGATGTGCAAGTAGTATCATAGCAATAGGTTCAACTCTGAGGTGTAGAGGCCAACCTAAGGTGGGAATTTTAATAATGTTATTGTAAGTGTTATGAATTGGGAGATAAATAATATAATAAGGGTATAAGAATCTGCAAGACCTCCTAGGGAAGGAGAACATACCTGAGTTCAGTTAGGCTATGTGATAGGAGTGTTACCTCCTACAACATAATTGTTGGGATTGTAAAAGACTTGAAACTGAGAGTAACTAGAAGTAATGTGATTAATAACATGGTTGGTAGACACTATACTCGTATAAAGAGGAATATAGGTAATATGGAAATTTACTGTCTTTACAACTAAGAAAGTAGGGTTGTTATAGAAAACCTTAACAGAAATCAAGTACACAGGTCTGTCTAGGGAAAAACTCAAAAAAAAAGTAGAGAGACTAAGATATTAATATAACCGAATCAAAATAATGATACAATTTCAAATGTAATCATTATAAAGAAGACCCAAGTAGGGAGGGATATATGAAAAAAGAAAAAAAACTATTATAGTACGCAGTTAGTAAGTTGTGGCCAAGCTAAGTATTGAAACATAGATAATTTTAGATTCTTGTTAAAAAAAATCCATCAACTATGTCCCTTGGCATCAAGCACAAGTTGTTAACATAGAAATTTGAGTGTTGATTTCTTAGTATATACAAAAAAAAACTTATCTAAAAGTATGAATTTATAGTGAAGATTTTTTAATGGAATTATCACAATGACGAGGGCCATAAGAGTCCATTACAAAAGAAAACCAACTTGAAAGGGAAAAGGGTGATGAAGCATAAAGATGTATGTTCTCCATAGACCCAAGTATGAAACAATGAAGAAGATTTTTCATTTCCTATCACTCTTTTCTTGAACAGATTCAATATTTGTACATGTTGTTAATAATTGTTTTATTAAGGAAACTTTGGTGGTGACCTTGAGTGTAAGATTCGTGGCAACAGCATAAGAATATTAGGTTAAAAATTCGTTCTAGAATGAAATAAATTATTAGAATAATTATATATATATATATATATATATATATATATATATATATATATATATATATATATATAGGGCTAAATCCAAGTAGGAAAGTTACATAAATGTAAGATTCAACCCATCATAAACCGAGGTGCTATTTTAGGCGTAATACCTAAGGTTCTATTATAATTATGAAAGAAAATAAACATAGTTGTCATTGGTTGTATATACAAAATCATTCTACTCATATAAACTGGGTGAGGGAAAGAAACTCACTATAGTAGTTCAGATTAAACCCTATCGAGATTTAATATCATAAGGGGAATATGGACCATAAGTAGTGCCCATATGGAAGTAGTGATCAGTGATACATCACCGATGACCATAATAGATTCACGCTAAGATTAGTACATTGATGTTAGCAAAATTCTGAAATCACATAGAAAATGCATCAGAAGGAAAAGGAATTTACCTGAGGGAGGTGATCCCCTAGAGGTTAAGTTCAAGCATGTGCATATGAGTGATGGTCATAAGTGAAGTAAGGATAAGAGTAAATGGAAGCACAAAGATAATTTATGAAAACGAAAGTATAGTCGTCATGGAAGTGGGTTATATATATATATATAGTAAATTGGCAATATACACTGAATTAAATACAAGTAATTCTTGGCATAATCTATGTATGTAGCACATTTGTAGATTCAAAAATACAGCTAGAAATGGTAGGGTGTGGACAAAAATTGTAGACATGCATAGAGAAAAGATGTCCGTAGTTTACAAAAAGAAATATTGTATTATTGGTAAGGGAAGTATTGTGAGCCCTAAGGTAGACATTGATAAAATTTATGCAAGATGCTCTATAGGGATGTAAATACTTGTATAAAACACTGAGAAGAGTGTGAAAATCTCTACATTATATAGAATAAATGTAGCACAAACACAGGAGGTACCCAATGTTAACATGTGTTACAACTAGAATAGATATACAAAATATTTGTGTCAAAGGAAAAACCTATAATCACAGCATAAATCAAGTATGAGAATGCTAAAAATTTTAACCTATGATTGTGTGTACACAACCATGGCTACCATGAGTAGGTTTGGTATTCAATATTGATAATATTGTGGAAAAATTAATCCTATCATTACTTAGAAAAGATATTTCTTTTTTAATTCCAAATAACAACTTAAAGAATGATGGGACAAAGCATGGCCAATGATATTTTTCAAGGGAAGCAAACTGTTTGAAATCAAGTAATTGTGTGGTACACATGAAATTCCAGCCTAAAAACCCCTATTAAAATATCAAAAATGCTCGTAAGCCAAGATAGGATATCATGATAATTTATTGGGATAACAAAACAAAAAGATACTTTTGACACTCTCCAATTACAAATCAGAGTGATAATAGTATGTTTGTTGTTCCCAAAACTAGATAAGCATGAAGGCACATGGAAATAGTGTTGAAAATATTTATAAAATGATAGTCTTACACAAACATGTACAAGATGAAACTGATCAAGGTTAAAACAGAGGATGGAAAGAGTAATGTGAATGCCAAGTAGGTTGGTTGAGTCCATGGAAATGATGGAAAAAAATAGGTCAAAGGGAGTTTTCTTAACCATGACTTAAATTGTGCATGTATGTATGTATTGTAGACATGGTATGTATGTATATATATATATATATATATATATATATATATATATATATATACATATAGATATAGATATAGATATATATATACACTTGTATGAAAATTCCATCATGTTGACATGGTTGTCAGTGGCCATTAGAATAGGAGGATAACTACTTACAGATGGCATGAAAAGATGAATAATTTAACAAAAAGAAAATTCCCATTGAGCATGATTCCTACATTATGTTCATCGAAAATCAAAAGAAGAAGTATGGCATAGTTCACATGAATAGGGGCAATGTGGTCTCTCGACTTTATGTGTTAATGTCTATGGCATTGAGTCAAGTGTATGTGTGTATTGTTGTATTGTGTTATGTGTATGTGGTATTGTGAACTAGTAATCTAAAAAAAAACAAAACAAAAAAACAAATGTAATGGACCCTAGAAAGAGAATGCAATATTTTATTGTCCTAGCTCTAATGGATGGAATGGTTATTAAATCTGTGATGGTGCATATTGGTGTAATTGACTCATTGAAAAATTCACTAAATGATTTATTTATAGTGTTGTCCATAAAGAGAAGAGTGAAGCTCACGTGGAATCAAATAACCAGGAGAGTCAGTTAATTGAAATGTTAGTTAACTAAAGACTTATTTGAATTTATACCATAGGATAAACAAGTAGCCACTGATTGGATTCCCTGGAGCAACTTGGCAAATTTGGAATAAATTATGACTTGGAATAATCTAGCAAAAAAGAAAAAAGATTATGAATGAGTGGTGCATCTGTAACTATGAAGAGAAATCTCTAAACCTAGATTTTTCTAGCTAAGGTATTAGTCCCTTTTGTTATAAATTTTGAAAAGGTGTCCTAAATTGGTGAGGATAACTATACCAACTTAATGTGTGTGAGGACAACCTACAGTGCAAGACAACAAGGTAAAAATTGAAATAGTTTTGCAATGTGAACACTTGATTTTACACTAAAAGAGAACAAAAAATAAGCCTAGGATGGACATAGCTAAGTCCCCTAGGAAAAATTAGACATCATTATAGCCACACTGAAAATGGCAGGAATAGAAGGTCATCCTAAAATTTACTCAAGTATAACTAAAGTGTATGCAACATTTGAAATTAAGATAAAAGCATAATAATGCCATTAATTGTGACAAGACACTAGATCTGATGTATATTAAAAGGAAAAGGCAAGAAAAGTAAATTATTCCCTGAATTATCACTATGTAAATAGTGCAAATGGAATTGGTAATTCCATAGGCTAAAATTTACAATGGAGCCACATGGAGGAGTCCATGGCATTTGGCATAGCCATGAGGTAAGTGAAAAAGGATTTATTACTATTATTGGTGTGCTTACATTATTACTACAAACTCTAATTGAAGTGCAGGGGGCACATGCACGTGAACTTATTGGGTACACGTCACTGACCCTATTGCATGTAGAAATGAAAACTTATGGTTCATATTTAACATGGAAAAAATATGTTTTAAATGAAATATGAAATTCCTAAATGAGTGAATTTTTCTTTATAAATTGAGCCATCACTTAAACTAAAGTACCATCAAAGCACTTTCGGCCTAAAGAGGGAACTTGGAAGATGAAAGATGAAATGAAGTACGTCCTCCTCTATGATTCTA
Organism: Pinus tabuliformis; assembly: GCA_031772625.1. Taxonomy (NCBI): domain Eukaryota; kingdom Viridiplantae; phylum Streptophyta; class Pinopsida; order Pinales; family Pinaceae; genus Pinus; species Pinus tabuliformis. The sequence continues at coordinate 291,275,790 of CM062815.1, read as the reverse complement.
AAGAAGAGTGGGATTTGAAACACCGAGGATGGTGTCCCTTTTAAGGGGAGGAGAGATGTAACACCCTTGGGTAATCACTCATGAATTTTATTATTTAATTATGACTAAAAAGTTAAAGGCCTAAAAATATTGGTTTATGTAAATATTTATATTTTCCTATTCATTGAAAAAGGAAATTAATTTTTATTGTGTTAATATTATTGAGAATATGTAAAGGGATACCAAGTAGAACTAAATACCTAAAATTCATAGAATCAGTTGGAGAATTAGTTATACCCAAAGTGGAAATGACAAAAGAGGGAAAATTCCTCCTATTTTCCTATTCAATTCCTCTAGGAAATAAAGAGAGGATAGTGAAAGGAAAGGAAACTTAGGAATGTGTATTATGAAACAAGAAAGAAAGGGCTAGAGATAAATTCCTAGAATTTTGCCTTTAATGGAATTACTATGGGAGACAAAGATAGTATTTTCCAAATGGCACCAGTGGGAGAGAAAGAAAAGTGAAAAAATCTTGATCAAAAGCAAGATACTTCTTGAGGGTTGTAGAAATATTATTCTTAAAACTCTACTAGATATCTAACTATATTAGGATGAGGTTCATGTGTAGCTAGGTGAGAAGATAAATTTTATTCAGGTGGACCATGAAATCCCTATGCATATTCCCTTTGATATTTCGGATAGGTTTCAAATTTAACCTTATTGCATCTAAAGATTATGAATCTGTGAATGTGTCAACTGTAAATGGCTAACATTGACGAAAGAATTCAATGAAATTTTATGTATGGAAAAGTATACAAGTGCAAGTGTGCAAGTATAGTAATAGATACGGGACTGAGGTGGAATTGGTATAATCCATGCTGGTAAACCATGATACAAAGAGGAAAATAATGAAGGGTTGGTAAGTCTGACAAAAAGAGAATTTATGACATATCATTCTATAGGTTTTATGACTTGTGAAGACTATTCTATTGTATTTACCATGAACCTGTTATTAATAAATAAATAACTTGAATAAGTGTGTACAGGGAATTCTATTTGTAATAGATAGATAGAAGGAAACTGGGTCAATAACTTGAAAATTTAGGAGAGGAAGCTCCTAAGCATTCAGAACAATCCTTGTTATAAACATATATAGAATCAAAGAAAACTCTAATAGGACCCTTGACATTTCATGTGAAGAAATGTGGTTATTATGTAGTTGTTTTCATTTAGAAAAATATATGTTTATTTTACATTATGAACAAACTCGAAGAGAAGAATCAAATAATAGTAGAATCAATTAAGCATCAGAAAAGTAAAAAGATAATTATTCTCCTTTTATATTTCCCTTGACTGAGGTGCATAAAAATAAAACTAAGCATCGAAAGACAAATGGTGAAAACTGTAAACAAGGATTTCAAAAGCAAAGGATATATTAGTTATAAAAAAAATACAGAGAAATCATAAAAAAATTATAAGGGCCTCAAAATACCCGATTGCTAGATAAACTCATTCATATACAAACAATTCATTTATGCAATTACACAAGAAATATAACATTGACGTAAATCTAGTAACAAATTGACATGGTAAAATCTAAAGAGTCAGAATTGCTTTCAACAATGGCGAGCAAGAGAAGGGTTGTAATCTAGATCATTACTATAATAAAGATTGTTAAAAAAAAAAAGAACATATATTATGCCAAGTGAATGGCATGTAGAGAACGGTCGTAGCCCTGGAACATTAACAATATATACATGTTCTTGTAACCAAAGAGAGGCCATGAAAACTAACATTATATCTAAATCGTTATAAGAGAAGGGATGACATAACCTCTTTAGGCCTAAATATATGTAAAAGAGACTAAGGATAACCCTAAATATAACTCTACGCAGACAAAGTCTGAAAATCAAGAATTTGCGACATCATAACTTAGTAATTTCCTCGGTTGACCGTCAAGGAGAAAACCTTAGAATCAGGTAAGAATGAAGTGATTTAAAAGCCATGAAATTTGTTTCTGTGCTCCGAAGAAGTGTGTTAGGGTTGGAGACGAGTTCATTACCCGGAAGTGAGGATAGCCCTCCAATAAAGTATAAATCCAAATGTTAGGGTAGGTTTTGTTGAATAACCTTATGGGCTTGTTTCAATAAAATAAATAAAATAAAATAAAAATAAAAAGAAAAGAAAACTTACAAAACAACTAATAGACATGAGTAATATAATGGGTTGACGCTACCTATAGAAAGATGTAGCTCCTATTCTCTATGCCGCTCAAAAATAATAAAAACCCTAGTGAATAGATACAAATACATGGGCCATAAACTACTAATAAGGGAGAGCCATAAATTCAGAAGAATTATCATGAGCTTTGTCTAGTTAAAACTTTACCAGTTGAACCTTCAATAAACGGGCCAAGAGGGAGAAATGAAAACTTATGTTGACTCCAGAGGCAATGAACTTCAAAAAATACCATGGTTTCTCCAACTAGATACCTTGCCAAATCATAGGACTGAATTAATTAGATAAGAACGAAATTTTCTTGAGGAAGGAAGAAAAGAAACAAAATACTGTTGAAATGATTTAGGAAATGGTTCCCACAATAGAAATACGAATCACTGGGGGTCTATTTTTTTTACACGAAAATATGCCATGTGAGCACTGCTAGAGAAGTGTATGAGTAGAGGCAGAGAAGCATGACAATAAGCTACCCTACAAATCTTAGGTGCAAAGCATTTACCTATCTGGAGGAGGTGCAAATGCGAAAGATGAACAAAAACCCCAAGGGTGGCTACCACCATTACCCAACCAAAAGGTTTACCGTCTTTATATCTCTCGTGTGAAATATGTACAGTGGAGATGAGATAAGTACCGTAGATATTTTCCATATGGTTTACAACTTGAGCATCGAGAAACTTCCCTTTGAAACCTTAGGGAATTATGTAAACATATTAATGTTAACAATGGTGGTGAATCCAAACAATTGAAAATTCATCAGATTTGAATTACCTAATGTTTTCAATAGTCCCATATGCATTGGTGATAGACTTTGCAATAAACATAAAATATAGTAAGTGGAGAATAATGTTATGGTGTTACGAGATCCACAACATATTTGTATGTCGAACCATATACTTGCAACATTATATACACATCATCTGTGTTGATAATTGAGTGGTTAATGATTAATTCATGTGGATGAATCTATGAAGATGGGTTACACTTTTGGGCGTGGTTATTGATTAATTCATGTGGGTGAATGCATGAAGATGGATGTGACAATAAAATTTCAAGTTTTTCCTCTTTTATCAAATTGAATCCCTCAAAATTCATATAAGCATTGTGAATTTTGATTCAGAGTAAAAATACAAATTGTGGAGAATTATGTTGTTGTCCTCATGATATTTTTTTTTAAATATTTAGTGTCGTATAATATGCCAGTTTTTCATTAAATGAAATATTTTTCCTTGTAAATTTTCACACATCTTAAGAGGTATGTGTGTGTTCATGTAGCCTAACTTAGACTAAAATATGTATATATATATATATATATATATATATATATATATATATATATAAAAGCATGATCCACGTGGAGAGACCTAAGTTTTTCATATTAAAAATATATTGTTTTATGCAAAATTATATTTTTTATTTTTGTTTCAAAGTTGGCGAAGTGATATTTCAATTGCAATTTGCAAAGACATGTGTTCACATAAGGTTTTTTTTCAACTATTTAAATAAACTGAAAAACCAAGAGCACCCTTTTGAATAGGACTCGTAAACAAATATAGTGGTATTTTTTAAATTTTTGTTCATTGTGTATATTTTATGATATTGATTTTTTATTCAACCTCTTTAAAATTGTTCAAAATCAATTCAAGCATTATGTCTAAAAGAAATTAGATGAAAAATATCATATGAATTTGAAAATGTCAAACTCATATGCCATTGGATATAGGATTCCTCTGCGAATCCAAAATGATCAACTCCGCCACCTAAGGAAAACAATTCCCTAAGTTCACTAGGGAACAAATTGGTGTTGGAGGAAACTTTCTAGAAGGGGTGCTAAAACTATGGATTTTAAGACTTCCAAGGCTCAATCAAGTGCATAAAACGCTCAATCGAGCATTTAAATTTCAAATTCAAATTCAAATAGCTCGATCGAGGGTTTCATAAACCCTCAAATGAGCCATATATGTAGTTAATAAGGGCTCGATCGAGCTATTATGCTTGATTGATTCTTTATAAAAAAAGAAAAGAAAAATGAAAGATCTAAAATTTAAACTCTTGCCACATCTTAAAATTCCAAATTTTATTATAATTTTTGTTATCACGTCATGTATAAATCTTATAAAATTTAATATTAATATTAAAAATATATATATTATTATTATTATTATTATTATTATTAAATCAAATTATGAAATCTGATATTAATATAAAAAAATTAATATTAAAATATTTTAATGTTAATATTAAATTTATTAATTTTGGGTTGATATAATATTATTAACTTTAATATAATATAAGAAAATTATATTATAATATATACTAGCACAATCACATTAACAAATGTGGTTCATATACGCCATAGATGTCAGCAAAAGAGTTATTAACACAAAAAGAGTCATACAAGCTTACTCAATATATTAGTTTTATTTAACCTTAATTTTTTATAAATCTAATATATTAAAATATACAATATTTTTAAAATACTGAAGTAATATTAACCTAAAACTACCTTTAAAGAAATAAAACTTAAACAAATTCAATTGGAAGACATCAAGTGCTCTATGTATCTTTGATGGAGGTAGTTGGAATATTAATATTTTGGAAAAATTTAGATAATATTTCCACTGAAAATATCATTTTACCACTAGGTGAATGTAAAACATGCATGTGAAATATTGAACATAAATATGTATTATATAAAAATATTAATTTGTTGTAAGACATGAAAAAAAATAAAAAATATTTAAACATAATATTTTATTTGTCAAAATATTTTAATTTTTTTGAAATATAGAGGAGAGGGAGTGGGAGAGAAGGGTAAGAGAGAGAGGGGGGACACACAGATGGAGAGAGCAAGAGGAGGAGAGAGTCTCACAGAAAGAGATGGAGGTCGAGAGATGCAGTTGGAGGAAAAGATAGGGAAGGAATAATTTCAAGACAAATAGAGAAAAAGGTTGAGAGAGAGAGAGGGAGAGGGAGAGACAAGGGAGAGATGGAGAGAGTGTGTTTATGTTTGGTGGTGAGATAGAAAGATAAAAAAGGAGAGATGGAGAGAAAGGGAAGATAGAATGAGAGAGGGAGGGATATAGTCAACAGAATTATAGGACAAAGCTTGAGAGAGAGAGAGAGAGAGAGAGAGAGAGTGACAAGGGGGAGAGACATAATGAGGTGGGAGAGAACGGAAGAGAAAGAGGACTTAAGGGGGAGGGAGAGAGAGAGGGAGGTAAGAAGAAAGACATACAAATAGAGGAAGGTGGAGAGAGAGAGTGTGTGTGGCAAGGGAGATGGAGAGAGAGAGAGAGGGAGTGATAAGGGATATGGAGAGAGAGAGAGAGAGTGGCAAGGGAGATGGAGAGAGAGAGAGAGGGAGTGATAAGGGATATGGAGAGAGAGGGAGAGAGGAGAGTAGAAGGGAAGAGATATAAAAGTGGAGACAAAAGGAGAGAAGCGAAAGATAGAGAGGGAGGGAGATGGATGAGGAGATGGAGGGACATATAGATAGATATGGAGAATCAATGTGTATGTTTGCGGGGTGATATAGAGAGATGAAGAAGGAGAGATAGAGGGAGATAAAGATATATATGGAATGGGGAAGAGGGAAGAAGAGAGAGATAGAGGGAGGGAGGGAGAGATATATAGATATGAAGAGAGAGTGTGTGTGTGTCTGGGGGTTGAGATAGAGAGACAAAGAAGGAGATATGGAGGGAGATATTGATATATATGGACAGGGGAGAGAAAGGGAAGAAAATTGATTGCACTAGATGCATTGATTTCAGTGTAGAGATGTTTATTTCTAATCCTATTAGATTTATTGAAATAGATGCATTGATTTATGTGTAGATGCTGATTTCTAATCCTATTTCATTTATTTCATTAGATTCATTAATTTCATTAAAGATGTTAATTTCTAGTCTTGTTTGATTGATCTTACATTAGATGCATTTATTTCAGTGTAGATGTTGATTCCTAATCCTATTTGATTTCTAGCACTAGATTCATTGATTTAAGTGTATATATTGATTCCTAATCCTATTTGATTCCTTGTGGCATTAGATGCATTGATTTTAGTGTTGATGTTGATTTCTAATCCTATCAGATTGTATTCATTAGATGCATATATTTTAGTGTAGATGTTGATTCCTCATCCTATTTGATTGCTTGCAATAGAAGCATCGATTTCAGTGAAGATGTTGATTTCTAATTGGATGTAACTAGATATATGGTGAATTAATTTGAAGGTAATTAGTTTAACATTGTGCATTGATTTTAGTGTAAGAACAAAAAAATTATTAAAGACGTGCATTATGACTAAGCTTTTGAAGATAACCTGAAACAAAATAATAAGCATCCATAAATTAAAAAAATGACCATGAAAATATACAAAGTATGTATCGCATGTCAATGTGCCCTATAAAATGAGCCTGAAAATATACAAACTATGACACTCTAAGTACCACTAGAACTCCTACGTGAGTTTTGTCATGCAAAGAAAGTGTCCATAAGCTTGTACTATAATATAACACATTCATATTCAAATGAAATAGATCATTATTTGTACAAAATAAAAATATGAAAATAAATGATTTTGAATTACATTTTTAATTACATATACATGAATCTACTAACCTTAGTCGAGTCCAATTGTAAGTCAAATAAGATGGGGGTCTAATGAATCTAGATTTGGTGCTTCCTTTCTTGTGGCTTAATGATTGGGGCCTGCATCGATGGACCCACATCAGCATCGATGGACCTGCATCATTAGTGCCTCTAAACCTAGCATCCCACTCATGTCTCCACATAAAAGTGACATCAATGACACTCTGCATATGGGCCTATGTACACAATGGCAAGGAAAAATTATAATTATTCTATAAATTAATTAGCATATATGTGTAAATTAAGAAAAATAAAATGTTGAAACCTCAAGAATAAAAAATCTTACCTCAATTTTTGGTCCATATGGTTGTACATAGTGACTCTCCTCCACATTAGTGAATATATGAGGTGGAGGTGGAGGTGGAGGATAATCCATGGAAACATTCTCTAGTCGAGAATGGCCTGGCTGATCAACTACCCCCTCGGATGACCTCATAAGCTCATCCATGTAGATGGGATGTGTTTACATGTTATCATGAACTTATTAATATAAATACAATATAATATGAACTAGAAATTAATATAAATAATTATGCATAATTTGACAATAAGAGTCGAAAGTTTATATATATATATATATATATATATATATATATATATACTTGGTCTTTGGAACGTAGACCATGCACCCTCCAAGTCTCACGAATGACATCACAATACATACATGTATATGTCAAAAGCTAGTCAAGTGGTAAACTCGTTAGAAATGCATCATCATATAAAGGAACTAGTGGGTCATGAGGCATCGATGTTGGTCTCCTAATCTATCCATCCAATGCAACACATGCACTGGCCAATGATGTCTGCAATAATCCCCCTGGTCTCATCACCAAGGTACGATAACTCCTCTATCTTTGTTGGTAATACCAAAATCTGAGACGATAGTGGCAAGAATATTGGAGGTGGTGATACATGCTTAGGGTCCCTACAATCTCCATCGATCTCATAGGTACATATAAAGTTAGTTCCATAATAAGGAGATCCGATATCAGTGTAAATCAACCTCATATGTAACACAGGCTCTACATATAAATGTTTGGAAAAATAAATGACAACCTAGTCATGGTGGGGGACCGGCCCCAAGCTCCAGTGAATATATCATACACAAAAGGGGTTGAATCAACATTCCTAAAATATTTCAGTGGAGTCAGACATCTATGTCTAGTATAGTGATTCTGAGGGATTTCAAACAGTTCCCCACAAACATCAATATCCTTGGTAACCTCTTTCACCACCTCCCAAGTATCTGGGCCTCTAACCTCATTCATCCTAATCCTCTATATGGAATGTAGGAGGTGGCCATGTGGGTCTGGCTTTTGGTATGTCTCAATCAAACTATTTATGTTATCCAGCATCAAAGACAATGCAAGATGATTCAATGAATTGGCAAGGATGTTTTGTATCTCTTCTTTGATCCATGTATGATAGGTAATAACATCCTCCAATGTGATATAATTTGTAGCATCTTCCCATGTAGGGATTGATGTTCCACTCTAATCCTTAGCTTTATTCTGCTTGGGGCCTGCAAATCATAAACATAATTTAACATATATAATTAACAAACTATAGGCGTAATAACATATACATTAAATTTAAACATATCAGTTCTAGACAATTTAGAAATTAAAGACAAATTCAAGACATAAACACATAAAGTTTAAAGAGGATTTAAAAATGTAGGAGGTATACTTGAAATAGGAAAAGAAGGTCCACTAGAGGTAGCATGATCATTAAAAGAGACAGAAACACTGTCTTTGATACTCTGACTAGTCTCGGAGGCAGGATCCATGAGTTGAACATGAACTCCTGGTGGGCTACGTGATCTATTACGAGCCCGACCACATATAATAGAACACCTCGCACTGCGATGGCCTGTAGTTGGGGCACACATATAATATGCCTCAAATATAATACATATAAACAAATTCAAGAAAAAAAATTGGCAAAAAAACCATTTCTAAACTCAAGGAGAATAATGTAACCTGAAATCTTAAACTTTAGAGTCCATTTTTTGATAATTCAGAATAGTTAAATTATAAATTTATAATAGTTAAATATATATAATTATAAGTATATATATATATATATGTGTGTGTGTGTGTGTGTGTGTGTGTGTGTGTGTGTGTGTGTATATGTTAATGTTATGTTAAATAATTATAGAATTATGTTGTGTTAAATGTTAAATAACAAGTTATGTTATGTTAAATAGTTATAGAATTATGTTATGTTACAATATATGTGTGTGTGTGTAAGATATGTTATAACTTTATAATTTAGTTAAATATATATAGTTATATAGTTTAGTTATCACCTACAGTTATGGTTATGTTGTAACATCTCTTATATATATATATATATATATATATATATATATATATATATATATATATATATAGTTATAAAACTATGTTATGTTATATTTTATATATAGAAATATAATATATAACTATGTGATATTATGAGGTTCACCATGAGAAACTATATTCATCATGTTAATCTTAAGCTCATAATTTACTTATTTATTGGTTATAGTTTTTTTGCATATATTTTTTGTCAAATTTGATGTAAATTTAAATTTCATTTTAAATAACAAAACATTAAAAAAAAATGAAAAATTGTTTAACAAAATTATAAAAAAAATCTTTAAAACCTGAATTAATTAGGAAAATATGTTTTCACCTTTCAAAAATAATATGCATTTAATAAACAAAACATTGCATGTGAAAAAAAAATAAAAAAAAAACCTAAATTAGAGTTTTATTGGTGATTTCGAAGTGTTTTCTACGTTGTTTTGAAGGGATTTTTTATGGTTTTATAGGTTGGTTTTGTGATTTTCTAAGTTGTTTTGAAGGCTTTTTTCTATGTTTTTCTGTGGTTTCCTTGGTTGGGTTTGTTATTTTCTATGTTCTTTTGAAGGGTTTTTTAATTATCTTTATGGTTTTTGTATGGTTTCTTTTTTTTTTAATTTTAATTAACTAGTTTTCATGGTTTTTGTACATGGTTGTTTTTTTAATTAATTTGTTTAATTTTTCAAACATATATAAATAAGAAAGACAAAAAAGATAGACTACCAACATTCATTTGAGCCTCTGAGACATTGGAGAGGTCGTTGGCGAGATCAATTTCAATGCTCCATGATTCACTTGCTAGTTCGAGATCCAATTCTCTCAGTCGAGATACGATCACACTCTTGGTCGAGCTCTAATTTTAACCGCAGTCTGTGAAAATGGCATCCGCAGATCGCGGAAGTGATATTTAATTAAAAAAAGGTCTCGATCAAGCATTATAGTTTTATTAAGGGTTTGCTTCTAACCCTCGATCAAGATAATTTTTTAGTGCCCAAGGAGCTTGATCGAGCTATTTAAAAAGGCTACATTGAGTGCTTAGATGGCTCAATCAAGAGCTTGAATGGCTCAATTGAGCCATCATTTTTTCCACCCAAATGTGCCCCCTTTTGCTAGAAAATGTAACCCGACTTCATGATTTCACATGTATGCTATCACAAATATTTTGGAAACAAAGCTATAATACTTGTAAAGAGACCAACTATTATATTTTACCAACCATTATAATAAAAAAGTTAGGTTAAAAGAATAAGATTATTTAAAAAGAAAAACATCTCACACATGATGTTGTAGATCTTAACACACAATTAGGTTGAAATAAATAAAATTAATAGGTTATTCTTAGTGATTTTGCATTTCAAATATGAGATTTTCAAGTTGACTCTCAAATTTATTATTTTTATTTTTATAATATTGAGTAAGATTTTATTATTATATTATGGAATATTTAACAAATTTAGATCCATAATAATAATTCTAGATCCATAATAATTCTAGATCTACCAAGAGAGGGATCAAATCTCTTTTCACTCTAAAAGTTGTTTACGTCTCAAGAGATTTTTCTTTCTAAAAGCTTGGTAGATCCAAAACTAAGATGAATTTAGGCTAGTTTAATTATTAATTATAATCAAATATATTTATTAATTATAATTAAATATAATTATTAATTATTAATTTTATGGATTTTACTCTTTCTTTTAGTTTATTTTTTTTTTAGTTTAATTTTTATTTTATGCTGATCAAATTATGATATTACAACATCTTTACCATACTCAGCTAGAAATCCCCACTTGATACAATATTTTTATATATAATATCCATGAAAATTATTTCAAAATAATAATAATAATAATAATAATTTTTTTTTAATTTTTATCACTAATATTATTTGAATAACATGCATCCTGTAAAAAGAAATATAATTTGTCCATGGGGTCTTGAATAGATGATGATTAGATGCGTTGTTATGGAGCTATTAGATGTTAAGTCATTAGTTCAATTCATTTCTCTATTCATATGTTATTCTTGGACATGACCATGATATATCCTCACCACTACCAAATCCAAAAAAAAGAAAAAAATATAATTTAAATTAAAAGTTGTATTCAACTTTTTGTATATGAGATTGAAATAAAAAAAATTAATAAGATAAATTCAATGGTTGAATATTTTAAGAGGGGGGTTCGAAGTTAATCTCCAAACTTATTATTTATATAATATATAAATTAATAAAAAAAATTGAATAAAAGTTAAATATGTATATAACCTATAAAGTAATATTTTGTTTTAAATAATTTTACAAAATTATTTTTATTTATTAAAATTAAAATTAAAATTTTCTTGTTTGTAGAATCATAGTGTCATTGGAAGAATACACCATGTAAGAAAACGAATATAATTTAAATCGCGAATATAAAATAAATCGTTTCTTATATGTTACTGTTAGATAAATGAAATTTATAGGTGAATTCATTGTGGTTGAATACATTAAGAACGTGGTCTTGATTGTAATTCTTAAAATTTATTATTTATATAACCACTAGAGTAATATTTAATTTTTATTTAAATAAAATGATAATTTTTAATGAAATGTTTTTTATATAATATTAGTTTGTGTATATATATAAAATAAGGCACTAAATTATTACTTTAAAAATATATATGGAAGTTTCATATGGTTTGTTGGTATGTCTTATCTAAAAACTAGATTGTTAATACAAATTTAAAATATTAATATTATTTATGAGATAGGTTATAAGTTTATAATTTAAATGGTAAAGAAAACTAAATAAAATGTTATCAAATTAAAGATTATAAGAGATAAAATGTTATCAAATTAAAGATTATAAGAGATAATATGGTTTGTTTGATCATGTTAGCTTTAGGGAGCATCCACATGTACTGGGGTAGGAGGATCATTGTTTTTATCATTGGAGGTGAAGGTTTGCAAATTTTATGGTTAGCAGAGAGGCATTTTTGTCTGGCTTATCCACTCTGTCCATGATCTCTGCCATACAGACTAGAATTTATTTGTTTTTTGTCTGCATGATCTGTCAGGACTCTTCCTATGAGAGTCTCGATTTCCTAACATAGATTAATTGTTTGCCTATCGGAATTCTGATGATCTCAAGTAGAATTACCAATCTCAAAGAAGAAATTCCTCATGGCCCTATGAGCTAATGTTCTGGGATGAATTTGTGGGTTTGATGAAATTGCTCCTCATTCTTAGAGATTGTTTTCCGAACTTATTCAGGGATAAATTCAATAATTCTAGCCATAAATTGACAAGTTGTAGCTTGTGCTCAAGGCTGAGAATGTGATAACAATTGAGATTCAAGATATATTATAGGGGTGACTTTGCCTCTTCTACCTCGTTTGTAACTAGAGGAGAGATTACGCCATTCCTTAATGAGGGTAGAAGGGAGGTGGAATAAAGGAGAACCAGAGATTAAGGGAGTGAGGTAGAAATGATAAACCAAAGGAGAGCTCCAAATGGAGGTTGGGGCGAACCAACCTAAATTACAAGCCCAACACAAGAAATTGTTATTGTGGTGGATTCTCCAAACTAACAAAGTATACCCTAAACTATCATGGAGAAATGAGGAAAGGAAAGAGTCAAAGGAGAAACCGAATTGAGGTCAAGGGATTATGAGGTAGCTAGAAAAATCATCTTGAGACCCACAAACGAAACTAGATAATTGAAGAAGAACCATCAATCAATATGATAGTGTTGTAAACAATGGATAAAAATAGTGAAAATTGAATTTGAAAGGCCAATGAACAATGAAATTACCACCAAATCAATCCTTAGACCCATTCCCCGTGCAATCCTTATGCCAAAGAAAGTTATCCTGATCATTTGCACCTTCTATCTAAGAGCCATGTCTAAGCCTGAAAGCAAATGCATTGTTTCCTATAGTGTTACATGGAGTTAGTGATCCAACACTTGTGGACGAAGAAAAGCCAAAGAATAGGAAACACCTAGAAATGCACCACTATAAGTGGACAGAAACTTCACTTAATATAATGTGACCTAAAGGAAAGTTGCATAACAACCCAACATATTATGGAAACCAACAAAATAGAAACCAGAATATATTGCTAACATTGAATCTAGTTCTCCTCGATCACTCTGTGTCATGATATGCCACAAACATCATGGAATTTTTCATAATTATGCTTGGAACCAACTCGAAAGTGGGCTACAAAATTGAATATCCTTACTATATCTCCCATGCATCAAGCTCCATTATTCCAAAATCTCCCTTAATCTAACATCAAATGAAATGCCACCCTCATGCATGCAACTTGCCCAATGTGTGCATGTAACTTGCCCAATGGGCATTGTACTATCACCCTTCATTAACCTTTTGAAACTCGCAACAGTATAATTTCCATGACCGTCCATAGGGATACTATTACTAATATTATTTAAAAAAGAAGTATCTTTATTTCTATACCAAAAGTAGAATTAAAACTTCTTTTAATGGTATATTATTTAATAATTTCTTATTATATTAATCAAAATCATAAAAAAAAACTTAAAATTTTACATTTCTCTATAGTTCTTTTAAACATTAATATTCTAAAGAATAAAATTGTTTTAACTATTTTAAATTATAAATAAACAAGTGTAGTATGAATCTTTGCTTCTTAGTACTTCTCTTATGCAAAAACTAGAAAACTCTTATGGAGTTCAAATGCAATCATATAACTTAGTTATATTAAGTATATGATGATCATATAAGTTAGTTATATTAACTATATGATGATCATATAACTTAGTTATATTAAGTATATGATTTAAGGGCAACAACTTTCGTGGAGGGGGAATCAAATTGCTAATAATCTATTAGTACATGATAACATAGTTTTATGAAGAAAATATGGACAACAATTAAATAAATAAATTTAAAAAAAAATGATTATGATTAATAAAATATATTAATGGAAAAAGGCTAAAAAAAATTGTCACTAAAAATAATACAAAAATTGATAAAAAGCGAGTAAGGAATGATTACAGGTTTATATATATATATATATATATATATATATATATATATATATATATATAAGTACAATAATGAATGGAAAAAAATATTAATGGTGGAAAAATCAATATATTTAGTTTTTTAATGGAAAAGACAATATTAATTATGGAAAAATATTTATATTTGAATTTTTTTGTTAGATGATTTTTTTTCATTTTTCTTTTAAATAATTTTTAATTATGAAAATTTAATTTTAAACCACATAAAGGAGTTCATCCACTAATTAGAAATTAGAAATTTAAATTTTCTAAATTCAAAAAAAAATTTTGAATTAAAAAAAATAAAATTAATATTTAAATTTACCAAAACTTTAACAAATTTTAGAAATAATTTCTAAAAATTTACGAATTAATTAAAAATTCAAAATATTTTGAGCTAAGCTATTACAACATACTAACTAAATATAATATATATAAAATAAGATCTCATATATATATTCCAAATGTTCTTACCCTTTTTTTAATTATTTTTTGTGAATGAATTATTAAAAAAATATCTAACAACTCCATTTAAAATCATAAATTTGAATTTAAATATTTATTCGATTTGTCTCTTCGTAATTTTTTTTTTAATAACACATCACCAAAAAAATAATTTAATAGTTTTTTTTTTAATCCAGGATAATCGGTAACTGGTGAGAGTTATCCTAAATAGACCCAGGATCAAATCTAATTGGCTGCCACTATAAACCTAAACTACGTGCAACCACCTGCAAGCGGCACAATAGCAGGAAACTTATGCCACAACAAGAGCCCAGACGTCCGCTATAGAGTCGCCTACTCTTCTAACAAATTGCAAATAATTTAATAGTTATTAAAATGATCTGCGATAGTTCTATCACGTCAAAACTAAAGGCGTCCTCCTTTAATGTTTTACAAGATGCATAGCTTATCCCGTGGAGGACTTGTTTGCCTCAAAATTATTGTATTATATTTTTCTTAGTGCACCACATTCTTATGGGACCTTATTTCAAGTGGTATAATGACAGAGCCATGGATAATCGTTCCATGATGTCGCTAACGCATTATTAAGAAAAGGTGCCCCATAAGTCAAGGCTTCTTCACGGTTTGGGAGAGATGGGTCACATGTGATCTTTTCCCCACTCGTGACTGCTTAGCCCTATAACGACGCTTATTATTATGTTCCGAATCTAATGTTGAATAACCGCCTAATGAAAAACGTTGTCACCGAGGGGAGCTCATCGCTACCTTTATAATTCTTGAAGTACTAGGTAAAGGAGGTGGGCTCTACGCATTTAAGACTATTCAGTAAAAGTTTTGAATGAAAAATACATAGATATTGATTAAAAATAGTTTTGATAGTTAAAGCAATAAAAACTTTATATAAATTTACAATTGATAGTGCTTCTCATTGGAAAAGTGTATAATGTGTATATTTGGAAAAAGCAAATACACTGATTGAAAAAGTGGACATTCGAAAAAAACTCACAGTAATACACTCAATTATTGATACATTAATCCATAGATTTGCTTTTTAAAATCAGGGGCCGGCCAGCGTGAAAGCAAGGAATTAACACGAAAAGGCAGCCATGGCATTTTTTTGATGTGACACATGGCTTATCTTCATCCACACAACGCAAAAGCAGTTTTAGAGGATAAGCACTACCAAAAGCATTTCATTGAACGTTTGGATACTAATAATGTCCCAACATTCGATCTATTTATATCTGTATAATCCCAGTCTTTTACTCAGTAATTTACCCTTTCCACCACGTACGACAAATATTTATCTAATGGCATAATTTAATGTACTCCTCTTTAAAAAAATTACACTCATTGTGATATTACCCCAATACTAATTACCTCAATACTGATTATAGGAAAGGGCTAATGAGCCTACTATCGGGCATTAAATGCCCGCTTAGCTGCAAGCTCGATGGCCATATAAAACAGACGCGCGCGGTCTTTTCCGAACACTCCGTCCCCGCCGAAAGTTATATGGCTATCGAGCTTGCAGCTAAGCGGGCATTTAATGCCCGATAGTAGGCTCGTTAGCCCTTGCCCTAATTATAGAGTTCGCACATAGCATTTAAGAAACATTAAAAAATATTTAAAACTCCGCTTTAATTAAAATATTTTTTTGTCATTTTTTATAGCGGAAGATAAAGTACTTGAAAGTTAAAACTTTTTCCATTCCAGTACTTTCATGTTCCAATGGAAGATATATAATTCATTCCATGTTTAATACATAATTGACATGTAGTAGTTAATTATATTTAGTTTGTGTGATTAAGAGGATGGTTGTCCCTTCCCCCCTAACCACCGCCACTCCCACACCCCTCCACAAAGACAAATTTATAATTAATTTGGATCTATCTTAATTGAATATATCATCTACCAAGGGAGATCAAGTTCAAAATGACATTAAAAAAAGGTCCATGACTCAAGGGATTTGATCTTGATCAACACATGATAGATCTATGTAGAATTTCTCACTGTAGATCAACAGATTATGCAATATACTAAAGCAAAATACAAGATCTACTTTTACAACAAACTTGCGGAAGCTTAATAGATTTTGAGCAAGATAAAATAGAAAACATATAATTGAGAATGAAAAAACAATCACACATGAACATAGAATAATACTCTCTGGAAAGCCTCAGCTAAAAACCCCAACCTCTGTATTATCATACAAGTGGAAATGTGTTCGCATTACACAAAGCATTAGCTCACAAGCTATCTCGTTCTTAGTGCAATCCTACAATATAGCTCATAGACTGAATAGACACAACATATGCCTTCCCTCAGCCCTCCAAGCCTCCTATTTCCTTGCACAATTTCTCTTGGGGTCCAATGTTGCCACCTGTGGGAATTGGCCTCATCACACACTCATCAAATTCAAAAGTAACTGTGCGATCTCCAAGGAATGAATTCCTTCTGCACGCAAGAGATATCCTCAATGGAATATTCCTGCAACTGATAGTACATTGTCCCATCACCTGATCTCAACTGGGTCTTTGATTGAACTGACATGCATGAGTTATTTATGAGAGAATATTTAGTTATCTGAAGTGCAGCAATTACATACATGCATGCATTAACTCACTGAACTCACAATCAGTTCCACAAACTGTTGGAACTAATCTAACTCGACTTAACTCAGATAATTGAGCTAACTAATTACAACTCAAAGTACAACTCATCCTGATCTCCTTTAATCAAGGGATAACTTCCTCAATCAATGGAGAAACTGTTGCATGTCTTCATACAGACTTCATGTTTGATTTTCTACAATTACTTAACTCAAGATGAATTAATTAATTATTTTACAAATAGCTGCTAAGATCAAATTCGAATTTTAATTCTCAATTTTAGTTTAGGGACTAACTAAAATTGGAATGTATCCTGAAATGCTATTTATAGCAGTTCTATTTTTAGCACTTCTATTTTTATCATTTCTTGTTGCTATTTTCAACACTCCCTCTCAACAAGAAAAGGATTATCAGTCACCCTAATCCTATCTCTATGGAACTCGAACGTGCATTTTGACAATTTCTTAGTCAAAATATCTACATCTTGTTCCTCGGTCGAAACATACAACAACAACATGATCCTCTTCACCACACAGTCTCGAAGATGATGGTACCGGATATCGATGTGCTTGGCCCTGTCATGAAATACTGGATTCTCAGAGAGTTCCATACAACTCTGATTATTGCATTAGATCACAGTTGGATCCATCCTCTGACCAAACAATCCCATTAGAATCTTACACATCCAAATGGCCTCGCATGCTACCTGACTGGCAGCCATGTATTCAACCTCTACTGAGCTAAGTGCAACTAACCTTTGTTTCCTACTGTACCAGGAAACTACAGCTGAACCAAGGTTGAAGACTCCTCCAGAAGTGCTCTTCCGGTCTGATGGACTCCCTGCCCAATCTGCATCTGTGAAGCCCTGAAGTTTCACTCCCTCTATCCATATGTACCACAATCCATACTGAGATGTACCTCTGAGGTATCTCAGCACATGCTTCACTACCTTCCAAAACAGCTTGGTAGGCTGAACCATAGCTTGACTCAGCTGGTTCATCGCAAAGCATAAGTCTGGTCATGTGTTCACTAGATACATAAGTGAAGCCACAAGCCGTCGATAAACAATAGCAGCTACTACCTCACCTGAAGTATCATCCTCCTTCCTCCAATTACCAGCTAGAGGAGTCTGCATGGGCTTGCACTTCTTCATGTGGAACCGCCTGAGTGTCTCATTGGCACACTTGCATTGAAACACAAATACTTCCCCATCTTTCTGCCACACTTCCATGCCTAGAAAGTAGTGCATAAGACCCATGTCTTTCATCTCGAACTCTCGCGCAAGGTACTCCTTGCAAGACTTGATCAACTGATCATCACCTGTCAAAATCAAATCATCCACATAAAGAACAATGACCAATGGCTTACCTTCTACCATGTTGTGGTAAAATTTTGCATCTGCTTCACTCTTGGTGAAGCCCAACCTGGTGAAATAGTTGTCGATCCTAGTGTACCAAGCACGAGCTACTTGCTTCAACGCATACAAAGCCCTCTTAAGTCAGCACACATGTGACTCGCGAATGAAGGTCTCAAAACCTTCCGACTACTCAATGTACACCTCTTCCTCAATCTTCCCATTATGGAACGTTGTCTTCACATCCATCTGATAGATCTTCCAACACATCTGAGCTGATAGTGCCAACATCGATCTGATAGATGAGTACCTTGCTATAGGACCAAAGGTCTCATCAAGTCGATCCCCTCGACCTGTGAGAAACCACAGGCAACAAAACTTGCGTAATGTTTCTCAACACTATCATCAGCTGCCTGCTTTACCTTGTAAAGCCATCTGGAACTTACCACTAACTTGTCCTGAGGTCTTGGGACAACATCCAACACATTGTTCCGAAGGATAGAGTCATACTCCTCTACCATAGCATCAACCCAGACGAGTTGCTGCATTGCTTACTTGAAAGAAGAAGGTTCAGTCTCTACACACTCACCAACCAAGTCCGTGTAACCATTGTACCACTCGGGTGACCTCCTTTATCTGTGCTGAGAAGATGGTTGTCCCACATTCTCTTGCGCATCCAACATCAACCTGTCAGCTTCCCTTGAGCGTTTCCGCCCATCTCTAGAAGACTCAACATGAGTGGATGTCTCCACTCCCAGATCATCTGCATGCGGCTACTCTACATCAATCTGAGGCTCCTCCAACTAAAAGTTCCTCCTCTGCATGCAACATGAGCTCCCTCACAAGTGATACTCACATGTCTTTCTGCTCGTCGAACTTCAGATCTTTGCGTACCACTGTCCTTGGAGTGGTAGGCAGGAACACCCAATAGTTCTGTGGTGTATCAGTGTACCCCACAAGTATCCCCAACTCAGCTATTGGATCTAGCTTCTTCTGGGCATCTTTAGTGAGATGGCAATAAATTGATGATCCAAAGATCCTGAAGTGACTCACATATGGACGCTTCTCGGAAAAAGCCTCCATAGGTGTCTCCATTCCCAATATACGGTGCAGGCTTTTGTTCTGCAAGTATACTGTTGTATTGCATACCTCAGCCCACAAATGAAGTGGTAGGCTTTGGTCATGCAACATCACTCGAGCTGCTCCCACAATCGATATGTTCTTCCTTTCGGCCACCCCATTCTGTTGTGGGTTATGGGGTGCTGTCAACTCCCATTTCATTCCTTCTGCTGCGCAGAAGTCCTTAAATTGTTGGGAGACATACTCTCCACCATTGTCGATATGCAAGGCTTTTATTTTCTTTTCAGATTGTTTCTTTGCCAAGGCTTTAAACTCACAAAACATTAAGAAGGTTTGATCCTTCCTTTGCATAAAGTAGATCTAACATCTACAAGAAAAATCATCAATAAAAATTACATAGTACCTTCGTTTAGTGGTGGAGGCTATAGAGAATGGTCCACACACATCTGTGTGAACTCACTCCAAGATTGCTGTAGCTCTACTTTCTCGATCCTGAAAGGAAGATTTCACATACTTACCGAAGGTACAACCTTTGCATGTATCCGTCTGCTCGAGTTTTCCCTTGGAAAGTCCTGTAGAAATCTGTTGCATGATCTTCAAGGCCCCATGGTGCAAGTGGCCCAATCTTCTATGCCATAGCTCACCAACATCTTGGCTCTGCACCATCTCTGCTTTGCAACTCAATGCAGCACAATCATCTACCTCTAGCTTGTAGAGATTCTTTACTCGAATCCCAATCCTCTTCATCTGTCCAGTACTAATATGCCTCAGGAATACCTTTTCTTTACTAAAGACTACATCAAAGCCTTTTTATTCTATCATAGCAATAGACACAAGATTCTTCTTCAGACCCGGTACATACTTTACATCAGTTAGGGTGAGAGGAGTTGCATGCTCCCTCTGAAGCACAACTGTGCGCTCACCTAAAACAGGATACTTTCCATCATCTCCCATCTCGATCCGCATCTAAAGATCCTTCTCCTTTAGGGTACTTAAAATATTCTTATTTTCGGACATGTTGAAGGAGGCTCCACTATCCAGGTACCAAACACATCCCACCATGGATGGAACCATGCATGCGATGAGAGAGAAATCCAACTCGAACTGTGAGGCCGATGCCTCACCATCTGATCCCTTCAAGGATCCCTTCTTGGATTTCTTCTGTGGAAAATTCGTAGCATAAGGGACCACCCCATGACAATGAAAACATCGCACTTTCGATTTGTCGAACTTTTTCCCACCATGGGGAGAACTGGATTTGGAATGGGATGCCTTCCCTTTCACTTTCCTCGCCTTACTCGCTAAGGCTAGATTTTGTTCATCATATTTCTTTGATGATGATCCATCTTTAGTGGTTCTTCTTATCTCCTCCTGCATCGGATCCGACTAAAGTCATTCCCAATTTGGCAGTTTCTCTCTTCCATTAACTGAGTCTTGGTAGCTATGCTAGCTCTTAGGAAGACCAAGGAGAGCAAGACTCAGCATGTCATCATCGACTGTCATGATCCCTACACTTCCAAGCTCATCCCTGTAGGTGGTGAGCTTGTTCAGATATGTAGAGATCGTGTCGCCCTTTTCACACTTTATTTTCCGAAGCTTTTCTTTCAGCGCCAGCTTCCTCTGATCATTGCTGTTTTGATATAGATATTTCAATGTTTTCCACATTGAAAACAGAGTCTCCTTCCCATGGAGGCTCAAGACAACGTGGTATCGAACTCTCACCAAGAGGATTCTCGTCGCTCTAGCTACACATTTCTTCCATTCTACCAATTCTGTAGCATTACGCGCTGCTGGCTTGGGGACTTCTTGATCAATGAAGTCCTTTAGACCATTGTCATCTAATACTGCTTCTGTGCTATCCTTCCAGGCTATATAATTCAAGTTGCCATCAAGGGCATACTCGAGTCTTAAACCGTTGAATGCCAATGGGGAAATTTGAGATGCGATAAGAATTCGAATTCTATAATCAGGAACTTGAAACTTCGAACCTCTCCCTTCTTTGTATACTGTTCTTCACTTTGATCACCTTTGCTCTGATACCATGTAGAATTTCTCACTGTAGATCAACAGATTATGCAATATACTAAAGCAAAATACAAGATCTACTTCCACAACAAACTTGCAGAAGCTTAATCGATTTTGAGCAAGATCAAATAGAACACATATAACTGAGAATGAGAAAGAAATCACACATGAACACAGAAGAATACTCTGGGGAAAGTCTCAGCTAAAACCCCTGATCTTTGTATTATCATACAAGTGGAAATATGTTTGGATTACACAAAGCATTAGCTCACAAGCTGTCATGTTCTCAGTACAATCCTATAATACAGCTCACAGACTGAATAGACACAACATATTCCTTCCCTCAGCCTTCCAATCCTCCTATTTCCTTGCGCAGTTTCTCTTGGGGTCCAATGCTTCCACCTGTGTGAATTGGCCTCATCACACACTCATCAAACTCAAAAGTAACTGCACAATCTCCAAGGAATGAATTCCTTCTACATGCAAGAGATATCCTCAATGTAATATTCCTGCAACTGATAGTACATTGTTCCATCATCTGATCTCAACTGAGTCTCTGACTGAACTGACATGCATGAGTTATTTATGAGAGAATATTTAGTTATCTAAAGTGCAACAGTTACATTCATGCATGCATTAACTAACTGAACTCACAATTAGTTCCACAAACTGTTGGAACTAATCTAACTGGACTTAACTTAAATAACTAAGCTAACTAATTACAACTCAAAGTACAACTCATCCTGATCTCCTTTAATTAAGGGATAACTTCCTCAATCAATGGAGAAACTGTTGCATGTCTTCACAAGACTTCATGTTTGATTTTCTACAACTAATTAACTCAAGATGAATTAATTAATTATTTTACAAACAGCTGCTAAGATCAAATTCGAATTTTAACTCTCAATTTTAGTTTAGGGAATAACTAGAATTGGAATGTATCCCAAAATGCTATTTATAACAGTGTTATTTTTAGCATTCTTGTTGCTATTTTCAACAATCTAGAGTTAAGATGGAGCTACATTAATATAATATTTTTACAATAAAAGACATGGATACACATGGATACACACATGAAGTTTATTCATCAGAATGTACTATGTTTGAACTTATGAGACATAGAACAAGTTAACTACCAATAAGTGTAAGACCTTGAGCACAAAAAAATATTCATGGAAACATTTTTATAGAATGATATTATTTTTCTAATTCAATAACTCCCTTATTGATGAGAGCTAGTAAACAGTGCAACAACATTGAGAAAGAAAAATAAAATGAGTAGGAAACCATTGTCATATCCCAAATGCAAACCAAAATATAAGAAACAATTAGTTCACACACTAAATAATGCATGTGATTAAATAAAGGTATGGGTATGACAAGGCACCAAATGCCTTATAAAGGCTGCTATTCCATAATTCATAACAATAACCAATATGTACTGAAAATGCCACATATTTAACATTAACAAATGAGTAGAACCAATCCCAAATAGAAATTAATAAAAGAATATTTCCTCAATAACCTAGGAATGTGTTTATGTGTTTGGAAGATTACATATTCAATAAGAACAAAAGGCTCAATATCATCAAAAATAAAGAATAATCAACATAATGGATTAGAGTAATATATCATAGAGCATATGTTCACAAAGCAACCCAATAATGTCACATTTCTTAGCAACAATTGAAACTTATAAAAACACAACACTAACATCTCCAAACAAATAGATACAACTCCTAATAACCATTAATACAATACAACCATTATTAAAGATGAAACAAACTATTGGAATAGAGATCCACACTATAAAATAACATTTATTTACCAAACGACTGAAATCCTTATATATTAAACCCTCCCTACCAGTACTAAGAAACCAGAAAGAATTCCTAATAGTATATAAAAGAGTGTAAACAATTGTTCACCATAAACAAAATAATACAACCAACATCAACATAAAATCTAATTCCCAACTAAAATCATTTCCTCAATATGTAAACATTATCAACCATATTACAAAAACTTTGATCACCTCCTCAAGTATTAGATAAATACAATTATGATCATCTATAACTAAATGTTACTCACCAAAAGTACTAGAAACCCAAAGTCCTATGCATAATATGTTGTTGTTGTCATATTAATGTTAACTCACTTTCGTAAATACATGAATGTTTCCTTGTATCTCCCTTATTCTTTTTTCCTTTATAATAGTTTCCTGCATCCAATGATGGACAACTAAATATTAATTAAGTCTTATTAAAATTTTTTGCTGAAAATTAAATACAAAATAATTAAATTTATAAGATTATATTAAATTTATAGTTTCAGTGGATCTAGTTAAGAGTGTGTATTTCCTTCTAAGAAGATATAGGTTTAAATACAATGTAGGTAAGTATAGATATTTCTTAACATTTAAATAACAATAAACATTGATCCTTTATCCCAAAAAAAAATCATATACCAATTTAATATCAAATTTAATCATACCTTATTATAATTAAGCCAATAGGCATTTTCTTTGCTAGCTTGGGGTGGGAAAAGACTGTTCACCCAACCAATAGGACAGCTTGACTTTCACCCTTCCAACTAATTAAATTTTTCCATGCGTTAGTCCCTCTCACTAATAGAAACTTTCCATCTGTCCAAATTTCTTTCTGCCCACGTTCTCTCCATACCTATTATCTATTTCTGTAGCATTGGAATGCATTCAATATTCTGTACTCGCATGCCATCATCCATGCCATACATGTTTCAATGCTTACACACCATCCTCCTTATGCAGCGTTGAAATGCATTCATTGTTCTATACTCACATGCCATCCTCCATCCTCCATCCTCCATGCCAAACCTGTTTCAGTGCTTACAAGCCATCCTTCGCCATTTTTGCCAAAGCCACCCAATTTTGTAATTAATTACTTTGTAGCATCGAAACCATAGTTGTCACATATGAAATATTACTCTTCCTGTTAATAACATGTGTGCCTTTTTCGTCAAAATTAGGATTTTTTCTTGAAAATTTGTGCCAAATGGATCTTTCTTTCCTGAACAACATGTGCTTTATCACAACTTGAAAAGAAATTCTATTAGCTTTGTATTTTTGTTTTTTGTGACTAAATAGGAAAGGTGCCCTCCGCCTCAAAATTTAATCAAACCCACACTTATTTGTATGTTTTTTTCCTTACAGATGACTAGGGATCACACCTCTGCACCTTACTACTCGAAGAGGCTTCTTGGTTTATGTGCGAGAATTGTTGGCTTAAGGTCCTAATCATCGCATTCAGCGAGATGCCTCTAGGTGAGAACTTCCATAACTCTGTCTAAGGGCACAACTTCATTCCTCCTGATTACTCAAATGTTATTATATGTCTAGTTTGATACAAATAGGACTGTTTTAATAGGAGATAAAAAGAGAGAATTTACCAAGAGATTTATGTAGACTACTGATTAGTGTATTTTACCTGGCGGACACATCACATATGTGGTAGCCCTTAAGTACAAATACTCTTCCTGTGCAACCTTACTAAATCCCAATTCTGCAAAACCATTGGTTTGGCCTACATCATGGAAATTCATTAGTCAAGTCAATCCAGAGGCTAACATCTTGTTGGAAAAGGCACTTATGGAGGCCAATTGAGCAAGGGAGAAAAAAGTTTTATTTGGAGTTGCCTCTTCAGTGTCTTATTCCACTAATCAAGAAGACAATATTGAATATAAGATTTTTGATGTGTGTTCTTACTTCTAATCTCAAATATCTATTGATTGGTTGGAACTTGGTAGAATTAAGACACATCATACTAAGAAGTTGTATCAGTTATCTGTTTTCTTCAAATATCAAGTGACTATCATTGCAACTGATTGGTTGTCTTTGTTTATGCCAATATGCAGGCTAGTGAATATAAAGTTTGCTGCATTTTCTATGATCAATTGTGTACCATTGAATTTCATGACTGTGGGCATAAAATGTGTGCCCTTTGCATTCTAGTACTATGTTGTCACAATAAACCTAATCCTACCACAACGTATTCTCCTCCTCCAACTTGCCCATTCTATTGCAATAACATAACACAAATAATGGTTGTCCCTCCCAAAGAGATTACGCTGACAACGATTCTTCAAAGACCAATAAGACAAGATAATCTAAGAGTTTCAGTGAGGGGAGCAACAGTTTCAAAGGAATCTCAACCAATCTAAGAGTTTCAGTGAGGGGAGCAACAGTTTCAAAGGAATCTCAACCAAGGGATCGTTTCGGAAGAGAAGTGGAAAAGGGTCTAGAAAAATTGTGGCAACAGTGATGGGATGGAACAAAAACCTTTATAAATTTTACCAAACCAATGAAATCCTTTTTGTTAGGCTTATCCTAACAAAATTCCTTTTGCTTCGCGTGGAAATATAAGCCATGTGACAAAGAGAGGATGTCAAGTGTTTCGCCGGGTTAATCACTTGCATTAAAATTGAGCGGTCACTCACCTTCCTCAAAAAGGCAAAACCAATCTCCTATAGATTAATATACAGGCAGGTGAGTGGTCTTCTAAGTTCCTTGGGCCCAACTTCGCAACTTGGTATTCAAAGAATTATAAAGGTAACCCTCACGCGACGTAGTGACAAAAATTATTCAGGCGGAATCTTAAAATTATGTTTGGAATATAACAAGTATCGTAACGCAGTTTAGTCTCTAATATTTAATTTAAAAACTATGTTACATGAAAAATGACATAAAAAGTTAGCTAAATTAATAGTGGAATTAATAGACGAGTGGTTATTTTATTTGATCAAATTATGATATTATAAACTTTTATTATACTG
Source organism: Pinus tabuliformis (assembly GCA_031772625.1). NCBI lineage: Eukaryota > Viridiplantae > Streptophyta > Pinopsida > Pinales > Pinaceae > Pinus > Pinus tabuliformis. The sequence continues at coordinate 291,249,204 of CM062815.1, read as the reverse complement.
AACTAGAAAACTCTTTTGTTGCAATATTTTTATATATAATATTGATGAAAATTATTTTAATAATAATAATAATATATTATCTTTTATTTTTATACTGTTTTAATATTATTTGAATAGGATGCATTATGTAAAAAAGAATATAATTTGTTTATGGGTTTTGAATAGATGGTTATTATATTTGTTGTCATAGTGTTTTTAAATATTAAGTCATTAGTTCAATGTTTCATTTTGTTCAAGTGTTATTCTTGAACATGATCATGATGTAGCCTCATTGTATTTAATTTTTTATCTATCAAATTAAAATAAACAAAATTGATAAATTAAATTAAGTAATTGAATATTTTACAAATTAATAAATTAAATTAAGTGCCTGAATATTTTAAAAATTAATAAATTAAATTAAGTGGTTAAATATTTTAAATAAAGATTTTGAAATTAATCTCCAAATTTATTATTTATATAACATATAAAATAATAATAATAATAATAATTTTTATAATATAAATTAATGATTTTTTTATATAATATGAATTAAATTTATATAAAAATACCAACCATCTGTATTTATTAAAATATGAATTAAAATTTCCGTCTTAGAATTACAGTGTCATTGGAACATTACACCAGGAAAGAAAACGGATATAATTTAAATGGCTTCTTATAGGCTAGTGTGAGATAAATGAAATTAATAGCTGAATTCATAGTGGTTGAATACTTTAAGTACATGCTCTTGATCGTGATTCTTAAAATTATAACAACTAGATTATTTATGATTGTGATTCTTAAAATTATAACCACTATTGATTATTTATATAATAAATAGAGTAAAAATTATTTTTTATTTAAATAAGATTTTAATTTTTAATGTAATGATTTTTATATAATATTATTTTTCATATATATTAAAATTAGTTACCATATATTATTTTAAAAAATATATATGAAAATTTTATATGCGTCTCAGCTAACAATTAAACTTATATTAATATTGCTTATCAAATAGGTTATAAGTTTATCATTTAAATGGTAAAAAGACTTAATAAAATATTATTTTAGTGCTGTAATAAAAAATCATAAAAAAAAATATGGTGGTATGTTTCATCCAAAAATTAGAGTTATATTAATATTGCTTATCAAATAGGTTATAAGTTTATCATTTAAATTGTAAAGAAAATTTAATAAAATATTATTTTAGTGTTGTAATAAAAAATCATAAAAAAATATAGTTTGTTTGATTATGTTAGCACGAGGGAGCATTCATATGTATTGGTGCAGAAGGATCATTATTTTCATTAGAGGAGGTGAGGGTTTGCAAAATTTTTGGTTCAAGGAGAAGCATTTTTGTCTGGCCTATCCACTTTCTTCGTGATCTTTGCCATACATACTAGAATTTCTTTTTTCTTTTTCTACACGATTTGTGAGGGCTCTTCCCATGAGAGACTTGATGTCCCAATATGGATTAATTATTTGCATATAGGAATTCTAATGAGCTCGACCAATATCAAAGAAGAAATTCCTTGTGCCACTATCAAGCTAATAGTCTGGGATGAATATGTGTGTTTGATGAACTTCCTCCTCAACCTTAGAAAATTTTTACTGAACTTATTTAGGTATAAATTCAATAAATCTAGCCATAATTGACAAGTTGTAGTTTGTGCCCAAGGCTGAGAAGGAGACCACAACTGAGATTCAAGACAAATTGGAGGGCTGAATTTGCCTCTTCTAACTCCTTTGTAACTAGAGGAGATATGACGTCATTCCTTAATGAGGGGAGGAGGGAGGTGCAATAAACGAGAACCGGAGATCAAGGGATTGAGGTAGAAACAAGAAACCAAGGGGGAACACCAAATGGAGGTTGGGGGTTAGGGGGAACCAACTCAAATTACAAACACAACATAAGAAATTATTATCGTGATGGATTCTCCAAACTAACAAAGTATACCCTGAACTATCACAGAGAAATCAGAAAAGGAAAGTGCCAAAGAAAAAACCAAGTTGTGCACAAGGGATTAGGGGTTAGCCAGGAAAATCATCTCGAGACCCACAAACAAAACTAGATAAGGGAAGAAGAACCATAAATCAATATGATAGTACCGCAAACAATGGATAAGAATAGTGAAATTTGAATTTGAAAGGACAAAGAACAAATAAATTACCACCCAACCAAACTTTAGACCCATTCCCCATGTAGTTATTATGCCAAAGAAAGCTAGCTTGATAAACCATGCCGAGCTAGAAAATGTCTCTTGATGCAATAATTTTATATATAATATCAATGAAATTTATTTGAAGAAGAAGAAAAAGAAGGAGGATAAAAAAAAACATTTTTTCATTTTTATAAAACTCCCATATTCTTTGAATGGCATGTATTATGTAAAATGGAATATAATTTATCCATGGCGTCTTGAATATATGGTGATTGGGTGTGATGTTATGGCACTCCTAAATGTTAAGTCATGGATTCAATTCCTCACCATATTCAGATATTATTCTTGGACATCATCATAATGTAGCATCACCACTACTGAACTTAAAAAAAGAAAAAAAGAAAAAGAATATAATTTTAATAAAAATCTGTATTCAACTTTTGTACATTAAATTGAAATAAACAATAATTAATAAGTAAAGCTAACTTGTTGAATATTTTAAATAAGGATTTTTGAAGTTAATCTCCAAACTTATAAATTATTTATATAAGTAATAATAATTTTTTATATAAAATTTTAACGCTTATGATATAATTTATAATGTATTTTTTATATGGTATGAATTCATGGCTTTTTTTATATAATATAAATTAAATTTATATAAAATTATAAAAAAAAAAACTTATTTATTAAAATTTGAATTAAAAATTTCATGTTTGTAGAATTATAGTATCAATGGAAGATTTTATATAACATATAAAGTGATAATGCATTTTTAAATAAAATTCTAACTTATTGTATAATGTTTTTTTATATAATATAAATTAAATTTTATATAAAAATTTTAAAAAATATTATTAAAATTTGAATTAAAATTTTCATGTGTAGAATTATAGTGTCATTGGAAGATTACACCATGTAAAAAAAGAGTATAATTTAAATCACTTCTTATATGCTAGTCTTATATGCTAGTGTGAGATAAATGAAATTGATAGGTGAATTCATGGTAGTTGAATACTTTACGTGGTCTTGATTTTGATTCTTAAAATTTATTATTAATATAACAAGTTTATTATTTATATCTTCTTTCAGTAGGTGGTCTTGATTGGGATTCTTAAAATTTATTATTAATATAACAAGTTTATAATTTATATAACAAGTAGCGTAATATTTAATTTTTATTTAAATAAGATTTTAATTTTTAATGCAATAATTTTTATATAATATTAGTTTAGGTGTATATATAAAGTCATTAATATAGTAAGTTTATTATTTTTATAACCAGTAGAGTAATATTTAATTTACATTGTAATTTTTAATGTAATAATTTTTATATAATATTAGTTTAGGTGTATATATAAAAAGTCAGGTATTCTATATTATTTAAAAATATATGGAAGTTTTATATGAGTTGTTCGTCTGTCTCATTAAAAAATTAGAATAATAACATATGTTTAGAATATTAACATTATAATTTTATTATTTAAATGATAAATAAAATTATATAAAATGTTATTTTAGTGCCATAATAAAAGATTATAAGAGAAAATATGTTCTTTTATCATGTTAGCTTTAGGGAGAATCCACAAGTATTGGTTCAAGAGGATCATTGCTTTTATCAAATGAGGTGAGGGTTTGCAATTCTTTTGGTTAGAAAATAAGCATTTATATCTTGCTTATCCACTTTCTCCATAATCTCTTCTATACAGACTAGAATTGGTTTTTTTTTTCTCTTTCGAGTTTGTGAAGACTCTTCCTATGAGAATCTTGATGTCCCAATATAGATGAACTTTTTGCATATAGAAATTTTGATGAGATCAAGTAGAATTACCAATCTCAAAGAAGCAATTCCTTGTGTCCCTATCAAACTAATGTTCTGGGATGAATATGTGGGTGTGATGAACTTCTTCCTCAACCTTAGAGATTGTTTTATGAACTTATTCAAGTATAAATTCAATACATCTAGCCATAAATTGACAAGTAGTAGCTTGTGCCCAAGGGAGAGAAGGTGAGCACAACTGAGATTCAAGACAGATTGGATGGGTGACTTTGCCTCTTCTACCTCCTTTGTAACTAGAGGAGAGATTACGTCATTCCATAATGAGGGGAGATGGGAGGTGGAATAAATGAGAACCAAAGATTAAGAGAGTGAGGTAGAAACAAGAAACCAAGGGAGAGCACCAAATGGTGGCTAGGGGGACTGGCCGAAATTACAAGCCCAACACAATAAATTTTTATCGTGATGGATTCTCCAAATTAACAGAGTATACCCTGAACTATCACAGAGAAATGTCGAAAGGAAAGAGCCAAAGAAAAACGGAGTTGAGGACAAGGGATTAAGGGGTAGCCAGGAAAATCATCTTGATACCCACAAACATAACTAGATAAGGGAATAATAACCATAAAACAATACGATAGTGCTACAAACAATGGATAAATTTAGTGAAAATTGGAATTGAAAGGCGAATGAACAAATAAATTACCTCCAAATCGAACCTTACACCCATTCCCCATTCAATCCTTATGCCAGAGAGAACTAGCTTGATAATTTGCACCTTCTTGCTAAGAGCCACGACTAATCCTGAGAGGAATGGAATTGCTTTCTAGAGTGTTACATGGGGTTAGTGATCCAACACTTGTGGACTACAAAAACCCAAAGTATAGGAAACACCTACAAAAGAACCACTATAAGTGGAGAGAAACTTCACTTAATATAATGTGTGCTATAATAAAGTTGCATAAACATCCAACATACTCTTGCAACCAACAAAACAGAAAACAAAATATATGGCTAACATCGAATTCGATTCTCCTCGATCACCCTCAGTAATGATATGCTACAAACATCATGAATTTTTTCCTAATTATGTTTGGAACCAACTCAAAAGTGTGCTACAAAATTGAATGTCCTTCCTATATCTCCCATGCATCAAACTCCATTATTCTAAAAATCTCCCTCAAACGAAATGCCACTCTCATGCATGCAGCTTGCCCAATGGACGTTGTACTACCACCCTTCGTTAACCTTTTCAAACTCATCTCAAGACAATGGTATAATTACCATGACCCTCCATGGGGATACTATTAGTAATATTATTTTAAAATAAAATAAAGAAATATCTTTCTTTTAATTGTATATTATTTAAAAGTTTCTTATAGTATTAATCAAAATCATAAAAAAGAAATTACTTTACCTTTCTCTATAGTTGTGCTTTTAAACATTAATACTTTAAAGAATAAAATTGTTTTAACTATTTTAAATTATAAATAAAGAAGTCTAATATGAATCATTTCTTTTTAGTACCTCCCTCTTATGCAAAAAGTAGAGAACTCTTGTAGTGTTTAAATGTGATCATATAATCTAGTTATATTAACTATATGATTTAAGCATGGCAACCTTGGTGGAGGGGGAATCAAATTGCTAATAATGTATTGGTACATGATAACATAGTTTTATGAAGAAAAGTTGGAAAACAATAAAATAATTAAACCATAAAAAATTATTATGATTAATAAAATATATGAATGGAAAAAGGTGAAAAAACATTGTTATAAATAATACAACAATTAATAGAAAACAAGAATAAGGTTAATAAATATATATATTTTTTAAATAAGTATGATAATGAATGGAAAGAAAACATTAATTGTGGAAAAATCAATATATTTAACTTTTTTTATGTAAAAGAAAATATTAATTATGAAAAAATCTTAATATTAATTTTTTTTTATTAGATGATTTTGTTTTTTCATGTTTTATTTTTTAAATTATTTTTAATTCTAAAAAAAAGAATTTAAACCACATAAAATTAGTAATTCATCATAAAAAAAAAATCAAATTTTTAAAATTCAAAAAATAATTTTCAATTTAAAAAAAATAAAATTAATATTTAATTTACCAAAACTTTAACCAATTTTGGAAACAATTTTTAAAAATATACAAATTAATTAAAGAGTCAAAACATTTTGTTACAATATACTACTATAACCCAATATAGAAAAATTAATGTAATATATATAAAACAACAATTCATAGATGATATTGATCAGGTTCTTACCATTTTCTTAAATTATTTTTGTGAATGAATTATCAATGAAAATTTGAACTTAAATGTTTATTCGATTTGTCCCTGCGTAATTTTCTTTTTAATACCACGCCACGAAGAATATAATTTAATAGTTATTACAATGACCTGGGATAGTTTTATGACGTGAAAACTAAAGCCATCCTCCTTTACTGTTTTATGTAATGCAAAGCTTATTCCGTGGAGGACTTGTTTGCCACAAAATTATTGTATTATATTTTTCTTAGTGCACCACATTCTTATGGAACTTTACTTCAAGTGGTATAATAACAGAGCTGACCATGCCATGGATAATCATTCCATGATGTCCCTAACACATTATTAACAATTAAGAAAAGGTCCTCCATAAGTCAAGGCCTCTTCACAGTTGGGGAGAAATGGGTCACAAGTTGTAATCTTTTCCCCACTAGTGACTGCTTAGTCCTATAACAACCCTTATTATTATATTCCGAATTTAATGTTGAATAGCCGCCTAATGAAAAACGTTGTCATCGAGGTGAGCTCATGGCTACAATAATACAATATAGGTGGTTGGCTCTACGCATTTAAGACTATTCTGTAAAAGTTTTGAATGAAAAATATATAGACATCTTGTTTGTTTATAATAATGAAAAGGGTTAATTGATTAAAAAAAAAATGATAGTTAATTTACAATTGACACTGCTTCTCATGGGAAACGTGCATATTTGGAAAAATCTAATACACTTATTGAAAAAGTACACATTCTAAGAAGCTCACACTAATACTCTCAATTATCAATACATTAATCTATAGATTATTTTTGTATTGAAAAAGTACACATTCCAAAATGCTCACACTAATACACTCAATCATCTATACATTAATCTATAGATTTTTTTTTTTATTGAAAAAGTACCCATTCCAAAAAGCTCACACTAATACACTCAATTATCAATACATTAATCTATAGATTTTTTTTATTGAAAAAGTACACATTCCAAAAAGCTCACACTAATACAGTCAATTATCAATACATTAATCTATAGGTTTTTTTTTGTGTTGAAAAAGTACACATTCCAAAATGCTCACACTAATACACTCAATTAGCAATACATTAATCTATAGATTTTTTTTTTGTTTTCGATGAAAATGATGGGCTAAGCAATTTGAAAGCAAGGAATTAACACGAAGAAAGCCATGGCATCTTCTTTATGTGACGCATGGCTTTATCTTAATCCACACAACGCAAAAGCACTACCAAAAGGATTTCACTGATCTAATGAACGTTTGGATACTAATAATGTGCAAAGTGCAACCATGGCCCAACTTTCTTTGTGTAATTTATCCTTTCCACAACACGCACGACAAATATTTATCTAATGGTATAATTTAATATAATAGTCTTAAAAAAAATTACACTATTTGTCACATTATCATATTCATTAATAAAATAATATTTGTAAGTATGAGAGCGGTGTAGGACATGAAAAAAGTCACCGGACATAAAATGATGTGTAATTTAATTGCTAAATATGAACATCATTACGAGATGACTTATTAATTCTACTATCCCAAAAGCGCTGATCATAATGCCTTGTGTACCGTTGTAATGACATATTCCAAATTTGATTTTGAATAGTCCAATTAATAAAGTTTAGACGTGGTTGGTATAATGGTGAATCTTGTAATATATATAATATTGTTCATCCAAAACCCACACATAATATGTACAATATATTGATCCTTTCTAAATATTTTCAAAATATTCTTGTTAAGAGATTGGTCACCAAGGTGAAGCTCCTATTGATTATAATTGAGGTTTTTCCTTTTCTATAATCGATAATGCACGAATCTATTTTAAATTTACAAGTAACTATTTATAATGTAGAAATGTATTTTTTAAATAACTATTTAAATATATGTACCTTAAACCACCACTGCATAGGTAATGAAAAGAGTGCTAAACAAATATCATATTTCTTAAAAAAAAAATTAGTAGCTAACCAAAGGTACGTGAATACAAAGGCATGGAACAACACCAAAAAATGGAATTAGGCATAATCAAATGTACAACTAATTGTGTCAAAAGGAACTTTATATAGTCTAATACAAAGGAATTAGGTAATTCATTCCAATTCCATAATCAACAAGAAATTGACATAGAATTAAAAAAAAAAAAGGTTTTAACAAGAAATTGACATAGAATTAAAAAAAAAAAAGTTTTAACAAGAAATTGATATAGAATTAAAAAAAAATGTTATTAAAACATATTTCAATGTTTACTATGAATAAAATATTTTAATATTAAGTTTAATTAAAATAATTATATATAAATTTATATAGAGAGATTTAATATACTAAAAAGTAATAATTTTATTATTTTATAAATAAGTACTTCTCAATAGGAGGGAGATGTGGCATGAAACATTAAAAAAAATAAAAACTCTATTTTAAGTAAAATATTTTTTTATCAACTTTATATAGATGAAGATAAAGTACCTAAAAGTTAAAATATTTACATTTTAGTACTTTCATGTTTCCAAGGAAGATATCTATAATTCATTAAATATTTAATATAGAATTGGCATGTAGTAATTAACTAGATTTATCTTGGGCAAATAGGAGGATGGTTGCCCCTACCCCCTAACCATCCCCAACCCCCCCTCCCACACAAAAAAATGATAATTAATTTAGATCTATCTTATCATGTACCATGTACCAAGACAAATCAAATTCAAGATGGCATTAACAAAAAAAAAGGGCTTACACCTCAAGGGATTTGATCCTCATTAACACATGATAGACCTGGAGTTAAGATGAAGCTGCACTAATATAATTTTTTTACAATACAAGACATGGTTACAAACATGTAGATTATTCATCGAAATGTAATATGTTTGAACTTATAAGACACAAAACAACTTACCTACCAATAAGTGTAAGACCTTCAACACAAAAAAAAATGTTCACCAAAACATTTTTGTAGAAGAATTTTAGTTTTCTAATTCAACAATTCCCCGATTGTCGAGAACCAGTAAACAATGGAACAACATTGAGGAAGCCAAATAAAATGAGTATAAAATCATTGTCATATCCCAAATGCAAACCAAAAGCTAAGAAATAATTACCAGGTGCAATGAAAAAAATGCATATGGTTAAATAAAGGTGCAGGTATGACAAGCCACCAAAAATGTTATAAAGGCTACCTCGGTGAGGACCAATGTAACACATTAATAAAACTATATCAATTTTTTCTTCCATTTCCATAATTCATAGAAATAACCAATTCCTACTCAAAATTTCACATCTACAACATTAACAAATGAGCAGAAACAATCCCCAATAGTAGTTAGTAAAATAATATTTCCTCAACAACATAGAGATGTGTATGTGTGTATAGAAGATGACATATACAATAAGAACAAAAGGATCAATATCATCAAAAAGAAAGGATAATCAACATAATGAATTAGAGTAATCTATCATAAGACATTATTCACTAAGCCACCCAATAATGTCACATTTATTAGCAACAATTGAAGCTTATAAAACACAACCCTAACATTTTCAAACAAATAGAAACCACTCCTAATAACAATTAATAAAATACAACCATTATTAAAGACCAAAAAAACTATTGAAATAGAGAATCACAATATAAAAATAACATTTATTTACCAAAAAACAAAAATCCCTATATATTAACACCTCTCTACCAATACTAAGAAACCATGAAGAATTTGTAACAGTAAATAAAAGAGCATAAACAAAAAAAAAAATACAACCAACATCAACACAATATAATTCCCAACTAGAACCATTTCCTCAATATGTATACATTATCTACCCTATTACACAAACTTTAAAAACCTCCTGAATTATTAGAAAACTACAACTATTATCATCTATGACTAAATTTACTCACCAAAAGAACTAAAAACCCAAAGACCTCTACATAATACATTGTTGTTTTCATATTAATGCTAACTCACTTTTGAAAATGCATCAATATTTCCTTGCATCTCTCTCACCCCTTTCTCCTTTATAGCAGCTTCCTGCATTCAATGACAGACAATTAAATATTAATTAAGTGCTATCAAAATTTTCTACTCAAAATTAAGTTAAAAATAATTAAATTTATATGATTACATTAAATTTATAGTTTGGGTGGATCTAATAGTTAAGAACATGTGTTTCCTTGTAAAAGGTTATAGGTTTAATTTTAAAAGAGATAAACTATGAACATTTCTTAACACTTAAATAACTATAAAAGTTGGTCCCTTGTCCAAAGAAAGAAAAAATTGCATACACCAATTTAATATCAAATTTAACCATACCTTATTATTATAGTAATATTATCAGTTATAATAATGATTATTAATATTAATTATTAACAATACTATTATCATTAAACCAACATTGTAATACTCCTCCTCTTAGAACTAATGAATACTAGTTAAAACACTCTTCATCATAGAACTAACAAATACTAGTTAAAATACTATTCATCCATAACATAACTAATTTATGATAAAAAAGAAAAATAAACAAATATTACAACATTTTGTAATGTCTGTAATTAATTACACCGAAGGGTTTCTACTATGGAGTTGGCTAGGGAAACACTTCATCCTAGCTAACCCCAAAGAGTTATTTTCATCCTCCTTCTAATAAAAAATTGATAAGTGTATGTATGGTAGATTGAACTGCACAACCAACACTTGTTCTCACCTATGATGTACATCTGCATGTCTGATTGAACTGCAAAACTACCCTCAGTGCTCACCTATGATGTATGCCTGCAGGTCCTACCCATTCATTTTCAGATGATCTGCGATCATGAAGCGAAAGCATGAGGAACCACTTCACTAGCATTCAAGCCCTTGATAAATCTCCAGTTTAGCTCAAGGAAGCCTTTGTTACCAATCTCAGTAACAATGTGAGTGCAACCACCTTTTCTTCCTCTGAAATTAATCCGCAAACAAATGCCTCTTGTCGAATCCTTGTTGATAATGAGAGCCAACCTGAGACGACTCTCGACAACTCTTCGCTAATTTTAGATCTAGGTAAATCAACCAACGCATCCCAACCCCTGAATTAATTAGATGCAATAATGAATGCCCAATGGCTTTCACGAGGAGACCTCCTCAATTCCCAATTTCTCTGAAATGTTTCTCAAATTAGCAGTCAATCTCTCCCTACTACTAAATCCCTATGAAGGCCTGACATAAAAGTTTCCCCTGCTACTAAATTAGCTGAAGGCAAAGGAGAGGTCCTTGAGATCGAACTTGAAGGGGCCTCCATTATTAAGAGTATACCATATTTTCTATTTTATACCACATCCTTGGAGGCATTGTATTCGTTGCCATATATTCTCCTTCTTTGCTAAAACTGGTGAATGCTACTTTCTACATAATGTCATCCACAATGCACCACTTCATTTGTATGCTATAGAAATTTACCAATATGCGTTACTCCAGGCGGCCACTAGTGTTTGTGAAGGTACAAAAGAATGAGAGAAGTAGACACAATTTAGACAACAACAACGTTGGGAAATAACCACAAAAAATACTCTATTTCAATATTCTATTCTATTCTATTTTTCATTAATTATCAATTTGATTCTAAAACTAAGATAGGTCTGCAGCTGTTAAAACTGAGTTTCCTTTCATAAAGAATTCAAAATTTGATATGATTGGACCTTACAGAATGAATGAACAAGTGATGAAAAAAAGTACCTAGTTATTGGATTGGGGTTATGCTGGGAAACAAGAGAAACACTATTTCGTGGGTGAAGAAGGAAATGGTGGAGCTGCAGGAATTGATGTAGAATTAAAGTGTAGAAAATTGATGTCACATTCTCCCCTCCCCCGCCCCAAAAATTCTCGCCTCTCTCTATTATTGTGAGATCTTTTTATAGACGCCAATGTTCTCACCAATCCCCTATTTGCAGAGTGACACAGTAAAAGCGACAACATCCCCACATCATGCAAATAAAATTGCATGTCCCACTATGTCCCAGGAATTTTAATATTCCTGCTTAGTAAAACCTTATTAAACCAAGGTTTAATTCTCTTAATTAAATTCTTAAGCGGAAGCTATTTAATCACACATTAATCAGATTATACCCATGGATTTTCTTACCGTCCGATCCACAACAAACCTCACCAATCATCGTCAACTACATGTTGCACAACTGACGTATTTATTTCAACACTTGACTTTTGGGCGCTCCAAATTACCATCATCAATCTGTCCCATCTGATCCAATGACTATTGTGACATATCACGCGCCAACTAGCCTGAATGATCTCCACCATATATTTCATTTACCTTAATCCAATGAAGATCGTGTAATCTCGTGTGATTACTAGCATGATACATAACAGATCGAGAGCACGTGAGATAAGAGGTTTTGCTTCCCCACCGATGTGCTAGGTGTCAACCCCTCAGGTTAATGGCGTGAATTTGTAAAATATCGTTTACCATTTTGAGATCGTGGGAGATACTACTTATTGTTGTTGTAGACCGCTCCATTATTCTGTTGTCACGTTGCTTAATCTGATCCATTCACTTCTTGACCTTATTTTGCGTAATAAGATCTCTTTCGATCCTATTCTATCATTCTTGTCCATTGATCTAACTGATCCAATGGTTCTTGTGCATAGTTACTTCATTACTTCGTCATTTCCTTTCTTTGTCTTTATGCAATTCCTCAGTGTTTTGGTCTATTCATCCGACTCGCCTATACGATTCTTTATGCATTTATCCTTTCTGAGATTATTCAATCACTTCTGATTGTTGTACTCCTTCTCTGTGCACTATCCTCTCTTTGTTCTTTTATCATTTAGGTTTTCTTCAGGGTTTCTGGTCTTTGGTTGTTCTTCAGCGCAACTTCCTCCTGAACTTACTTCTACTTACTTTTAAGCACTATCACATATGAATTTCAAATTTGATCCTTCAATCAAATTCAAGCAATCAGACCACTATCCTTCATTATCCACCTCTGTGTTCTGTTTTATTTCCACCAGCATGCATATACTATGTAGAAATTACTCAAATTCACACAATTTAGAATTCCATCAATCAATACACACCAAAAAACTCAGGAATTGAATTCTCTGTCTCTATAAACAATTATTTACATAATGAATCTCTCTCTCTAGGTTGATTTTCTAATTAGTGGCCTTTTTCCTTTCCTGCCCGTAGGCTTACAGTCATATCCTATCTAATCTTTGAACTCTAATTCTCACTCTAACTCACTAACTAACTCTCTCTATGCCTTTTAGGCTTACATTTATACAAAAGGTTTTGTAACCCATTTTGGTTCAGATCCTTAATCTTTTGAACTAAATCCTGAATATCCTCTAAGTCAACTTTTGACTCAACTAATACCTAAGGATCCTCTCTAGTTCCACAAACCATGAAACCAATTCCTAATCTAAGATTTGCAATTGATTTCCAAATCTCTCAATCCCTATGGAATCTTAACTAGCCTAAATCTCTCATGTTATCCAACATTTGGGAATATTTACAAATATCCTCACAATATTTAATTAAATCCTATTCTAGATTAAAATCATTCAAAAACATTAAAATTACATTAATTTAATTCTTTTGGGAACCAACTCCCTTAAAACACAAGACCCCCTATTTCTACTAATATACAATGATATTTCTGAGCTGGATGCTCCTGCATCAGACTCCCAAGGTTGAAAACATTCATGATCTCCATATCATGTGTTCTCATATGTTGATAGAAAACCTACAGGGTCCCAAAATTTAGTTTGTAGTTGTCTGAATGCTCTGTTCCTTTATTTTCGTTGTCTTCTATTTCATCTTCCTCTCCTTATCAATCAGGTTCAAATTCTGATTTATCATTCTTCCTGTTGCTATCAATCTCCTCCATTTGGACATCTTCATCATTAATTGCCACAATTCTTCAATCTCTATCTGCATCACATCCTTGGGCTGGTACATACTCTTCCATTTGTTTTTGTATTGTGTCCACTCATCTTCAAACTGTTGTTCATTATCTTCTCCTTGAAGTTGTTGGATTCTTACTACCGCCCTTTCATCCTTACCCTCTTGTGACTTTCCAAACAACCTCTGTTCAATATCTGTAAATTTACTTTCAAAAAATAAATGGTCTTCCAATTCCGCTTGTACTTGATTCCTCTCAAATACATCACTATGATGTTCATCAATTCCAACATATTTTCCTTCCTCTTCTTTGACAACCCTCAGTAATTGTCCTTCACTTCCTTGACTGATTCGGATAGTCGATTTAATTTCTTCAAGAATGGTATCTTCATGCTTTTCATTTTCCTCATCAGCATGTTTGACCTAGCAACTTCCAATCTTCTTCAACTCTAAAACTGACTCCTCAACTTGAGACATGTTTGGCTCATTTTCATCAAATCTTGTAATCATAAAACAATTAGCAGAATTAAAAATATAAGGCCTCATTACCTCTTCTTCCTTTGGCAATATTTCAGTATGCTGCTTTGACTTTTCCTTCTCTATTAGCACATCAGTATGCTGATTCAACATCTTTAAAGAATTCTCCAAAGGACTCTTGAGACCGTAAGCAAGTCTCTCTTCCACACCATCTGCTTCAATGATGTCTTTCTGCTCTTTTCCACTGTAGTGAACTCCTTCGTCTACAATCACATTGTGATACTTTGAGTTTTCCAACAAATATTCCAGCAATTCAATTTCTCTTTGACACTTCATAAGTATTTCATCATCACTTATAATTCCTACATTTGTACATAATTTATCAGTTTGAGAATTACAAGGTTCAACAGTCTGAACTGTTGCTTCACTTATGAGCTCTTCAGACTGAATTTCATCTCCTTCCTTTACAAGAAATTGTGCATGTGTTGTAACAGCTTCAAATATCAATGATCTACTAAATTATTTCTACTGCAATAATTCACTGCTTTTCTCATTCAGGAGTCATTCTCCATCCTTCTTTACTTCAGAGTATTTATCTTTCGAAAGATACTCTTCCATACTTTTGGCAGTCTCAATAGATTTCTCATCCTTTGCAAAACCTGTATCACATCAAAATTATTAGATTAAAAAATACAAGGTTTTACATCATCCTTCTCATTCGAATTTGTCCAATAGTTCATAAAATCATCAATAATTCCTTCCTCAGCAAAGTAAACTTCTTGTTGTCCTGAATTCGCACAATGGTTCATAAGATCTTTGACACATCTCCAGTCTTCATCTTCACCCAGAACTTCATCCTGTTCTACTTCACAGATGGAAATGTCCATTTTCAACTCAGCTTCTCTGAGTTCTTCAGACTTCTTTTTAACATTCATTACATGTTCAAGCTTCATCAGCTCTTCTGCTAACTGCATATTCACCTGTTGATTCTCTTCTCTTGTAGCCTCTGCTAGTTTACTTTCTTCCTTATGACATAACCATGCTTTTGGTCTTCTTTATTTATTTGCAACATCTTCATCAATAACTGAAGATGAACTGCAATCTCAACCTTCTCCCTCTCATGTTCTTCCTCACTTAATTGTCTTTGTAGGCCGTTTGCCTTGGCATCCTATTTCTTCACCTTTCTTCTACTATGGTCTTTCTTGGAACCCTTATTATCTCTATTATGACTATCAGTAGTCATCTCCTTCTCTATCTTCATGAGTTCCTCACTCACTTACTGTGAACAGTATTAAAGCCTCTGCAACAACAAGTCCTCCCTGCTGTCACTTACCTCACCAAGCTTTCCTTTGTACTTGTTCTTTTGGCAAGCACTTGGTTCTCTATTCTTTCGAACCTTTTTGAGAACTTCTCTCTGCTCCTTCTAGGCTTGAACTCATCTACACCTTTTAAGAACACCACTGTCCTCTTGTATTTCAATCACAAATGAAATACTAGGTTCTGGACACCTCTTCTTTCACTCAGAAATTCTTACCAGCTTCCTTCATTACTACTTCTTTCCTTTTGCTGAGATACCTTCTTTTGTCTACAACTTGAATTCTGCAACCACAATCTTGAAACAAAATTAAAACAAAAACATATCATCTCACCTTTAAGATCTCTGCATGATCTTGTTCTCTCATGCACCTGCACTTTGAATGGATTGTTCTTTGTTTCTTTGCATCTGCAAATTCTGCTACACTTTATCCCTGTGTGCCTATTGTTTGTTAGATTTAAAATCTGATCTCTTCTTGCCTGGGCCCTGTATACATACCTCCAAAACATAACTTTGTTCTAAGTTTTCCCAAAAAAAAATTCACGTAGAATTTCCTTGTTCAGCTCTGATACCAAAATGACGCAACAAAAGCCGCAACATCCCCACATCATGCAAATAAAACCACATGTCACACTATTTCACACTAATTTTAATATTCCTGCTTAGTAAAACCTTCTTAAACAAAGGTTTAATGCTCTTAATTAAATGCTTAAGTGGAAGCTATTTAATCTCATGTTAATAAGATTATACCTGTGGATTTTCTTACCGTCTGATCCACAATAAACCTCACCAATCATTGTCAACTGCATGTCGCAAAACTAACGTATTTATTTCAACACTTGACTTTTGGGCGCTCCAAATTACCATCATCAATATGTCCCGTATGATCCAACGACTATCCCGACGTATCACGCGTGAACTAGCCTGTTTGATCTCCACCATATATTTCATTTACCTCAATCCAACGATGATCGTGTAATCTCACGCGATTACTAGCATGATACATAACAGGTCGAGGGCGCGCGAGATAAGTTGTTTTACTTCCCCACCGATGTGCTTCATGTCAAACCCTCAGGTCAATCACGAGAATTTGTAAAATACCATTTACCATTTTGAGACCGCGCGAGATACTAGTTACCGCTGTCATAGACCACTCCATTATTTTGCTGTCACATGGCTTAATCTGATCCCTTCACTTCTTGACTTTATTTTGCGCGATAATATCTCTGCCAATCCTATTTTATCAATCATGTCCGTTGATCTCACTCATCCAACAGTTCTTGTGCACGGTTACTTCATTTCTTCCTCCTTTTGTTTCTTCATCTTTATGCAATTCCTCAGTGTTCTGGTCTATTAATCTGACTCGCTTATACGATTCTTTATGCATCTATCCTTTCTGAGATTACTGAATCACTTCTGATTGTTGTACTTGTTCTCTGTGCACTGTCATCTCTCTGTTCTTCTATGGTTTAGGTTTTCTCTATGGTTTCTAGTCTTTGGTTGTTCTTCACCGCAACTTCCCCCTGAACTTACTTCTATGTACTTTTAAGCGCTATCACATCTGAATTTCAACTTTGATCCTTCAATCGGATTCAAACGATCAGACCACTATCCTTCATTCTCCACCTCTATGTTCTGCTTTAATTCCACCTGCATACATATACTATGCAGAAGTTACTCGAATTCACACACAATTTATAATTCCATTAATTAATACACACCACACAACTCAGGAATCAAATTCTCTGTCTTTATAATCAATTATTTACATAATGAATCTCTCTCTCTGGCCTGATTTTATAATCAGTGGCCTTTTTCCTTTCCAGGTCGTAGGCTTATAGTCAAACACTATCTAATCTTTGAACTCTCATTCTCACTCTAACTCACTAACTCTCTCTATGCCTTTTAGGCTTACATTTATACAAAAGGTTCTGTAACCCATTTCGGTTCAGATCCTTAATCTTTTGAATTAAATCCTGAATATCCTCTAAGTCCAATTTTGACTCAACTAATCCCTAAGGATCCTCTCTAGTTCCACAAACCATGAAACCAATTCCTAATCTAAGATTTGCAATTGATTTCCAAATCTCTCAATCCCTATGGAATCTTAACTAGCCTAAATCTCTCATGTCCTCCAACATTCGGGAACATTTACAAATATCCTCACAATATTTAATTAATTCCTATTCTAAATTAAAATCATTCAAAAACATTAAAATTACATTAATTTAATTCTTTTGGGAACCAACTCCCTTAAAACACAAGACCCCCTATGTCTACTAAAATACAATGATATTTTTGAGCCAGATGCTCCTACATCATAGAGTTGTTGGAGGTTTCTGTAAACGAGTTCATATATAACCACAAAGGATCACCAAGGATTCATTGTATATCTTCTTGTTTAATAAGATTCTTAATCTTATTAACAACATACATCTAACATTATCAATCTCTGATCATGAATGTTTTGGATAGACTACTGTTCTTTTGTAATGAACGTATCAAAATTCCATTAGTGAATTAATAATTTAGTTTATGCATGTATTTTCAATTTACTTCAAATTATTATTATGACAATTCATCAAATTTAAATCTATCCCCATATTGGTTTCTCCACTTTGTTTAAAACACATCAAATCAAAAGACAATAAGTTATTTATTAATTTATTCAAATTTATATACATTTTCATTATACCCTGGTTTCTCCACTTTGTTTAAAACACATCAAATCAAAAGACAATAAGTTATTTATTAATTTATTCAAATTTATATACATTTTCATTATACCCTGGGAGATTTGGAAGTCAAAAGTAAAAGGTCATTTCATAGGTATTAGGTTTCAACCCAACTTCACTTAAGAATGTGATTATTAGTACCCTACTTGGATTTTCAGTCTTAGTTGTGAAAACTAAATCTAATTTGTAATGAAAGATAAAGAGTGCAAGCAAAGGCGGTTGAGATAAGTGAGTTGGGTGCACTGATAAATATGTAAATCACTTTTGCTAGATCATCTTTGGGCATTTCAGTTATCTAGAAAAAGGAGTACATAGAGAAATGGGTGCAGGGCATTTCTGGTTATTTAGAAAAAGGAGTACATAGAGAAATGGGTGCAATGAATTAATGTACAATTATTTGGATTTTCAATTTTTATTAAGAAAATTAAAATTAAAATTATTTTGTAATTTGTAATTAAAGATAAAAACAAGAAAGACACGAGTTACAATTGAGATAAGCCAATCTTATAGATTACTATATCAAATATTTTCAATATTTATAAAATAAAATATCACATTCATTTTTAATTAGTTATATTATTTAAAATTGATTTTGATAAATTATATATATATATATATATATATATATATATATATATATATATATATCTTAAAACACATTTAAATTTAAAATTTAAATAATTCAAAATTTACAAATAACAATGTAAAATTCAAAATGGTTTTGGTTGGGTTAAACGTTAGGTTTATTCAGAAAAGAAATTTAGAAATTTAAGAGGGGAAGGAATTTAAAGTGTGGAAGTTTATTTTTAAGGATGGCTAATGCATGATTCCAATACTTTTCCTGTTTAACCATAATGATGATGAATCTAACATTTGTAAACAATAGTTAATAATAACTATATACTAATAATTAAGTATCAAATTACCATAAATCTTTTTACTATTAAAATTAATTAACATAATCCAACATTAAAATAATACAACATATAAATCTTATGTCTGAGTCAATATTTTATTGATAGCCTCGAACCCAGATTCCCGTGTGACTAACCATTGTGATCCAGGTGAACAACATGCAGTAAAAGTTGGGTGGCAGCACGCAATGATCCGCTACTTGTTTCCTTCCCCCTGCTCCATCCTCAATTCTTGTTTGGCAGAATTCGGCAATTCCAATACCAAAAGATTTGGAAACATAAAACATATTCCCTTCTCTCTATTTCCTTCTGGTAACCGTTTGAATCGATAAGTGTTCTGTCCGACGACAAGATCTGATTTGATTGAAAGCTTGGTTGTAGCTAAGCCGCACTGTCAGATTGAACGCATCTTTTTTTCAGCTTGAAAAAAAACGTATGTTTTGTATTATACAAAATAATACATAATTCAGAAAATTGGGCTTATGGAGCTAATTTCTGGATATAGCAATTATCTATATTTAGCATATATACATATAACCCCCATGTTCTTCTTACAAATCATCAATATATACATATAACCCCATGTTCTTCTTACAAATCATCAAACCCCATGTTCTTCTTACAAATCATCAATGTAATGTGTATACCAAAAAAACGAGTGTCCATCATTATCATTTATGTGCTAAAGCACAGTGAAACTCTATTATATATGTGACATTTGTATTTTAATTATGGATTCTTTAAATACTTAGCAATCAGACGGACACTGACTCGATCAAAATTTTGACCAAGCCAGTATCGAGCGATTGCCGAATATTCAGGGATCGGCAATCGAGATAAGCTCAAGGCATATATCTGATCTCATTCAACACATCTTCTCCCAACACATCTTCTACCAGCCATATATCTGATCTCACATGTTTTTGGCTTCACCTGCAAAATCCCAAATATCTTCAGAATTTGGAAAGAGACTAGTCCAATAAATTACTGTGAATATTAATATACAAGGGAAAAAAGGCCTCCGGCCACATACATACCTCTGTAACGACTTCATTAAAGCGGTTGAGAAGTGCGGTTGAGAAGTGTGAAGAACGCTTGGCATAATATCCTTCAACACGGTAGTAAAAGTCCGTCTTATTATTGTTCTTGCATTTACCTGAAGAACGCACGTACACCTCTGTTAATATCTTGGAGGAGATCAGCACAGATGGCGCTCTTCTCACGATGAACAGAGGTTTTTGAGCATCCCGAGGTTCTCTTAGGAATCCTCGCCATTCATTCATCACATATAATAATACAACTTATCCCCAATAATTCATCCACGTGAATATTATACATTGTTTCATAATACATAATGATAATACAAATAGGAGAATGTTTAATATGTCCCCCGGATGTTGCATCATTTTCTATTTTATTTTTGGTTAATTTATGTATTCAAGGTTGAATTTAATGAGATTATAATTTATTAATATTGAGGTAGTGAGTGTTATTATGTTATTTTTTTAATTAATAATTTTATTAATAGGGGTAAAATTCATAGTTAAGTTATCAAAGTTTTATATTAATTTTCCAATATGGATAAGAATTAATTAATTTTACATTAATTTTATAAGAATTTTACAAATGATTTTATTTTTATTTATTAAATTCTAAAATCTAAAATATTTATAGAATTCAAAATTGAGTTATTTACATTTAGGGTTATGTATATACATTTAAATAAGATGATGCCTAATGTGTATATTACCCACATTTATTAATATTGTTGTGCTAGTAGTTAAGAATATTTGATTCTTTATAGGAGGTCATAGGTTTAAATCAAAAAGATGTAATGTAACACCCCCTCATCATAGATAGTAAGTGATTTACTTTTACTATGCAAGACTTGGTAATTCTAGGCTAGTTGAACACTAGAAAAGAGACTTTAGTAAAGAAACCTTGGATATTTAAAGTTTTTTTTTTTTTTTTTATTTCATTCAGTTTTCTTTAATGATGTCCATTCATAGAATTATGGGAAAAAGACTCTAAAAAGAGAAATATTTAGTTTCCAGAAGTAGTTATGAGATTTATTACCTCATCCTATAGAGATTGGGAAATACCCCAAAAGAAAAGGGAAGGAAAAGCTGAGGGAGAAGAGTGGAATGAAGGCAAGAGTGAGGATAACCTTGAGGAGGACATTGCCAAGGCTAAGCAGGATGCTAAGGTAGGACATTCCTAAGTTGGACAGGAGCCAGTGCAATCCCTGAAGATTAAAAGTACTGGGCTGGATTGGGAATCCTAAGGCCTAAGGACATATAGATGTCAGCTAACTATTCTGGAAAGCAAAGAGGCTCAAGAGGAGATTGGACATAGTTGTCAATGTCACTGGCTGGGTGGAGAAGTCTAGTTCATGATTTAAGTCCTTGGTACATGAAAACTAATTGTTAATGGTATTGTTCTGAAATATATAATGAATATATCTAAATTCTTCCGAGTGAGAAATTGTGAATGATTTTAAGGAATTTTAAGCTATATTAATACATAAATATATATATTTGTTTTTTCTATAGGGACAAGATGCAATGAGGAAACTCCTTAAAAAAAAAAGGAAAATCATCCAATTTTCTATTGCATATTGTCAATAGTTAGAGGCTTCGAACTTTGTAAGTATACCAATAAGTACATATATTATTTTTTCATCGTAGGCCTTAGAAAGAACTTATTGAACCACTTCTTGTGGAAAGGAATAGAATACAATAGTTACTATACATAACCTCAAAATACGTTACACAGGGTTGTTTAGTGAACAATACCCTCTAAATGGAGATGAGTGGAACACAATGGCTCCTATGGGAGGTTAGAACGATTCTGGTCAAGATCCACATCAACAACAACTTCTTTTGGTAGAGTCTAGGCACATTACAAAGTTACGTGATGGCAGCCACTAACCGGTCAGGGTCGAGTCATAAGGGAAAACATAGGGGTGAGACTCTGTAAGAAACGAGCAAGTGTACACAGGTTAGCCACAGGGCCCAACCAGGTTAACCTAGCAACCTTGTATGCAGTCCCAGGGTTTGAGTAGTTTACCTAGTAACGAAAGGGTTAAACGATAAGCACCCTGTACGGGTAATGCAATAAAAATTTAACAGATATAAGTAGATACCTCAAAATATCTAAGTGGGAGCAGTAACCAGACAAAGATGAAAGCATAATGTAAACTTATCATAAATATCATTTAACATTTCATTGATAACAATAACCAAACTTTGCACCAGTAGTTTCTATAGAATAGAGAAAAATCAATTTAACTAGGAAGTAAGAGAATAAATATCCACACAAGATTTTTGTTCATTATATAGTCGCCGTTCCACAACCATACTTAGAATTGAAAACAAAATACAAACTCATTTATTTTATAAATAGAAATTTTAGAATGACAGAGCTGTTCTCTTTAAACATGCCACTAGACATTAACCAAAGGATATCAGAACCCATAACTTAAGAAAAAGTAGAATACATATTTAAAAAAAAATACATGAGTTTTATTGTAAGTATGTCGAAAGAAAGCTCAAGCTCATATAAGAACTTGTTGGTTTGAGGAAAAAACCACAGAGAGAATGAACCAAGAATCTTGTGGTGCATCCCTAAACCGTGAGGCTTCCCACTCTTGGAATACCACACCTGCATCTAAATAAATTAAAAAAAATAACCATGAGATCTCAATAAGAAACCCTAATTGGTGAATTCATTTAAACAAGAAGAAAATGACTCACTTCCATTTCATACTCTCATGTAAGATTACCGATGGATGGTAGTTGAAGAGAAGGGCTTATGTGGTTAGTCGTCTCCAGAGACGCGTGAAACCATGTCCCTGCATGAAAATCCTAATATTTGAACCATGGCAAGCTTAAAAGAATCAATTCACAAAGAAAACAATTAGAAAACCCAAATTTGCAAATTTAATTACTTGGCATCGGGGAAATAAGAAGGTTGAGCCATCGAAATGAAGAGGTAGTTTGCACGAAGTTGCAGAGCCGCTCCAGGAGAGTGAAGCCACGAACGAGCCAATGATCCATCAAGGGCGAGGGGAGGTTACCCAAAAACCACACACTAGATCCCTTATCCATGAGTGTTGAAAATAGAAACAAGAAAATCATAATTTAATGTTGTTCTTGAATTAAATTAGGAATTAAATTGCAATTCTAATTCTCATAGCAACCTGTAATATTTAACTAAGTTAATTTGACTTAGTTGGGTTAGTTAATTCGAGTTGGGAGTTTATATAGAGTCATGTAGAGTGGTTCTTAAATTTTAGGGTCCCAGGTTAAGTTCTTTTGAGTTGTAATTATTTAATTCAATTTAACTGAGTTAAATTTAGTTAAACTAGTTCCAACTAATGGAAGAATTAGTGGGAGATCCAGTAGTGGGGTGTAAGCAGCACTGCTCAACTAGTAAAGTGAAAATTCGCTCATAACTAAATCATGCATGTCATATCAGAGAAAATCCTAGTTGAGATTAGAGTTTAGGCACATTGTACTATCAGTGGTATAATCATCTGAATTGTGCAGGTGGTGCATGTAATCAGAGGAATTTCTATGATGGATTGCTCAGTTATGGATGAGGAATTCTCCATTAAATATGGGCTAATTCCCTAGGAAACTTCGAAAAGAAATAGGAACCTGGAAGGCAACATATTTGGCTAAGTATTAGTTGGAGCTTGTTTCTGAAGCAGTGAGATAGATTTTGATAATGCAGAGTTTGCTTGGCCTTAAGAAAACCATTGTAGTCTTCTCAAATTTTTTGATTAATGCAATATACAGATAGCAGGGGTTCTTCGCTATGGCTTTCCCTAGAAAATTATTGTGTTATGTGTGATTGAATTCTTCGTTTTTCTTCTTCGTGATTTCATTAATCAATTATTGTTTTTGTCAATGAGTAGAGTAGATTCAAGTCAATTTTTTTAGCATATTACAATCTGTAGTTTAAATCTACAAGGAATTTCCACATGATATCAGAGCTAAAATAACTATAGAAGAGGAGAATACATGTTTTTCTTTTGCAAGAGAAATCAAATTTGCAGCATCATACTTCAGAGCTAGCAGGAGGTCGTTCTTCAAATTGAGGCTTGAATATTCCCTTGAGGGTAGTTTGAACTATATTGCTTGGAAGGACACGACGGAGGATGTGCTGGAAGACAACGGGCTTAAGGAATTCATAAACAATGATATTCCTAAGCCTCCAACAAGCGATGCTTAAGATATGATAGTGTCGAGAAAGAGTGTGGCAAAGGTGAGAAGGATTATCCTAGAAGGAGTTTGAGATCATATTGCGTCGAACCTCCATGGTGAGGAAACTCCATTTTCAATGTGGAAGGAATTTAAGAACCTATTTCAAAACAACATTGACCAAAGTAAGCTGGCACTAATGAACAAGCTCAGAAATATCAAGATGGAGAAGGGTGATAGAATACCGAAGTACTTGACCAAGTTCATCCAATGTTAGGATGAGCTTGGAAGTGTCAGTGTTATAGTTGCTGATGACAATTTGGTGAGCCTAGCACTTCTAGGACTTCCCAAGAGCTACACAGCTACCAAGACTTAGTTAATAGGAGGTAGAAACTACCAGAGTGGGAGCGATTTTGGTCTTAATTAGTGAAAGAAGAGAGCCCATAGAACACTAGAGATGGATCCTCATCCGAGCATGATGATGAGGAACATTGCGCCTTAGTTGGGAAGGCAGAGAAAGGGAAGGGGAAGTCATCCCATTCCATATCAGATTCCAGTCAAGGTGGCAAGAAGAAGGACTTGTCGAAGATTAAATGTTTTCACTGTCACGAGTTGGGACACTATGCCACAAAATGTCTACACAAGAATACCCATAAGAAGCCCTTGGAAGGAGTGCAAGTGATGCTATTGCTTCAAAATTTGAACTGGATTTCACCCTTATCGCTCATATTGTGACATCAATGACGGGTAGTGTGAGGCACCTAAATAGTTGAGCCTCATTCCATATGACCCAAAACAAAGATTTCTTTAGTAACTTGGAGGAGAACGACCTCCAGATGCACATCAAGATGGGAGATGATGGGATGTATCGCATAACTGACATCAATATTTTTACATTTCAGAGGGATTTTGGTTATATTCTCACATTAAAAGATCTCATGTATTCTCCAGGTTTGAAGAAGAATTTGGTTTCATTTTCCATGTTGGAGGACCATGGCTACGATGTGATATTTAGCAAGGGAAAGGATTTCCTTTGTCATGTAGCCTCAAGGAAGGGGAAGGGGATCGAGGTTTGGGTGGAGAACCTCTACAAATTGGATGTAGAAGACTACACTTATTTGAGCACTAAAGCAAAGAAGGTGGAGAGTTGAGACATCGTTGAGTTGTGGAATATAATATTAGGCCACTTGTACCATGGAGCTTTGAATATTATGCAACAAATTTCTATAGGACTTTCTAAGGGCACACTAGAGAAGAGAAACACATGCAAAGGGTGTACATTGGGGAAGTACACTAAAGATTCCTTTCATGACAAAGAATTCAAGCTTAAGTGATCCATGATTGAGTTCACTCTGATGTGTGTGGACCATTCTCAATAGCATCCACAGCCAAGCACATGTATTATGTAATTTTTGTTGATAATTTTTCCTGTAAGTGTTGAATTTTATTCATGCAGAAGAAATATTAGACGTTTGCTAAATTTGGTGAATTTAAAGCACTTGTCGAGAAAGATACTAATATGAAATTTAAATCTCTCAGAAGTGATAACGGTGGAGAATATGTCTCGAATGAACTCAATAACTTATGTGCATCATAAGGCATTCGACGGGAGTTACTAACACCTCATGACCACAACAAAATGGGGTGGATGAAGGAAGAACAAAAGTATTGTCGAAGTGGCATGGACAATGTTACATGATCAAGGCCTACCTTTGCACTTGTGTGCTGAAGCATGAAACACAATTGTTTATTTGCAGAACAGGAACCCTTATCAAATTCTTAGGATGAGTACACCAGAAGAAGATTTTTCAGGTAAGAAACCAGATGTGGCACACTTCAGGAGCTTTGGTTCATTAGTATATTATCATGCTACCAAGGATGCACTGGAAAAGCTAGATCCAATAGTTGAGTTGGGCATATTGTGGGGTACACTAATACAAATGACAACTATTGGGTGTACCTTCCATCCAGTAGGATGAAAATGATTCATAGAGATGTGACTTTCGATGAAGAGAAAGCCATGATATTCCCTTGAGAGGGAGCTTCACTTACATCAAGATGAGGAGTTTTTATCTCCAAAGGAGGAAGCTCGGGCTGATGTGGAGAAGACACATGCAGACAAGAAGAGAGTTGAAGAACAAACTCATGCAGAGACTTCTATATATGGAAGGAAGCGCACTAGAGAGGCTGAAAGATTGATTGATGATGCTAGAAGGAATGTGGGAGCACCCACATCATAGCATAGGCAGAGGAAGTCACCAGAAATATACACTGGCTACATGGCTCTAATGAATGAGAGTGTAGAGGTAACCAGTGCAACAAACAGTATGGTTTGATGCCATGGCTGAGGAGTATGACTACATTATCAGAAATAATGTTTGGGAAGTGGTCCCAAGACTAGCAGAAAATTCAGTGGCGAGTTTGTGATGGCTTTACAAGGTAAAGAAAGCAGAAGATGGGAGTGCGGAGAAACACAAGGCCATATTTGTGTCCACGGGGTTCTCTCAGGTGGAGTGAATTGATTACTATGAGACCTTAGCTCTAGTAGCAAGGTACTCTTCAATCAAATCTATTCTATAATTTTCAGCATAGATGGGATGGAAGATACATGAGATGGATGTGAAGACATCATTCCTCAAAGGTATGTTTGAGGAAGAGGTGTATATTGAGAAGCCGAAAGGATTTGAGACCTTTAATAGAGAGTCACATGTGTGCATAATCAAGCGAGTGTTGTATGGACTAAAACAAGCACCTTGTGCGTGGTACACCAGAATTGATAGTTATTTCACCAGGTTGGGCTTCACCAAAGTGAAGCACATGCGAACCTTTTCCATTAATTGTATTGCATCTAAAAAAAATATATTCAAGTAAAAAAAAATATTACCTGTAAGTGTAATAGGTAGAAGACTACAATAAAGTTTCAGGATCAGCAACCCCATAACCAAAAGTTTAGGCAACTCACTAATTTTCAAATTTACAAGAAGTTATATGTTTGGGATGGAAGCCTTGCGGAATTATTTTTCATTATCGTACAATTTTGAATTCATTTATGTAATAAACAATTTAGGCCGAGAAATCCAACACAAATGCAAGTTCAATTTCTAATTTTTTCTCCTACTAGATGTCGGTAAAAGGTCTGCGGCAAAGTTCAACACTACAAAGTGATAACTATCCATATGAACTAACACAAAGAATTGAAAAATATACATTAACGAAGATTTGTACCATGGTGATGGAATTGTATTATTAATTTCATTCAGTTTTAGGTAATATGATTATAATTTACTTAGATATAGTTTTAGTTTAGTTTTAAATGTGGTTTACTTATTACTTTAGTTTTATTTTAATTACTTTTAATTTTATTTTTATTTTTGTTACTTTAATTTTTAGAATAATTTAGTTTAGTTTAAATTCATAACTTTATTTTGATTCTAAATTAATATACTTTTTTATTATTACATTTTAGTTCATAGTTTAGTTTTTTTTAATGACTGATTTATTCACTTTATTTTTTAGTGCAGTTATATTATTAATTTCATTTAGTTTTAGTTAATATGATAACAATTTAGGTTTTTAGTTGTTTCCTTGTAGTTTTAAATATGGTTTAGTTATTATTTTAACTTTATTTTAATTAATTTTCATTTTTGGGTTAGTTTTGATACTTCAATTTTTATAATAATATGGTTTAATTTAAATTCACAATTTTGTTTTTGATTCTTAGTTAATATATTTTTTATGCTATTACTTATGGGCGTGCGGAGAAACACAAGGCCAGATTTGTTGTGACAGGGTTCTCTCGAGTGGAGGGAATTGATTACAATGAGACCTTTTCTCGGGTAGCAAGGTACTCTTCAATCACGTCTATTCTAGCATTGTCAATAGAGATGGGATGGAAGATACATCATATGGATGTGAAGACATCATTCCTCAATGGTATGATTGAGGAAGAGGTGTATATTGAGCAAAAGGAAGGATTTGAGACCTTCAACAAAGTGTCACATGTGTGTAGACTCAAGTGAGAATTGTATGGACTAAGACAAGCACATCATGCTTGGTACACCAGAATTGACAACTATTTCACCAGATTGGGCTTCACCAAAAATGAAGTAGATGTGAATCTTTACCATATTGTAGTTAAAGGTAAATTGTTGATTATAGTATTATATGTCAACGACTTGATTCTTACAGGTGATGAGAAGCTGATAAAATCAAGAAAAGAGGATCTTGCAGGAGAATTATAGATGAAGGACTTAGGGCTTATGCATTACTTTCTTGGTATGGAAGTATTGCAGGGAGATGATGAATTATTTGTCTCTTAGGGGAAGCATGCCAATGCGATATTGAATAAGTTCCACATGGAGAGTATCTAACCCATGAGGACTCCTCTAGCAGATAATTGGAGGAATAAGCATGTTACTTCAGGTGAAGTAGTGGAGGCTAATATTTATAGATAACTTGTGGGTTCACTTATGTATTTGGTGAACGCATGAATGGATATCTATTTTGAATTTAACTAGCTTAGTCAAGCAAGGGTTAGGCCAACCAAATTATATTGGAAGGGAACTAAACATGTGTTGAGATACCTCAAAGGCTCCACTCAGTTTGTTCTTTGGTACAAACGGATAGAGGGAGTGAAGATTCAAGGCTTCACAGATGCAGAGTGGGCGGGGAGTCCATCCGAGAGGAAGAGCACATTAGGGGGAATCTTCAGTATTGGGTCAACACCAGTTTCTTGCTACAACAGGAAGTAAAGATCAGTTTCACGCAGTTGAATAGAAGCAGAGTACATGGATGTTAGTCAAGAAACTTGTGAGGCGATCTAGACGATGAAGATCGTTGTTGGGTTATTTTGTTAGTAGATGGATCCTACAGTGATTTACTGTGACAATCTGAGTTGTATGAAAGTCTCTAGGAATCTAGCTTTTCATGATTGGTCCATGCATATCGACATCAGGGATCACCACAGGGGCTTCATTGGGGGAGAGATACCATACCACATGATTTCACATTGGGGGATATATATTGAGGAAAAAATGACATAATATATTGGGGGATATATAATGGGGTAAATGGTTTTTATATTGGTGGGTATAAAAAATGGAGCTCAAAGTTAAAGAAAAAATATAAAGGGGTGTAAAAAATGTTAGTGAAAAAATGGATATGTACAATATCTAGTGAAAGTATGGGTTTTTTAAATTAGGAAGATGTGTTGGGTTTGTATTCGTAGGGGTTTAAATAATGTGACTTTTAGAGGTATTTTCCAATATGTAGTCAAATTAGGGGTATTAATTAGTATGCCACGAATGCACGTGATACATCAAAGGTTCAATGAGTGAAGCACCCATGGGTATCACCATCTACAAGATTGATGCAGAGGAGAATCATGTTACTAGATTACATTCCTATAGAGGAACAAGATGCAGATATTTTGACAAAGGCATTGTCAAGATGTAAATTCGAGTTTCATAGAGGCAGGATTGGTGTTAGGTCCTTATAATACTAGTGATTCCCCCATTACTATTATCGTTGTATCCCTTATTATTATTGTTTTGCCTCTATTGTCCCCATATTGTTATTATTGTGCCCCATAGAATCCCTCTATTCTTATTTTTGTGGTTTTACATTATTATTGTTAGGTTGGCTTGGTTATATTGTGACCCCTTAGACTCCTATATATAGAAAGGACATTTTGTCATTTGAATCATCAAAGAATTGTTCATTTGTGTAATGTAAAGGAGGTTTATCCCTCGAAGAGGCTGAATTCTAAGGCATTGATCTATCTTTTCTATCCTTTTGTGAGTTGGTTTCATAACATTTGGTATCCGAACTTTGGATTCTAGGGTTTCGCTGCTCCAAATAGGTCATCATGGCATTATCGCTACAACTCTATTTCTGTGACGTTTCAGAAGCTAGAAACAAAACCCATTTGGGCTGAAATCGTTCTGAACCTCAGGTCTAAATTTCAGAGCTTTTCACACTATATTTACAAAGATATGATCTGAGGAAGTTGGCCTTTTTGCAGCCTCCCGAACTACATTCCAAATAGGTGACCTGGGGAAAATCGTCATAACTTTTGTTTTGAGAATCAGATTCAAATTTCGCAAGAAGTTATAGAAAGAGGACAGAGTTTAGTTTCCTGTGTATATTTTTCCAATACTAGGGTTAAATAAATGACACGTGGCACTTCATACAATTTGGCTCTTCTGAAAAGGTATATAATCAGGTCATCTTGGGGGATTGTGCATAACTCTTTCTTGGAGAATCTAAATTAGATCAGACTGGTAGCATTGGAAAGAGGATGCAGAGGGCTACTACAGGCCGTAATTTCAGAACTGGAAGATCTGAAATTACAGAGATACATCAGATGCAATATTGAGCTCCTACAAAGTGAAAAAAGGTGTGTAGATTTTTTTAAATTTTTGCATAAGCTTGGTTTGAAAAATTAGTTTGAAGGAATTCAAAGGGAATAGTGAAGAATTATTAGCATTAACTAATGCTCCAAAGAAAGAAAATGGAATCACCTAGTAAGCAACTTGAAAGTTCTAGCATGACTTGTGAAGAAGAGCAAGAAATGCAACATGATATATCAAAATTACAAGACCAAGTACAACAAATTTCACCCTCACTAAAGGTAAATGAAGCCAAGATGAATGGTGTGCAAGCTAATATGAATGGTATGCAAGTTAAGATGAATGGCGTGGAAGCTAAGATAGATGGCATGGAAGCTAAGATGAATGGCATGGACAATAAGATGGAAGAATTGAAGACAAATTTGAATAAGTTGCTACAAGAAATGGTCAATAATGGTGAAAGGGTAGTAAAGGAAACTCATGATGAGAACAAAAGAAATGTTAATCATGATTTCATAGACTCTAATGTTGGATTGAAGACCACCATATTCCAAAAATCAATATGAGGAAGTTTGATGGCAAGGATCCTGCAACATGGATACTACAGATGGAGCAATTTTTTGATCTCCATAATGTGCAAAAGACACAAAAGGTACGTATTGCAACTTTATATTTGGAACCAAATAAGTTTGTATGGTATCAATGGATTTTCTTGCGTAAACTAATTGTCACTTGGGCAATTTTTACGGAAGAAATGACAACACATTATGAGGATACAAAAAGCAACACCTTTTTTAGCCAATTGATAAGTCTCAAACAAAAGGGTTCAATGATGGAGCACATCGAGGACTTCTAAACATTAAACATAAGGGTAAAAGATATTCGAGAGGAGCATAGGATTGATGTGTTCATAGGGACTTTAAAGGATAATATCCAACATGAGTTTCGCCTTTGGGAACTTGATTCATTGGAGAAGGCATTCAAGTTAGCAAGAAAAATGGAAAGCAAAATTATGGCAACCAGGAAGCCTACCACTCACAACTATAAAGATCGAAGTGTTGTTGCCCCTAGACTTCCACAACCTATAAGGTTGACACCACAACAATTGGAAGAAAAAAGAGCAAAAGGGTTTTGTTACAGTTGTGATAGCAAATACACTAAAGGTCATGAGTGTGCTGATAAGAAATTATTCTACATAGATTGTGAAGAGGAGGAAGAAAAGGAACAAGAAATGTCAAAGGAAGAGGGTATACCCCGGGAAAAAACCCTAGATAAAGAAGAAATGAATCCGACCATATCTTGTAATGCATTGGTTGGAATTACCACTCCTCAAACTATCAAGATAGAAGGACATATCATGAAGAAAAAGGTAATAGTGTTGACTGATTCAGGAAGTACCCACAATTTTATTCATTGTAAGATAGCAAAAGAATTGAATTGCTTCCTATATCTAGCACCACAGTGTCAAGTGATGGTTGCAAGTGGAGGAACCATAAATTGCTCTGGAAAGTGCCATAATATCAAGCTATCCATGGGAGAATATGTATTGAATAGCCCAATTCTTTCCGTTCCAATGGGAGGTGCGGATGTTGTACTAGGAGTCCAATGGCTATAATCCTTGGGTACAATAGCCTTTAATTTTCAATAACTTTTCATGAAATTCTCTGCGGAAGGAAAGGAAGTTGAATTAAGGGGTATTGCATGGAAATCAGGAAAGATAATCAGCTCTAAAGGTATGGAAAAGCTTCTAAAAAAAGGAACAACGAGGAGTAATTACACAATTATGTTCGCTAGATGTCTCCACATCAAAATCATCTATTTCTCCGGATCTCCAAAAAGTCTTGGACAATCATTCCAAGGTATTTGAGACTCCCAAAGGTCTCCCACCTATTTGTGATCATGGTCATGCTATTCGTTTGATTCTAGGAACTGTTCCTCCAAACATCATGCCGTACAGATATCCCTATGCCCAAAAGAGTGAAATTGAACGTATGGTTGCAGGAATGCTAGAGGCTGGTATAATTCAACCTAGTCAAAGTTCTTTCTCTGCTCTAGTAGTATTGGTCCACAAGAAGGATGGATCATGGCGATGTGTTTGGATTATAGGGAGCTAAAAATGCTCAGTATTAAATATAAATTTCCCATTCCTATCATTGATGAATTATTGGATGAATTGCGTGGATCAATTTACTTCACCAAGTTGGATCTCCATTCAGGATATCATCAAATCAGAATGAAGACTGAAGACATTCCAAAAATATCATTTAGAACTCATGAGGGTCATTATGAATATTTGGTCATACCTTTTGGCCTTATCAATGCACCTTCTACATTTCAAGGTTCGATGAATTCCATTTTCAAACCCCTCCTTAGAAAATTTGTGTTAGTATTTTTTGATGATATACTAATCTACAACAAGTCCTGGAAGGATAATGTTGAACATGTTGAAAGGGTGCTACAACTATTGGAGGAGAAACGATTATATGCAAAAAGCTCCAAATGTTTCTTTGGAGTACAAGAGGTGGAATATCTGGATCATATTGGATCTCATGAAGGTGTTAAGGTAGACCGTAGCAAAATTAAAGCCATTAAGAAATGGAAAATCGCCACATCCATAAAGCATATGCGAGGATTTCGTGGGTTGAAAGGGTATTATCACAAGTTTGTTAAGAATTATGGGAGAATAGAAGCACTTCTAACAACATTATTGAAGAAAGATGCATTTTCATGGACTCCAGAAGAAACAAATGCCTTCGAACATCTTAAAGAGGCAATGTGCCAAGCACCAGTCTTAGCTACACCAGACTTCACAAAAACCTTTATTGTGGAATATGATGCTTCAAGAAATGAAATTGGTGTAGTTTTAATGCAAGATGAAAGACCCGTTGCTTTAGAGAGTCGTCCAATAAAGGGAAAGTATTTACACAAACCTATTTATGAGAAGGAAATGTTTGCAATACTACATGCACTTAAGAAATGGCAACCCTACCTAATGGGAAGCCACTTCAAGGTAAAAACGGATCATGATAGCCTTAAATACCTTTTAGAACAAAGATTATCCTCTGAAGAGCAACAAAAATCGGTCACAAAGATGTTGGGTTATGACTTTGAAATCATCTACAAAAAGGGAAGAAAAATGTTGTGGCAGATGCACTCTCAAGAAAGAATGAGGATGTGGAAGCATTTTTGTGCGTCATTTCTATTATCCAACCAGATTGGATAAATGAAGCAAGGGAGGAATGGAAGAATGAAGAAGAAGTGTGGGCACTTATTCGAAAGTTACAACAATATTCCAGTACATCTGATACATTTAGCTGGAAAAATGATTTGTTATGGGACAAAGATCACTTATACCTATGTAAGAATTCCCAACTCAAACAAAAGATTCTTATGGAATTGCACACTTCTCCCTTAGGAGGGAACTCAGGATTTTTAAAAACTTACCACAGAGTTAAGAAGGAATTTTTTCGGGATGGCCTTAAATTGGATATTCAAAAGTTTGTGGCAGAATGTTTGGTTTGCCAGCAAAATAAAGTTGAAACAATTAAGGCCCTAGGTCTATTACAACCTTTATCCACTCCAAGCCAACGTTGGGAGGAGGTTTCAATGGATTTTATCACTGGTTTACCCAAGTCTGAAGGAAAGAGTGTCATCATGGTGGTAGTTGACAGACTTACCAAGTATGCACACTTTTGTGCATTACCACACCCGTTTAAAGCTAGTACAATTTCTATTGCATTTATGGAAACAATTCAAAAGCTACATGGAAACCCAAAGATTATTTTAAGTGACAGAGATCCAATTTTCACTGGAAATTTTTGGATAGAATTATTTTCTTGTCTTGGTACTCAGTTAGCTCATAGCTCATCTTATCATCCTCAATCTGATGGGAAAACTGAGATAGTAAACAAATGTTTGGAAGGATATCTTCATTGATTTGTATCTGATAAATAGACACAATGAGTCAAATGGTTGCCTCTGGCTGAATGGTGGTATAACACTTCCTTCCATACTGCAACAAAAATGACCCCATTTATGGAACTTTATGGATATCAGCCACCATCCATCACATCATATTTAAGAGAAAATTCTAAGGTTTAAGTAGTGGAACATCACATCGAGCATCAACAACAAGTTCTCCAACTCTTAAAGGATAACCTCGTGTTGGCATAGAATCGAATGAAACAACAGGAAGATCAACATTGCAGCGAAAAAAGTTTTGATGTAGGTGATTGGGTATTCCTACAGTTACAATCATATAAACAAATGTCATCTCGAGCAAGATAAGAAGGATAACAAATTATCACCAAAGTATTGTGGTCCGTACAAGGTGTTACAAAAGATTGGTACTATGGCATACAAAATGGAGCTTCCTACAACTTCTCGAGTGCACCCAATTTTCCATGTTTCATGTTTAAAGAAGGTTATAGGTGACAAGCTCCCAGTTCAAACAATATTGCCAAAACTTGACAAGAAAGGAAAAATTATATGGGAACCAGAAGCAGTCACAGACACAAGAACTCAATAGCTACAAAATCGATCAATTTCAGAGTATCTCATCAAGTGGAAGAACTTATCTGTTGAAGATTCCACATGGGAGGATGATAATTTTATACAGAAGCATCCAAAACTACTCAAGCGTTGAGGACAACACTTTTTTGAAGGAGAGGGGCATGTTATGTCCCTATAATACTAGTGATTCCCCCATTACTATTGTCGTTGTATCCCTTATTATTGTTGTTGTGCCCCTATTGTCCCCATATTGTTATTATTGTGTCCCATAGAATCCCTCTATTGTTATTTTTGTGGCTTTATATTATTATTGTTAGGTCGGCTTGGTTATATTGTGACCCCGTAGACTCCTATATATAGAATGGAGGTTTTGTTATTTGAATCATCCAAGAATTGTTCATTTGTGTAATGTAAAGGAGGTTGCCCCCTCGAAGAGGCTGAATTCTAAGGTGTTGATCTATATTTTTGTGAGGTATTTTCATAACAATTGGGGTAGCAGATAATCCCTTTATTGTTGAGAAGGAGTGTTGAAAGTAACAATAAGAAAATCCTAATTTCATTTTATCTTTGAATTAAATTGTAATTCTAATTCTCATAGCAACTTGCGAAGTCAAATAAGTTAATTTTACTTAGTTGGCTTAGTTAATTTGAGTTGGGAGTCTATCTAGAGTCATGTAGAGTGGTTCCTAAATTTTAGGGGCCCATGTTGAGTTCTTTTGAGTTTTAATTATTTAATTCAGTTAAATTGAGCTAAAATTAGTTAAACTAGTTCCAAGTGATGGAGGAATTCGTGGGAGATCTAGTAGTGGGGCGTAACATGCAGTAGGGGGTGTAACCAACACTACTTAACTAGTAAACTGAAGGTTCACTCATAATTAACTCGTGCATGTCAGATCAGAGAAAGACACAATTGAGATTAGAGTTCAGGGACAATATATTATCAGTTGTATAATAATGTGAATTGTACAGGTGGTGCATGCAATTAGAGGAAGGCATATGATGGATTTCGTAGTAATGGATGAGGAATTTCCCAATTAAATATGTGTTAATTCCCTAGGAAACTGTGCAAGGAAATAGGAGCTTCACAGGAAACAGATTTTGCTAAGTATTGACTGGAGCTTGTTTGTGAAGCAGTGAGATAGATTGTGATAGTGCAGAGTTTTCTTAGGTTTGAGCAAAACATTGTAATATTCTCAAATTTTCTCATTAACGCAATATATAAATAGTAGGGGTTTTTAGTTGTGGCTTTCCCCAGAACATTATTGTGTTATGTGTGATTGAATTCTTCCCCTTTATTCTTCTTTATTTCATCGATCAATTATTGTTTCTACTGATGAGTAGAGTAGATTCAAGTCAACTATTTTATCATGTTACAATATGCAGTTTGAATCTACAAGGAATTTCTAGAATCGAATCATTGAAAGTGAATCCAATAGGGTAGTGAAAACCATCTGTCGGCATACGTCTTCGCCACCTACCTTTAAACCTTTCACAGACTATGTCAAATATAGAAAACAAATCTAAAGTCCATACTCACCCTGGCATGGGCATAATCTTCGCCATTATGAAGTTATGTTAATAAGAGGTGCATCACAAAGAAACTTAATATCATACCTTGCAAAATTACTTACGAAAAATTAAACATTTTAACAACATAAAGCTTATCGGAAATATCGACATGATGAAATGACCCATTGGGTAGGTCAAGAATAATGAATCTATACACTGGAGTTGAAGTTAGAATTAATAGATAATGAATCAAATGTAAAAGGTTGCTCTTAAAACATTTTTTTTTTTTTGTATTATGAAGTAATGGTTGTGATAAGTGGTATTAGTACCAAGTTGGAACACTTTGGCCTAATTGGGAAACTAAATAACAATATATTTATTTTCATAGAGGAATCACAATGAGGAGAGTTGGAGGTATATCACCACTAAGACCACCAGTAGCATCAGGTCCAACACTAATCATAGGATTTAATATGGAAATGTGGGTCTAGTTGAGAAAAGAACACC
This sequence comes from Pinus tabuliformis, assembly GCA_031772625.1. Lineage (NCBI taxonomy): Eukaryota > Viridiplantae > Streptophyta > Pinopsida > Pinales > Pinaceae > Pinus > Pinus tabuliformis. The sequence continues at coordinate 291,211,562 of CM062815.1, read as the reverse complement.
AAAATTCCACTGGCATGATGTTAGAGACAGTTCAACAGATAAAGGCTAAGTTATATCATTTGTGGGCTAACAAAAAGAGACTGATGTGTGATCAAGATTGAATCCTGAAAAGTCTTTCTGATCGACAAAACCATAGGAACTCTATATTGGGCTTTGGTCATGAAGCAAGAGTCGAGGAGCCAAGGAAGGGAAGTGGGATTATGCCGACAATGAGCCACACTCAAATATTAGAAGGAGACAAAGGTGGAAATGAGGAGGAATCAGGTAATGATTTAGGCCATAAGAAAAACAAGAAGCAGAAAACTGAATTGCAAGGTGAATTCAAGAAAATTAATGCCTAAAATTTGATTGCAAGGCATAAGAAGCCATTGAGGAATGGTTAGTTAATATGTATAAATATTTTCATATTTAAGAGTATGAGGACAATTTGAAAGAAATATTAGCAATTTACCATATTTAGGGGAAAGTCACCTTATGGTGGGAAGAGGTTAAATTTTTTCATGCAGTTAATGAACAAGAGGATTTGGGAAGGGTTTGAGAAACATTTTAAGGAGAAATATTTGACTGAACATTATTATGATGGTAAGCCAAAGGAATTCCACGAACTATGGTTAAGACAAATTTATATGGATGAATTTGTGACTAAATTCACATCTTTACTCAGGTATTTGCCTTATATACAAGAGGAAAAATCTAAGGTGTATTCTTTTACTAAGTAGATTACCATTTTTTATGAAGGAATGCTTGGAATTTGATAATCCTAAGACCATGGATGAGGCCATCCAGAAGGCATGGATCTACTACCAGCATATGTAGAAAAAAGGAGAGGGCAGAAAGGGTTGGTTAAATAAGAAGGGACAAAAAAATTCCCCCGGAGCACTAAAAGTGCAAAAATGGGAAATACCATGAATCTATATAAGGATCAACAAAACAAAGCCCCTTGGAAAAATTAGTAGAAATTAAGACCACCAAATGAATCCAAACAAGTGGAAGTGTCAAGTAAATTATAGGATACCTTGGCACAAATTCTTCCATTACAATGTTGGGGTTGTGGGGAGTCTCATTATTATAAAATTTCCTCCACCACACAAAATAGAAAAAATGGCTAACATTCAGGAGGCTTCTACCATTGGCAAGGTGGCTAGGAGTATACCCAAAATTAATGTTTCCCTCAAAGATCATCAAGTCAAATACCAACCTACTACGATCGAGTTTGAAGGAAAAGTATTTAACCATACTATATCTATTTTAATTGTTTCAGGAGAAAATTGAACTTAGGTCAGTCCCAAATTAATAGAAATATGTCATATACAATATCATAAATTTAAAAACCCATAGTTAGCACAGTTTGCTGCTAGGGGAAAAAGAAGGGTATTAGCTAAAGTAGAAAATTTCCCCATTGAGATTGAAAACCAACAAATTAGTGTAAATTTAAATGTGTTACCCTTAGGGTCTTATGAAATTTTCATTGGTATGGAGTGGTTAGAAGGGAATTGGTCCTTAGTGAACTACAAAGAGAAAACCATAAGATATCTTACAAAGGAGGGTATCAGGCAAGAAATCTACAGAGTAAGGAGACTTGTAAAATTGTGACCAATTACACACTCTCAGCTAGGAAAATGTATTAGAAATGTTGTTAGATTTATGTTTTTTAGGTAAGGTATACTAACTCCAAGGATAAAAAAACCACCTTAGAAAATTTATTAGTGATTCAAGAGTTTGTTGATGTGTTTTCGGAAGATATAATAGGGCTACCCCCCAAGCGAGATATTGATTTCACTATAGAGATAATTCCATGAGTTTCTCCTCTGTGAAAAGCCCCTTATCAGATGAGTAACCCTGAATTGATTGAACTGAAGATGCAACTACAAGAACTACTTGATAGGGGATACATTTGCCCAAGGGTATCACCTTGGGGAGCCCCTGTATTATTCGTTATGAAAAAGAATGGTACCATGAGAATTTGTATTGTCTACAAATAACTAGATATGATGATCAAGAGAAAATACCTACTCCGAAGAATTGATGATTTATTTGATCATGTCAAGGGCTCTACAATATTTTCTAAGATCGATTTATGATAAATTTTTCATCAAATCAGAATAACAGAAGAAGATATCCCTAAAACAACCTTTAGAACTCCTTAAGAATATTATGAGTTTGTCGCGCTGCCCTTTGGGCTTACCAATGCTCCAACAATGTTTATGCATCTTATGAATTGTATTTTCCACCCCTATCCTAATAAATTTGTTTTAAATTTTATCGACGATATACTCATCTATTCAAATAATTTGGAGGAACACAAGAAATATCTTCATATAGTCTTGCAAACCTTGTAGGTCCATCAATTATATGCTAGATATAGTAAGTGTGATTTCTAAAAGGATTAGATCCAATACTTGGGACACATAATTTATTCCAATAATATTGCTAATATTCGATCCTTTATGGGTCTAGTGGGGTATTACCCATGATTTATTGAATGATTTTCTAGAATTTCTTATCTTAGAACTTCTCTACAAAAGAAACATTTTTTTTTCAAATGGACAATATATTGTCAGCATAGTTTTGAAGAAATAAAGAAGTTATTGAAGAGAACTCCAGTACTAAGAATTACAGAGTATGAGAAAGAATTCATTGGCTGCATAGATGCATGCTAGGGGGAGTATTGATGCAAGAAGGTAAGATAATTTCTTATGAATCACAAAAATTGAAAAAGAATGAGCAAAGTATTCTGATTATGACATAGAGTTAATTGCAGTGGTAGACACTTTCAAAGTGTGGTGACATTACTTATTGGGTAAAATGCTTATGTTGATTCTTGACCATAGTAATTTAACTAATTTATTTAAGCAACCTAACATTAATGCATGAAAAGCTAGGTGGACAACCTTTTTAAAGGAATTTTACTATGACATCAAATCAAAGAAGTTGTAGTTAAAGATCCAAAGTATGAGTTTTTATGGCAGGAAGACAAACAAGCAAATAGTGGTAATAAAAAATCTCAATATGTTATAAACATTAAATATTAATTATTGACTTTGAAGGGAAGGATTTATGTTTCCAATCAAGTAGCTGTGAGGCTACTAATACTATATGAATTTGATAGAATCTCTTAGGTTGCTCATCTTGTATATCAGAAATTGTTTTCAGCTATAAAGAAATACTATTTTTGGCCTCAAATGAGGAGGGATATTACGAAATATCTAGCCAAATGCTTAGAGTATTAGCAAGTTAAAGCTTAGCACCAACACCCTGCTGCTTTTCTCCACTCGTTTCCAATTACGGAGTTCAAAAGGGAAGTGATTACTTTATATTTTATAACAAGGTTACCTAAGACCCAAAAACAAAAATGAGTCAATTATGGTGGTAGTGGATAAACTGAGAAAAGTAGCTCATTTCATCTCTTTCCAATGCACATATAAAACTGTATAAATTGGAAACACATTTATGTGGGAAATATTCGGGTTACATGGTATGCCAAAGGTAGTGATTTCTAATAGGGATGTGAAGTTCACATCAACATTATGGAAATTTTTTTCCATGTGATTGGGTACCCAGGTTCTATTTACCACCGCTTATCACCCACAGATAGATGAGAAAACTGAGCGAGTAAAATAGGTACTAAAAGGCATGTTAAGAATGTATGTAATGCAACAACCAAGTAAGTGGAAAACATACATACATCTAGTTGAATATTATTATAACAACAAATATCATGAATCATTAAAATTGAGTCCTTTCATAGTTCTATACGGGAGGAGGTGTCAAACAATGGTTAACTAGAGAAGCCATAAAGATAAGTTATTGCTAGGACCTAACATGCTAGCATAAATGGATCAAACCATTAAGAAGGTTCGGCAAAACCTAACAGCCGTTCAAGAAAAATAAAAAGTATATGTAGACAAAAAGAGGACCTACAAATAATTCCAAATAGGAGACCATGTATATGTCTGAGTGAAACCTAAGAAAATTACTTTACAATGTGGTGGTTGTGACAAATTTTCTCCTCTCTATTGTGTACCCTTCCAAATTTTAGAAATAACTGGACCTATTGCATACTAGCTTGCTTTACCTAGCCACATGCGAGTTCATAATTTGTTTCATGTCTCCTTGTTAAAGAAATATGTCTATGACCATACACATTTTATGAAATGGTAGGATGTGCATGTAAAGATTTAATAGTTAATTCATTTTGTTAATGAGTAATGTTTTCTAAAATATTAGTATAAGCTAATGACAATTTTATGATTTGAAACAGGTCGAACAAGACGGGAAGTTCCTCATACAGCCTCTACATATTGTCGATCATAGAGAAACAATGTTATGAAGGAAAGTTATCACCCAAGTTAAAGTCCACTGGAGGCACTTTAGCCCGAAGAGGCCATTTCGGAGGATGAAGGCTCAATGCGTGCATCATACTCTGACCTTTTCCAAGGGAAATAGTAAACACCGAGGACAGTGTGTCACACAAGTGGGGGAGATGTAATAGCCCTAGTAAAATTAAATGTTGGTGATTTACTTTTATGATAGAAGACTTGGTCATTCTAGACTAGGTGAAGACCAACAAAGAGACTTTAGTAAAGAATCCTTGGATATTCAAATTTATTTTGATTTTGATTTTATTTAATGATGGTCACTTAGAGAATTATGAGGAAGAGACTCTAAAAAGAGAAATATTTAATTTCCAGAAGCAGTTATGACAATTTTTTCCTCCTCCTATAGAGATTGGGAAAATACCCCAAAATAAAAGGGAAGGAAAAAGAAAGGAAGAAGAGTAGAATGAAGGGAAGAGTGAGGATAATATTGAGTAGGACACTGCAAAGGGTAAGCATGATATTGCTACAGGGAATTCTTAAGCTGGACTGGAGCTAGTGGAATCCCTAAATATTAAAAGTACTAGGATGGACTAGAATTCTTGAGGCCTAAGGACATATTACTGTCAGTTAACTATTGTGGAAAGTAATGTTGGCATTATGATACATGTGTTGTACTTGATGGCAACCCACTTGTAGCAGAACAACTCACATGTATATGGTAACTAGATGAATATACATAACTAGATGAATCTACAGGAGAAACATCGGATCTGGCAGAATGCATGATAGTTCAAAGGAATCATTTCAGAAGTAATATGGAAAATTACAATGTAACAGGTCTATTCAGAAGTAACAGGACATTGGTACAGAAGAACAGGAAGATGAAACTTAGGTCTACTGATCAGAATAAAGAAAGTAAAGCAAAATGTTGATGTAAAGCAATTTAAGAAGTATATGCAGGTCCTTCTTAGTCAAAACAATGTATACACGCTGGTCCATAGAACAAAAAGAGTGTATATGTATGCACACACTCCCACAGGAGCAAAAGAGCGTACATATTTGGTCGAAGGTATTTTGGGTCCAAGGTATTGGTCCAAGGTCTTTGGTCCAAGGTATTTGGTCTAAGGTATTGACCCTAGGCATTTGTTCCAAGGTATTGGTCCTAAGTGGTTTTGGTCCAAGGCATTTACAAAGGATCTAAGTATATAAGAAGGAGAAGATCAAGGGCTAAGAACCGAAGGAACAAATATGTTATGAAGGGTTATGTGCAAGTGTATGGGTTTCTAAGGAATACTTCTATTTGAAGTATATTTTATGTTGCAACGTCTCTGTTTGTAATTTGATCTGAAATACTTGGTGCACCTTCAGTTCAATATTGGATTAGGATCATGAGACTTGAAATGACTTATTATTGAATGATCTAATATTGGGCTAGATCTAATTATGTATACCTATTTTATCCTTTAAATATCGTGATCTCGGTTTGTTTGAAGTCCGGAGGTGTAGCGAAGTTATGAAGTAAGTATTTGGAGACCTGTACGCTGGTTTGCTTTGGTGAAGGTGCTTATACACCCAGGTTTGTCTCTTCCAAGTAGTGTATGCAAGAGAAAAGCTTGATGTTCAAGGATGGCTGATCTATTAGATCAGTACTATTATTTTACTGTTGTTTGTTAATGAAGTCTTATTAGCTCTGAAAGTAAAACTGAATGCATAAAGAGTTTGTGTCTCATTGATTAATTGATTGAGAAAGAAGGGTGATCCTTGTTGCTTCCTGTTTAGAACTCTATAATATGATAGTATATCTTCAGAATGACACTAATTGGTACAATTTGTGGTTCAAAGCTTTTATGATTCAGTATCTTCATAGGTATACAAAGGTTAGGCAAAAGGAAGTAGCATATACACGTAGGTTTGCTTCATTAAAGGAGCGTATACATTCTGACACGTGCCTTTTGAGGTTACAGTTAATTTTGGTTGTTGATGCAGTCTTCTAGGTTTAGATCTGTGTACTCGTTTTAGCGATCTGTTTGTTCTAGTTGATTGGTTGAATTTGATTAAGTTTGAATGAATGGTTGATTCAGTTGTGTCAAAGGTTCAGTGATTTTTTTATTCAGTTGTGTAGGAAGTTCATAGGTTTCAGTGATTGATTGCTCCAGTTATATCATAGATTTATGATTAGTTTTCAGCTATATCAGAAATTAATTGGGTTGGTTGATGCAGATGTATTTGATGGTTGTATTGCAGTGGTGATTGATTTTGAGCTTCAATGTTATTAATGGGTCTAGTATGAAAATTGGATGAAATGTGGCCTACATATAGTGTTGTTGTGTACCAGGAGTATCCAGTGTTAAAATTTATGAAACGTGGCCCCTGGAGGATATTGAGGGTTGGAGCCTTCAGTGAGGAAGTTGAAGCTTCCTACCAGTAGTGGCTGGTGATTTGATTAGGGGGTTAGAGCTCACTTGCAATAGCAGCTGGAGAACGAGTGAAGGTTTTAGCCTTCTGTAGGTCAGAGCCTACGTACTAGTAAATATATCAGTTAGTACAAGAACTAGGGGGTTGTAGCTCCCTTCCAAAAGAAGCTGGAGAATAGGAGAAGGTTGTAGCCTTCTGTAGGTGGGTGCCTGTGTACTGGTATGAGTCTGCACTAGTACAAGATTGTAAACAGATTTTCTTATTATTAAAAGAAGATAGAGATGACAACAACAAGTGGTTTTCACCCACATTGGGTTTCCACCTTAAATCTTGGTGTTCATGTGTGTTGCTTATGTGTGATGGTTTATTTTGTTATTACTGCACAAGGTTATTGTTTAATTTTTAATAAAGTATTGATGCAATGATTAAAGATCAGCATATGATGAATTAACTGAATCATAAGTTCACTGGATATACGTTGGTTGCCTTAAGAACAATTGTGTGCACACGTGAGTTCCCTTCTCTGAAATATAATATATAAACCTGATTATGGAAATGAAAAAGTTATTGATTTGTAAATACTAATTCACCCCCCTCTTAGTATGATTTCCAACAATTTTTATCAAAGTAGGTCGTTTGACAGAAGCTTGATGGCTTGAAGGAGATTTGTAGAAACAATGGGAAAGAAGATAAAGAAGAAAGCGCCACAAAAGAAGATGATATCTCAAGGGAACTGTGATAGTGGGAGAGACAATTGGCCATTATGTGGAAGAAACTCATCAGATTTAGAATCACCTCAGAATGAAGATGAACTAGCAAAAGCATTATCAAGTATGAATTTTGTGTCCTATAGTGATACATTTCTTTGTTCATTTGAAGATAACAAATGTGACAACGAAACAAATGAATTTTCTCTTATGTGTGAAAGAGAAAGAAACCAAATAGAGGTAGAATTTAAAAAGCTCACAGACATAATTAGAGATCAACAAGATCTATTGGACAAAAAGGAGTTTACCTACAAAGAAGAGATTACAAAGTTAAAGTCTTAGCTAGAGGAAGGAAACGTAGTAAGGAAACAATACAAGGAAAAGGAAGATCAATGTCAAAGGCTGCAGGATGAAGTGACATCATTGAGAAATGAAGTGAATGAAAAGGACACAACAACCAAGGAACTTATAGAAAGAACCTGCTATTGTGAAGGTCTTGAAGTTGTGGTTGTTTCTATAAAAGAAGATCTCAAAATTTCAAATAAGCAGAATGAAGATCTACTCCGAGCATTTGAAGAACAAGAAAATGAAGTTCTCGAATTAAGGAAACAAGTGGAAGAATGAAGAAAAGATGAAGAAATCATGAAGAAGAAATATCTTGAAAAGGAAGAGCAATATCAGGTTGAGGTAAATATCCTAAAAGGTGAATTAGAAGAAAAGGATAAACGTTTACGATTTCAAGATAGCACTAAGATTTTGGATAATATTCTTAGTAGTCAAAGGTCTACTATCATAATATCTGGTCTTGATTTTCATGAAATTGTTGAAGGTGAATCTCATTCACAAGATGAGGTAGGGAAATCTAATGCAAAATCTGAAATGTTCAACATGGAGATAAGAGGTCAACCCCATCAACAACCAACGAAAGAAAGACTTCAAAGAAAAAAATTTACTCCTAACTATGGAAGTGATAATCAGCTCTTTCCTCTAATGAATAATGTTGAATGTTTTGTGTGTCATAATTTTGGACATGTTGCAGCAAGATGCAGAAGTAGAATGGTTCAAGCTAATAACCATCACACAAAAAGATCATCTGATTCCAGGTACTTTAAGGGATATTGTTTTTCTTGCAATATGTTTGGTCACAAAGCCACTGACTACTTTAGAAGGAATATGAAACATATAAGATGTTATGATGGTAACAAGTTTGGGCATATAGCAAAAGAATGCAAGAGAAAATTTCGGCCAACATGCCAAAAGGAACAAACATCATCACACTCCAAGGTACAGAAGAAGAATGAATTACATATAGAAAGATGTCGCATAGCTCAGTATACAGACAGAACAGACTTAGAAGGAACTGAAAGTATGAAATTTCAGTGTCCTAAATCTCATATGCAGTTATCATGAAGACAAGACACGTATATACGTGAGTTAGAAGATGGACAGTCACGTATATGTTGGTTTGATCAAGAAGCGGTGGGGAAGACTCAGAAAAAATGATTCAAACAATTATCAATTACCTTTTCTGTCTTGATGATTGATGACTACAATATGTGGATATTATTTAGAAGTGCTTTTGATCCTCATAAGTTGTTGATGACTTGATGTATATCCTACTCATGATGATGCCTTGATATTTCTTATTGATATATACAATGATCAGATCTGACAGTGAACAGGTGGCATAGGTTCAGGGGGAGAATATGCTATGCTTCTAATAATGCATTGTTGGCATTACGTTTAGAAATATTTGGTACCTAATGATTGTTATCAATGGTGATGATGCTTATGTGGCTAAAGTGTTTAAATGATACATCATGCTAAGTTACGAGCATGAGTTTACCATAATGAAATCTCAAATGATATTTGTATTGCTTGGGCTTACATAGTTTTTATTTAGATTAGATTTATTGATGACTGTGGATGATTTTTTGATGATACATACAGTACATATATGTTTCTTACATGGTGATCTTCATAAGGACAAGGAGATGGACAGAGCTTGAGTACACAACTTCATTATTTGATGTTGGTGTCATCATGCCTTCAAAGGTGCATAAAGTTCATATAGTGTAGTTACGATGTAGGATTCCTATAGTTCTTGGCTCTCACATGATAGAGGATTGTTGTTATTGATGGTATCAAGAAAGCTTAACAAATGACCATGAGCTCATGGTTTTCTAGATACATAGTTGATGGAAACACATTATGTTGGATACATGGATGATTACTTAAGTTGCATATTGAAAAATATCGTTGGTTGGCCAAGAGAATGGTGTTATTGTGGGTCTCATGAAGACATAGCTATTTGAATACATGGATATTCAGATACATGGCTTACTTAATTACATAATGATGATGACTTCTTACCTTATGATGATAGGTTGATACTCACATATGTTGATTATCATGGTTGATGCTTATTAGATCTCAGATGTTTCCTCGTGATGATACATGGTTGATATATTGAGGGTTCTTGTGGAAAGATCATGCAGTTCTTGATGATGATGTTATGATCATAGATGATGACTATGGTGTTTTCACATACATATGATATGATGTAATTTTTTTTTTCTTGGATATATGACATATGCTTAGTTGATTCATGGTAGGTTATGATAAGGCTCTTTCTACTAAGGAAACAAAGCAAGTTGATCTTGATGAGATCAAGAGGATGAGTTGATATCTATATGCGGCATAATTTGTCACAAGTTGATGATATTTACTTTGTCATATCTTTGAATTTGATGATGGACATATACATGTTGTGGGTATGGATGTTGCTGACAGATTCTTATGGTGCAAATCATATATGGTGTATGATAGTTTCTGGTGACTATCATGGTACTATTTAGATCTTTGGTATTTGTTATAAATGTCATGTATATCACTCGATGAATGGGTCATATAAAGGCCCATGATGTAATAATATGTCTCTATCTGTCAGAGTCTTTTAATGAGTCCTTTTGGTCATATGATGTAGTTTATACCCCCACTATCCATGGGAAGGATGATGTAATAATTGCTATATTTCATTCATGTATAAACATTTGGTATATCCCCACTTGGTTGGGAGATTGATGTATGTATGATTTATTGGTGATAGGAAGGTTATACTCACATAGTTGAGTTATAGAGTCATGTATTCTTTTAGAAAATATATTTGCAGACTCTACATGTGCTAAGGGGGAGCACGAATGGTATAGTGCATCTCAAAATGTACAAAGGGGGAGTTTAATTAGAGAATTCAGCATGTGCCTAGGGGGAGCATGATCAATGTTCATATTGAGTTGTTCATATATGAAAGTCTTCATTTTTGTCAAACCTTTACCATTCATATCAAAGGGGGAGAGTATCTTGGTCCACCCTTTTCCCTTGATGTCAAACGGGGAGAGTATTTTGGTGTTGCTTGTTATCTCTAACAGTTTCTAAATCTTGTAGTAATCAACAACAACATGATTTCCATCAAGTCCAAACGGGGAGATTGTTGGTATTATGGTACATGTGTTGTACATGATGGAAACCCACTTGTAGCAGAACAAATCACCTGTATATGGTAACTAGATGAATCTATGTAACCAGATGAATCTACAGGAGAAATATTAGATTTTTCAGAATGCATGGTAGTTCAAAGGAATCATTTTAGAAGTAATCTGGAAAATTACAGTGTAACAGGTCTATTCCGAAGTAACAGGACATTGGTACAGAAGAATAGGAAGATGGAACTTAGGTCTACTAATCAGAATAAAGAAAGTAAAGGAAAAGGTTGATGTAAAGCAGTTTAAGAAGTATACACAAGTCCTCTTAGTCAAAAAATGTATACATGCTAGTCCACAGAAAAAAAAGAGCATATACGTATACAGGCACTCCCACAGGAGGAAAAGAGCCTATGTATTTGGTCTAATTTATTTTGGGTCCAAGGTCTTTGGTCTGAGGTATTGACCCTAGGTATTTGGTCCAAGGTATTGGTCCTAAGTGGTTTTGGTCCAAGGTATTGACAAAGGGTCTAGGTATATAATAAGGAGAAGATCAAGGGCTAAGAACCGAAGGAACAAATATCTTATGAAGGGTTATGTGCAAGTGTATGTTTTTATAAGGAATACTTATATCTGAAGTATATTTTATGTTGCAGGGGCTATGTTTATAATTTGATCTGAAATACTTTGTGCACCTCGAATTCAATATTGGATCAGGATCATGAGACCTGAAATGACTTACTATTGAATGATCTCATATTGGGGTAGATCTGATTATGTACACCTGTTTCATTCTTTAAATATAGTGATATGGGTTTGTCTGAAGTCTGAAGGTGAAACAAAGTTATGAAGTAAGTATTTGCAGATCTATACACTGGTTCGCTTTGGTTTAGGTGCATATACACGTTGGTTCGGCTCTTCCAAGTAGCGTATGCAAGAGAAAAGCTTGATGTTCAAGGATGACTGATCTATGAGATCAGTACTATTGTATTACTGTTGTCTTTCAATGAATTCTTAGATCTGCAAGTAAAACTGAATGCATAAAGAGTTTGTGTCTCATTGATCAATTGATTGCGAAAGAAGGGTGATCCTTGTTGCTATCTGTTTATAACTCAGTAATATGATAGTAGATCTTCGGAATGTCACTGATTAGTATGGTTGGTGGTTCAGAGGTTTTATGATTCAACGCAGGTTTGCTTCATTAAAGGATCGTATACATTTTGACACGTGCCTTTTGAGGTTACAGTTAGCTCTGGTTGTTGATGCAATATTCTGAGTTCAGATCTATGTACTGGTTACAATGATTTGTTTGTTCTAGTTGATTGGTTGAATTTGATTAAGTTTGAATGAATGGTTGATTGAGTTGTGTCAAAGGTTTAGTGATTGTTTTATTCAATTGTGTCAGAGGTTCAAAGGTTTCATTGGTTGATTGTTCTAGTTATATCAGAGATTGATGATTGGGTTTCAACTGTATCAGAAATTGATTGCATTGGTTGATGCAGATGTATTTGATGATTGTATTGCAGTGGTGATTGATTTTGAGCTTCTATGTTACTAATGGGTCTAGTATGAAAAGTGGATGAAACGTGGCCTACATATAGTGTTGTTGTGTACTAGGAGTATCGAGTGTGAAACTTATGAAACGTGGTCCCTGGAGAATACTCAGGGTTGGAGCCTTTAGTGAGGAAGTCAAAGCTTCCTACCAGTAGTGGCTAGTGATTTGGTCAGGGGGTTGGAGCTCCCTTCTAGTAGCAGCTGGAGAACAGTAGCCTTCTGTAGGTTGGAGCCTACGTACTAGTAAATATATTGGCTAGTACAAGAACTAGGGGGTTGTAGCTCCCTTCTAGAAGAAGCTGGAGAATGGGAGAAGGTTGTAACCTTCCGAAGGTGGGTGCTTACGTACTGGTATGAGTCTGCACCAGCACAAGATTGTAAACATATTTTCTTATTATTAAAAGAAGACAAAGATGATAGCAACAGGTGGTTTTCACCCACATTGGGTTTCCACCTTAAATATTGGTGTTTATGTGTGTTGATTATGTGTGATGGTTTATTTTGTTGTTACTGCACATGGTTATTGTTTAATGTTTAATAAAGTACTAATGCACTGATTAAAGATTAGCATATGATGAATTAACTGAAGCATAAGTTCACTGGATATACGTTGGTTGCCTTAAGAACAGTTGGGTGCACACGCGAGTTCCCTTCTATGAAATAGCTTATATAAACCTAATTATGGAAATGAAAAATTTATTGATTTGTAAATACTGATTCACCCCCCCTCTCAGTATTGTTTCCAACAAGTAAAGAGGCTTGGGGAGAGATTGGACATAATTTCCAATCTCACTTGTTTGGTGGATAAGTCTGGTTCTTGTTTAATTCCCTAACAGTTTGAACCTTTTTTTTTCGGATAAGTATAACTAGAACTTTAACTCTTAATGGTATTTTTATGAAATATATAATGGATATGTCTGAGTTCTTCTGAGTTAGAATCTGCGAATGAGTTGAATACATTTTACGCTATATTAATGAATATAAATATACACATTTGTTGTTCCTATAGGGAAAACATATATTGAGGAAACTTATTCAAAAAAAAAAAAGCAATCCTATTTTCAGTTCCATCTTGTCAATAGTTATAGACTCAAAACTGTTTCTGTATACCAATAAATATATCTATCGTTTTTGAACTGTAGGCCCCAAGGAAGAAGTTTTTGAACCACTTCCCGTGGAAAGGAATAAAACACAATAGTTACTATACATAAACTTGAAAACCTTACATAGGGTTTTTGGTGAACAATACCCTAGAAAACTGAGATGAGAGGAACTCAATGGCTCCTATGGGAGGTTAGAACCATTTTCGTCAAGACCCATGTCAACAACAACTTCTATTGGCATAGTCTAGGCACATCACAAAGTTACGAGATAGGAGCCACAAACGAAAGGTGGTCGGGTCATAAGGGAAACTGTAAGGGTGAGACTCTCTAAGGAGGAAGTGTACCCAGGTTAGCCAAAGGGCCCAACCAGTTTATGCTAACAACCCTACATGCAATCTTAGGATTTGAGAGTTTACCCATGGACGGAACGGTTGAACGTTAAGCACCTTGTATGGGTGATGCAATAAAGTTTTAACATATATAAGTACATATTGAAAAATATCTAAATGAGTGAGGTAACTAGAAAAATATGAAAACATAATACAAACTTATAAAAAATTTCATTAATAACAATAACCAAACTTTGCACCAGTAGTTGCTATAGAATAGAGAAAATTCCAAGCACTAATTATTTAACTAGGAAGTAAAAGAATAAAGCTCCACACAAGACCGTTGTTCATGGCAGATCCATGGTTCGATAACCATACTCATAATTGTAAACAAAATACAAACTCATGTCTTTTATAAATAGAAATTTCATAACGACATAGCATTGCTCTTTAAACATGATACTAGGCATTAAACGAGAGTCTATCGAAACCCATAACTTAGGAAAAAGGAGAATAAATCCTGAAAAAAAAACCTTTTTTCGATTGTATGTATGCCAAATGAAAACCCAATATCATATAGACACAGGTTGTTTTGATGAAAGAACCAAACGAAAATGGAACTAGGAATCTTGTGGCGCATCCCTCACCCATGAGGCTTCCCACTATTGGAATATCGCACCTGCATCCATAGGAATTAAAATAAAGGGTCGTAAGATCTCGACCGAAAACCGTAACTGGTGAGTTCATGCAAACAAGAAGAAAATGACTCACTTCCACTTCATACACTCAGGAATGCTTACTCATGGGTGGTTGTTGCAAAGAATAGTTTATGAGGTTAGTTGTCTCCGGAGTCACATGAAACCTTGTTCTTGTAGGCAAACCCTAACATTTGAACCATGGACTAGCTTAAAAGAACCTAGGTTTAATAGTCAAAAGTCTCTTTATATAGCCTAATACGAAGGAATTAGATAATTACTTCTATAATCAATAAGCAATTTACATGGAATTTAAAAACAATATTAATAAAGAAATATTTTAATGTACACCATGAATAAAATATTTTAATATTAATCTTAATTAGAATAATTATATATCAAATTTATATTCAGAGAGTTAATATACTAAAAATTAAAAACTTTCTTATTTTATCAATGAGTACTTATAACATCTCAATGGAAGGGAGATGTATAATTACCTCAATAGTAATTATAGAATTGGCATGCAACATTTAAGAAACAAGAAATTTTACAAAATATACTTCAAGTAAATTTTTTTTTATCAACTTTATAAAGAGGAAGATAAAGTACTTAATTTTATTTTTTTGTGTACTTTCCTATTCGCATGGAAGATATCTATAATTCATTGAATGTTTAATATGGAATTGGCATGTATCAATTAATTAAATTTATCTTAGGAAAATAAGAGGATGGTTGTCTCGTACCCCCTAAACACTCCCACCCCCAACCCCCCTCCACATAGAAAAATTATAATTAATTTAGAACTATCTTAACTGAATGTATCATGTACCAAGACAAATCAATTTCAAGATGATATTAACGAAAAGAGAAAAGGTTCACACCTCAAGGATTTGATCCTCATCAACACATGATAGATCTAGAGTTAAAAAGGAGATAAACTAATATAATTTTTTTGCAATACATGTAGATTATTCATTAGAATGTAATAGGTTTGAACTTATGATACATAGAAAAACTTACCTACCAATAAGTGTAACACCTTAAACAAAAACAAATGTTCACCAAAACATTTTTGTAGAAGGATAATATTTTTCTAATTCAACAATTCCCATATTGATGACAACCAATAAAAAATGCAACAACATTGAGAAATCCAAATAAAACGAATAGAAAATCATTTTCATATACCAAATGAAAACCAAAAGCTAAGAAACAATTAGCACATACACTAAACAAGCATGTGATTAAATAAAGGTGAAGGTATGACAAGCCACCAAAATATTATAAAGGCCACTTGGGTTAGGACAAAGGTAACACATTAATAAAACTATATCACATTTTTCTTCCAATTCCATAATTTATAGGAATAATGAATGCCTACTCAAAATGCCACATCTACAACATTAACAAATGAGCAGAACTAATCCCCAATAGTAGTTGATAAAAGAACATTTCCTCAACAACTTAGATATGTGTATATGTTTATGGAAGATGAAATATAGAATAAGAATAAAAGGTTCAATATCGTCAAAAATAAAGAATAATCAACATAATGAATTAGAGTAATCTATCATAGGACATATATTCAATAAGCCACCCACTAATGTCACATTTCTTAGAAACAATTGAATCTTATAAAAACACAAGCCTAACATTTTCAAACAAATAGAAACCACTCCTAATAAGAATTAATAAAATACAACCATTATTAAAGACCAAAATAACTATTGAAATAGAGAATCACAATTGTAGTGTTAGGATATTTTGACACATAGGAAATAGTTAAGTACAACTTGGTCTAGTATAGAGTTAGGTAAAGTGTGTTTCTTTACTATGTACATTTTGTAAATTACAATCCGACAGTCACGATATGTAGTGATCCGACGGTTCATTCTTTCCTCGATATTACCGACACTTGATCCATGGCTTAACACCCGATTGGTCCATGATCTCTATTTAAAGAGCATGGAGGGTCATTTGAAGGGTAATCCGTCTATAAGAGAAGCATATGTAAATTTTCATTCTTTTATTAATAAATTGCCAGAAGTGGCCGCGTTGGCTCAAGCCGTGGACTATTTCCCTCTTTGAGGGTTTTAACCACGTCAAAATACTAGTGTATTGATCTGTGATCTATTTGTGAGTGGTGTCCTTCGGTGTTCTGTCTGAGGAACTTACCCTGTAAATTCATACATGGTATTAGAGCTATTTGAGGGCCGCGTCCATTGGTGATCCAAATGTGGAGCCGGTAGAACTGCATCCGACTACCGTTTCCTAGATCTACTATTTCTGATTGCTTTCAGACCGAGAGGACTGCTCTGTTTTGTTGGGAGCATCTGTTCCAGTGAGGAACCCCTTTCATTTCACGTGAAAAGGTTTCGGGTAGCCCTAGCTGCGTCATTTTCAAGATTTGGAGGTATAAAGTGTTTATTTGCAGTTTACAGTTATTTTCTCTCTCTTTATTTTGGTTTTCGGTTTATTTAGCTTTTTTTTATTACCGGATCTATACCTTTCATTTCTGCGTATGCTCTTTGCCCTGCGACTCTGTGCGATCTGGGTAAATCAGAAACAAAAAGGAATGATTTTTCTCATGCGTACGCTCTTTTCCGCTGCGCCTTAGTGTGATCTCAGAAAATCAGAAACATTGAGGAAAATATTTACTTTCTGGCTAAAGCTAACTTCAAGCCACAAGGTTCATTTTTGAAAATATTTAGTTTCCGGCTAAATCTAACTTCGAGCCGCAAGGTTCATTTTTTTTTTGTATGTCCGTGTTGGGTTTTGTGTTTTTGTTTTGTAGGGAAAAAGAGCTTTCTCAAAGCAAGCACGCAACCCAAAGCATCAACCCTCTCTCTCTCTCTCTCTCTCTCTCTCTCTCTAATTTATGAGAGTAGAGGTCTTGGGTTCCAGTCTTCATTTTGTGGGGGCGGATTTTTTCATTTTCACACATTCCCGCACTTCGTCGGCGACTTCATCAAATTTTCTTCAAAAAGCCATAACTTTTTCATCCGGAAGCCATTTTCAGAATCGTTTTTTTTTAAACAGCCTAATTTTTCGAGATCTTTCCATTGCAACACTTAGTTTCAGCATCTATAGTTTCAGTTTTTTTTTTAAATGGAAAGTCCATGCCAAATTATTCTTGACAACACCAACTATTTCCAATGGTGGTCCTACATTGTGGATTTACTTAGAAGTAAAGGTCTTTACAGAATAGCCATAGGCCAAGAGACCAAACCGAAAGATGAAGACAAGGCAGCTAAATGGGAAAATAGGCAAGACCAAGCACGTGGGTTGATAGGGATGTCTATTTCCCCAGATCTTAGATTCCATATTGCAGAACTTGATACTCCCTTTGAAGCAATGAAATAGATTACTAAAGTCTTTGGAATTAAAAATGAACTTAAAGCCCATCAACTTGAAAATGAATTGCTTACATTGGACCCCAGTAATTTTTCTTGCATTGAAGATTTTTTGTCCAAGTTCAAGACCCTTAGACTTCTCTTGGAAGGTGTTAAGGTTAAGAAATAAGATAGTATCCTTATCTACTCCATTCTTACTAAGTTGGGACCAGCCTATTCTGTGTTTGTTTCCACCTTCCATTCTACAAGAGAAGCCTTCATTTCTCAAGGAAAAAACAACAAGTCCCCTTCCTTTGATTCCTTTTGTGATTCTTTAATAAGAGAACAAGAAAAACTCTTACACCTTGGTCTTCTTCATCTTGGAAACTCTTCTAAGAAAGCGTTAGCCGCCCAGCAACAACCAAATCCAAAGAATCCTAAGAGGTTGTATCCTAAAAAGAATGGTCCTAAACCAAACAAGGGTCCTAAGCAATTTCAGCCTCAAAATGAAAAATCATTTCAACAAAATGATAAGACAAATAAAAACAAAGGGAAGAAGACTGATAGACATTGCAAATTTTGTAATCGAGATGGCCACTTAGAATCCAAATGCTTTAAGAAGATGGAAGCCTTGGAAGCAGCAATGAAGAAGCATAACATCCATTTGGAGCACTCTTCAACATCAACTTCATCTTTAGGAATGGCACTTTCTGCATGTGGTTGTCAAGCATCTCGATCTGGCTATGCACTAAATGTATCTTCTTCTTCTCATTCTCATGAGTGGCTCATTTATTCTAGAGCTTCTTATCACATGGCCAAAAAGAAAGCCATGTTTTCTTCTTTAAATGATTATAACACCAAAAATATATATGTTGGTGATGATAGATCTCTTAGTGTTGTAGGGACTGGAATTGTTCATTTAAATAATGGTCAGTTTAATGATGTATTATGTGTTCCAACCTTATCCTGCAACCTTCTATCTGTATATCAGATAACTCATTCAGGTGAAGGTAAAATGATTGAATTTTCACCTCACGATGTTGTAATTAAGGACCTAAGAGATCCTAGACAGATTTTAACTACTGGCATTGCTGATGATTCTACAAGGTTGTATAAGTTTCACAACTTTGGCTCATCAAATCTTCCCTCAGTATTTGTTGCTCATAATGATGAAGTGAGCAAACTTTGGCATGAGCGATTTGGTCACATAAACTATCGCTCTCTTCAGAATCTATGTAAAGAAAATATGGTGACCGGTCATCCACTGGTATCTTGCAGAGATGGTGTTCGTTCCGGATGTGTACTCGAAAAACATCATCGGGACAGTTTTGAAAAACGTGCCTCTTGGCATTCCTCAGCCCCTTTACAGCTTGTGCATAGTGATTTATGTGGTCCACTTCCAGTTGCTTCATTCTCTGGCTACAAGTATTTCTTAACTTTCATTGATGATTTCTCCAGATGCACTTGGGTATACTTCTTAAAACTCAAGAGTGAAGTATTTAACATGTTCTTGGCCTTTAAGGCCTTTGTTGAAAAACAATCTGGACATCAAATTCTTAAGTTAAGATCTGATAATGGCGGAGAATATGTTAAAAACACATTCATCAACTTTTGTACTGAGAATGGAATTCAAATGCAACATACTATTCCATATACTCCACAACAAAATGGTGTAGCTGAAAGGAAGAATCACACCTTAAAGGAAATGGCTAATTGTATGCTTCAATCTAAAGGACTTAGTCTTAATTATTGGGTATAAGCAATTAACTGTGCAAATTACATAATAAATCGCACTCTTACTAAGGTTTTAAAGAATATCACTCCAGAAGAAGCATGGAGCTCAATCAAACCAAATGTAAGTCACTTTCGTGTTTTTGGAAGTGAAGCATGGGCCCATATTCCAGATGAGAAACATAAAGCTTTAGAACCTGAGCGTGAAAAGTGTATTTTTGTTGGATATTCTGAAGATGTCAAAGGATATAGACTTATTCCACTTAAGCCCAAAAATGTTATCATTAGAAGAGATGTAAAGTTTGCTGAAAATATATCGGCCTGTGAGCCTAGTTCGGCGGATGTGCCACCTCTCCCTATCTCTTCTACTTTTGAAAATATTTCTTCTTCAGATGTTGAAAGCGAGGATGAAACTCCTCCCCCACCTTCTCAGGATCCTCCTTCAGCTCCTCAGCTTCCAAAATGGGTCCGTGCTACTCGGGATGCAGCAGGTGATCTTGCCAGTGATCCTAAAGATCAGTGACGTACACGTTCTCAGTTCGAGAGAGCCTCTTATTTACTGGCTCAAGCTTCAGTGAATTATCATCTTGACACCTTTGCAGAAGCTTTAGGCCATCCAGATTGGGAAGCAGCTATGAATGAAGAATATCATTCATTATTGGAAAATGATACATGGGATCTTGTTGCTCTACCAAAGGGACGAAAACTTGTTAGATGCAAATGGGTTTACAGAATCAAGTATAGACCAGATGGGAAAGTTGATAAACATAAAGCTCGTCTTGTTGCTAAGGGTTTTTCACAAGTTGAAGGCATTGACTATACTGAAACCTTCTCCCCTGTTTCTAAAATGAACTCT
The DNA here is from genome assembly GCA_031772625.1 of Pinus tabuliformis. Taxonomy (NCBI): domain Eukaryota; kingdom Viridiplantae; phylum Streptophyta; class Pinopsida; order Pinales; family Pinaceae; genus Pinus; species Pinus tabuliformis. The sequence continues at coordinate 291,191,039 of CM062815.1, read as the reverse complement.
ATCCGCCTTGTTCTTTCCCTTGCTGCCTCTTTCAAATGAGAAGTCCATCAGATGGATGTTAAATCCGCTTTCTTGCATGGGGACTTGCATGAAGAAATCTATATGGAACAACCTATTTGCTTTATACAAACAGACTCCAGCCTTGTATGTCGGCTTAAGAAATCCCTTTATGGTCTCAAGCAAGCTCCTTGAGCTTGGTATGCCAAAATGGATAACTTTCTTTTAGAAAATGGCTTTTCTAGGTGTCATTCTGACAACGCTGTCTACACCAAGAAAGTGGGCAAGTCTCTTATCATTCTTGTTCTTTATGTTGATGATCTTATCCTAACTGGTAGTGATCCCAACCTTATAAACCATGTGAAGTCTAGCCTTAAAAGGAAGTTTGAAATGATAGACATAGGACACTTACATTATTTTCTCCGTCTTCAAGTCTTGCAATCCAAGGAAGATATTTCCCTTTCTCAGTCCAAGTATGCCCGTGATATTCTACGCCATTTTCACATGGAAGACTATAAGCCAGCCCCTTCTCCCTTTCAGTCTGGAGTCAAACTTTCAGTCACTTGTACTTCTCCTGAAGTTGATGCTACCTTATACCGTCAACTTGTAGGAAAACTTTTGTATCTAACCCATACTCGTCCTGACCTTTCCTTTGCTGTTGGCCTTGTTGCTTGGTTTATTCAAAACCCACATGAAAGTCATTGGAAAGTAGCTAAAAGAATACTTCGTTATGTTCGAGGTACAGTTCAATTTGGGATTCATTACAGTGCCGAAGTAGCTCCTCTATTGGTTGGTTTCACTGATTCCGATTGGGCTGGTGACCCTGATGATCGGAGGTCTAGTGTAGGTTATGTGCTCACTCTTGGTTTAGGACCTATTACATGGGCTTGCAAGAAACAAGGTGCCATTTCTCTTTCCTCAGCAGAAGCAGAGTATCGTGGTGCCGTAGAAGCTAGTAAGGAAGCCTTGTGGCTTCGTCAGATCCTGTCAGAGTTTGTCTTTCAGCAGCAACATCCGACTACACTTTGGTGTGATAATCAAAGTGCCATTCAACTATGCAAAGATCCAATCCAACATCAGCGCAACAAACACATTGAACTACACATGCACTTCATCGGAAAGCTCATTCATGACCATGTTCTTGAAGTGCAATATTGTTCAGCAAATGATCAAGTTGCAGACATCTTTACAAAGGCTCTCATAGAGGCGAAGTTCACTAAACTTCGATTATGGTTGGAGTTCAGGAAGTTGTCACTAAGGGGGGATAGGCTCTAGTGCCTCCTTCCTTCTCCTATTGTGTCATATTTGTAAATCCTTCAATCCTATCCCAAGTTGTTCTTAAGGGGGGATGTTAGGATATTCCAACACATAGGAAATAGTTAAGTACAACTTGGTCTAGTATAGAGTTAGGTATAGAGTTAGGTAAAGTGTGTTTCTTTACTATGTACATTTTGTAACTTACAATCTGATGGTCACGATATGTAGTGATTCGATGGTTCATTCTCTCCTCGGTATTACCGACACTTGATCTGTGGCTTAGCACCTGATTGGTCCATGATCTCTATTTAAAGAGCATGGAGGGTCATTTGAAGGGTAATCCGTCTATGAGAGAAGCATATGTAAATTTTCATTCTTTTATTAATAAATTGCCTGAAGTGGCCGCGTTGGCTCAGGCCGTGGACTGTTTCCCTCTTTGAGGGTTTTAACCACGTCAAAATACTGGTGTATTGATTTGTGATCTGTTTGTGAGCGGTGTCCTTCGGTGTTCTGTCTGAGGAACTTACCCTGTAAATTCCTACATGTAGACTAGGTGAATACTAGTAAAGAAACTTTAGTAAATAAATCTTGGATATTTAAAGTTATTTTGATTTTGATTTTATTCGATTTTCTTTAATGATGGTAATTTAGAGAATTATGGGAAAAGGACTCCAAAAAGAGAAATATTTAATTTCTATAAGTAGTTATGAAAGTTATTACCTCCTCCTATAGAGATTGGGAAAATACCCAAAAAGAAAAGGGAAGGTAAAAAAGAGGAAAAGGTGTAAATGAAGGGAAGAGTGAGGATAATATTCAGCAGGACACTACCAAAGCTAAGTATGACATTGCTTTAGGGCATTCTTAAGCTATATTGGAGCTTGTGGAATCCCTAAAGATTAAAATTACTGGGATAGACTAGAAGTATTGAATCTTAAGGACATATTACTGTCAGTTAACAGCTAAGTATGACATTGCTTTAGGGAATTCTTAAGCTATATTGGAGCATGTGGAATCCCTAAAGATTAAAATTACTAGGATAGACTAGAAGTATTGAATCTTAAGGACATATTACTGTCAGTTAACTATTCTGGAAAGTAAAGAGGCTTGGGGGGAGATTGTACATGATTTCCAATCTCACTGGTTGGGTGGAGAAGTCTATTTCTCGGTTTAATTCCCTAGCAGTTTGAACATTTTTTCTCAAATTATTATAACTTTAACTCTAACTCTTAATCACATAATTTTGAAAGATATAATGGATAGGTATGAATTCTTCTCAGTTTTGCTGTGAATGAGTTGAAGGAGTTTTAAGCTATATTAATGCATATAAATATATACATTTGTTGTTTTTGTAGCCAAAAGAGATATTGAGGAAGCTTCTTTAAAAAAAAGAAAACAATCTTATTTTCATTCCATCTTGTCAATAGTTATAGACTCGGAACCGTTTAAGTATATCTATTATTTTTTGATCGTATACCCTAACCAAGAAGTTATCGAACCACTTCGCGGGGAAAGGAATAGAACATGATAACTGCTACACATAACCTCAAAATACTTTACACAAGGTTTTTTGGTGAACATTACCCTAGAAGACGAAGATGAGAGGAACTAACTCGCTCCAATGGGAGGTTAGAACCGTTTTGGTAAAGATCGAAATCAACAACAAGTTCTATTGGCAAACTCTAGGCACATCACAAAGCTACAAGATGAGAACCACAAACAGGTCGGGATCAAGTGATAAGGGAAATCTTAGGGGTGAGACTCTGTAAGTAAGGAGGAAGAGTAGACAACCTAGCCACAGGGCACAACTAGCTTATTGTAACAACCCTACATGAAATCCTAGGGTTTGAGTAGTTTACCTAGTAACAAAAGGGTCGAACAATAAACACCTTGTATGGGTAATGCAATAAAAATTTAACAAATATAAGTACATACTACAAAATATCTTAACGAAAGTAGTAATGAGAGAAAGATGCAAGCATAATATAAACTTATAAAAAATATCATTAAACATTTCATTGATAACAATAACCAAATTTTGCACAAGTAGTTGCTACAGAATAAAGGAAATTCTCAATGTTAATTATTTATCCAGAAAGTAAAGGAATAAAGCTCCACACAAGACCATTGTTCACGACATAACTATGGTTCGACAACCATACTCACAATTGTAAACAAAATAGAAACTCATGTCTTTTATAAATAGAAATTCCAGAACGACAGAGCACATGATACTAGACATTAAACCAGAGGGTATCGAAACCCATCACTTAAGAAAAAGGAGAATAAGTCTTTAAAAAAAACATGAGTTCTTTTGCAAATTTACCAAAAGAAAACCCATGCTGATATAAGCACCTGTTGTTTTGAGGAAAGAACCACACGAAAATAGAACCAGGAACCTTCTGGCAAATCCGTCACACCTGCATCCATAGGAACTAAAAAAAAGAACCATATGATCTCAGTAAGAAACCCTAACTGGAAAATTTGTGCAAACAAGAAGAAAAATACTCACTTCTGCTTAATAATCTCAAGGACGCTTACCGATACGCTTACCGATGGGTAGTCGTTGTAGAGAAGGGTTGATGAGGTTAGTTGTCTCTAGAGACAAATGAGTGAAGGCGCGAACGAAGAGGTAGGTTGCACGAAGTTGCAGCACCACTTCGGATGAGTGAAGGCGCGAATGAGCCAAGGATCCATCGAGGACGAGGGGCGGTTACCCCAAAACCACCCACTCCATCCCATGACCGTCAAATCATGGGAAGTCAATCCAACAGGGTAGCAACAACCATTTGTTGACATATGGCCTAGCCACCTACCTCAGAGCCTTCGAGAGACTATGTCGAATATAGAATGCAAATACAAAGTCCAAACTCACCCTGACGTGGGAATAACTACCGCCATTATGAAGTTATGTTAATAAGAGTTGCATCATAAATCAAATTAATATCATACCTTATGAAATTATTGCGAAGAAAATTAAACATTGTAGCAACATAAAGCTTATATCTGCATGATGAAATCACCCATTAGGTAAGTATCATGTAGCTAGACTCTTGAATTGAAGGACTTAATAAATAATCAATCAAATATAAAATATTCTTCTCAAAACATAACTAGACTCTAGAATTAGGGTTAGAGTTAACAAATAATCAATTAAATATAAAAAAATTACTCTTAAAACATCTTTTTGTATTATAAAATAATGATTGTGACATATAAAATATAGGAACCTCTTAACATTTAAATTACTATAAAATCTCATATACCAATTGAATTTCCAATTTAACCACACCATACTATAATAATGATGGTGACCGCTTTTATTGCGGGTCATTACTAAAAGACATATTTTGAGATTTTATAGTTTTCAATTTGTTCGTTGGTCTATGAAGTCACTTACAACCACAGACGTCATACTCATCGACTTTTTTTTTAGCAAAACTAAACTACCGTATAGAAATGAAAAATAAGTGACTATTGGGACAACATAAATGATATCACGAAGTCTTAAATTGACACCAAGGGAGTATCTGAACATTAAACCAATGAAATTTCAGTAGATTTGCTTGTTGCTTGAAATTATGATTACAGAGGCAAGGCTCAATCACACCTAGAAAGCGTCCATGGCCTTGAAAAAAAATCCTCGGTCACACCAAGAAAAGATGACCGTGTAATAGTTCCCTCTACATGGGATAATTGCGTTGAGTTTTAGTCACTAAAGTAAATAGATAACTATATCACACTCCGATGTGCAGAACTCAATTTACAGCATGTACATAATTTCGTTGGGCATCTGGCACCAAAGTCATTCAAAAATTGGAAGTGAATGTGTGCGTGTGGCGTCAGATGAGATACGTATGTCTGCAGCGCTTTAACTATCTTTATCGCAGCAGGAAAGTATTTTGTAAACTCCACTCTCTGCCGGAAAAATTGATGCAGAAAGTACAATCTAATTACGACCATAAGCAGGCCATTACACTCTTGTAAAACATGGTATTCTACAGTTATCGGTTACATGGTGACAGTGGGATTCTCCATCCTCAATTCTTGTTGGACAGAATTTGACGATTCCAATACCAAAGGAGTAGGAAACCTTAAACATATCCCCTTCTCTATATTTCCTTCTGCTACCCATTAGAATTGATGAGTGTTCAGTCCGACGGCAAGATCTGATCGAGAACGATAATCAACGCCATAGCGAAAGCTTGGTTGTAGCCAGGCCGCACTGTCAGATTGAACACATCTTGTCCCAGCCTTATATCTGATCTCACCTGCTTTGGATTCACCTGCAAAGTCCCATATATTTTCAGAAATTGGAATCAAGAGAATCCTATAAATTACTCCGAATATTAATGTACAATGTAAACAAGATATCCAGCAATATACAGACCTCTGCAACGGGTTCATTAAAGCGGTTGAGAAGTGTGAAGGAACGCTTGGCATAACATCCTTCAACACGGTATACAAAGTTCGGCTTATTATTCTTCTTGCTTTTAGCCGAAGAACGCACGTACACCTCCGTGCTTCTCTTTGAGGAGATCAGCAGAAATGGCGCTCTTCTCACGATGAACAGTGCTTTTTTGGCATCCCGGGGTTCTCCTAGGAAGCCTTGCCATTCATTCCGTAGACTCAGCCTCTGTTTCACATATAATAATACAATTCAATTCCAAGGGTTACAACAATGTCAAACGATTTAGCCCCATTTAAAAGACATTAGATATGTTTTTATACCTTGCGTCGCATTGTGAGAAGGGCCATTCCTGCAGCGTCCATGAGCACGACTTCGTTCTTGGGATCTGAGGGATAGCTGTCGACTCTAAACACAAGGTTCCCACTGGAATTGAACACTGTAAAACCATTGCAGCTGTAAACAAGAGATTTCTTCCATACTGTTAGAGATGTTGCAGACACCGTGGGGAGTTTATCTTCGATCGCAGCATGCGTGGCGAACTGTGCATCATGTGGATGAATCTTGGTGAGCATTGTTCCAGAGAATATGAGATAAGGGAGGCCAGGAATGGGAAAAAAACAGCGAATGAATAATATAAACGTAAGATCTGTCACGGAAAGCGAACGCCAAGCCGAAAATTTCTCCTTTAATTAATATCCCTGGTTCTCAAACTTGCTTAAATAACTCCGATTCCATATACCATTTATAATATTACAAGGTTCGCCATCATTGCAACCACTCGTAAACTTTATTGTGGGGCAATTCAACATCAAGTTTGGAAAACGACGTCATAATGGTCCGCGACGCGTGATAGTCGGCGCCTACTTTTGAGTTAGTGGACTTAATGTCATCCCGTAATGATGTTGATATTTATAAGAATATTAAGTTTTAGGAATTAAATTAGACCTTCTTTCTTGGGCCAAACCTTTCGACTACATTAATGACAACATCAAGTTTGGAATATAACAAGTGTTCTAAGCTAGTTTAGTATTTATTAAGCAAGATAAAAAGTTTTGTTAAACGAACAATTATAATTGAGATTAATTAATTTTACTTAAATTAATAATTGTTAATAGGATAGTGGAATAATTGTTAATGGGATAGTGGAAAGTGAAAAGGGTAAATTAATGGTTTATTTATATGAACTCGCATAAATTTTGGTAGGTAGTAATTATTAGTAATTTTATACATTTATTTTTACTCTTATATAAAAGTTTAGTAAAATATAAATAATTGTGAGAAGAAATTTTTAATAAATATATTTATTTAGATATTATTTTTATCCAATAGCTTACATAAATTATAGTAAGAAGTAATTGATGATAAATATATTATTTACTTCATTTAAAGTTTATAAATAAAAAATTACTACACAAATATTTATAATTAATTTATAAATATTATAACTATATTCATAAATTATAACATAAAATATATGAGATAATTATTCATATCATAATACTTTATATAAATGCTACAAATTAATCTTCAAATAATAAATCAATTAAATGTTTTTTTGAATGATATTAAAAATTTAAAAATATTTATTTAAAAAAAAATACATTAAAAATTATATATCAATCCATACTAAACTAATAGTGATCCAAAAGAAATCATTACTCCAATTACTCGTAATAAAAATAAAATTTGTTATAAGACTAACGAATCACGAGTGGGAAAGATTACAACTTGTGACCCATTTCTGCCCAATTGTAAAGAAGCCGTGACTTACGGATCGCCTTTTTGAATAACTAATAACGTCTCATCGACGCCACCCAATGAGCATCCATAACCCATGACATGGTCAGCTATGTGATTATACCACTCGATGAAAAGGTCCCATAAGAATGTAGTGCACTAGGAGAACTATAATAAAATAATTTTTTGGCAAATAAGTCTTCCCCGGGATAAGCTATGCATTAAAGAAACAGTACGAGAGGATGGCTTTAATTTTGACGTCATAAAACTATCCCAAAGCATTGAGATAAGTATTAGAAAATTATGAAGAGGCAAATCAAAATTTAAAATCAATTTTATAATTTGGAATGGAAATATCATTTTTTATATAATTTAATTTGCATGTAACACTTATATATTTTGTAACACCTTTCCTAGTTGTACATATTAATCATTTACTTTATTATGTAAAGATTGGGTGAAGTTTGATGAGGTAAAAGTTAATTTTGGTGGTTAAAATTTATGGTTTGTTTTTTAAAGGAAATGTGTTATTTTAAATTATTGAATTACAAGAGAAGATCTTTTAAAAGGAAAAAGAAAAATTCTTTAATTTTCCTAAGTAGTTTGGATAGTTATACTCTTCTCTTTTAGAGAGTAAAACATTTTAGATTAGAGGCCAAAAGGGCACAAGGGAGAAGAAAGAAGCCTAAGAGATGAAAATCCTAAATCCTTTAGCAAGGTGCTGTCAAGGTGAAAATTTTGTTGGGTATTCTTGAGATGGTGAGGAGCTAGTGGAAACCCTGAAACTAAAGAATTTTCGATTGGACAAAGAAGTTTTGAGGTCCAAGAATCAATATTTTTTGGAAAACCACTTTGGAAAATGATAAGATGCTCGAGGGGAGATTGGACATAATTGCTCGAGGGGAGATTGGACGCAATTGCCAATCTGGTTGGTAGGGTGGAAGAGTCGTCAAAGGTGAAAATTTTGTTGGGTATTCTTGAGATGGTGAGGAGCTAGTGGAAACCCTGAAACTAAAGAATTTTCAATTGGACAAAGAAGTTTTGAGGTCCAAGAATCAATATTTTTTGGAAAACCACCTTGGAAAATGATAAGATGCTCGAGGGGAGATTGGACATAATTGCTCGAGGGGAGATTGGACGCAATTTCCAATCTGGTTGGTAGGGTGGAAGAGTCGTCAATCCTGGTTTCCGCAGAAAGGATAATCATGTTCAAGAATGATGTTTGTTTTTGTGTTTTTTTAAATTAAAGAAATGGTTTACCTGGCTTGAGGGGAGATTGGACATAATTGCTCGAGGGGAGATTAGACACAATTGCCAATCTGGTTGGTTGGGTGAAAGAGTCTTTGATCCCTGTTAATTCCTCGTAAAGGATAATCATGTTCAAGAATGATGTTTGTTTTTGTGTTTCTTTAAATTAAAGAAATTGTTTACGAGGTCTATAATTAACTTTCTTGTAGGGAAATCTATTTCAAATGTTCTTTTATATAATCCTACTTCAAATAGATGTCTTGCTGTATAAGTAAGGAGATAATAAACTCATACGCATTAGAAGTTTAATCTGAGTAGTTATGGTGTCAACCTATCCTATCTAAAGATAAAGTAAGTTCTATATTTAAAAAGACAAACTTGTTAGAACTATAGGTATAGAATGGAAAAGCAAAAATATGTAAAATTTCTAGCCACGATTTAGGTGGTATACTCAAGAAGTTTTAGTAGTAAAGAGAACAAATTTGTCATTTTTAATTAAATGAAGCTTGAACATGCAAATGAAAACACAACCAAGATTTGCAATTTTGCAATTTATTGTCACGAGGGTAATTTCAATATTAATTTGGTAATATAGTTAAAGTATAACCAAGAGTGGGTTAGTCCCATACTTGGAGCCAAGAGGTCCATTCAGAGGATAATCTTACTCCCAACTACAAGTATAAAAACTAGAGGTGGTATGGACAGAGCATGAGTGTCTGGATTTATTTACCTTACTCTAAAGACTAAGAATTTGCGCAATAAGAAAATTATCAATTAACACAATAGTACAAATATATATGACAGTCCTAGAAATAAAATAAATGTGGAGAACTAGTCAAAGAAGCTTTCAAACAAACATCCATGAATCTCTTATTCCCAATAGAAATAGCTATATATTACTAATCCAATAATTCATGCAAGATACAGGTGAAAAACCAAGTTTAGAACTCAACGAATGTATTGTAAATAAAATAAATGTGGGAACTAGTCAAAGAAGCTTTCAGGCAGACATCCATGAATCTCTTATTCCCAATAGAAATAGCTATATATTACTAATCCAAGAATTCATGCAAGATACAGGTGAAAAACCAAGTTTAGAACTCAACGAATGTATTGTAATACCAAACCAATATTTACAGTACTGAGTAATAACCAACATAAATGAGTAAGAACCTGAAAATTACAAGAGTAAACCATGCAATGAAAGTGAGAAAAAGTATGTTATTAATAAGATTGACAAATAAGTAAGAAAATCTCTTGATTAACACATATATGGAGGAACTAAAACTAAGCTGGACACTGGAGAAAAAAGAAGCCTTTCAAGGAATTATAATGATGTACTCAAGTACTAAAGCCTAAGTCTCTACAAAAGAGTAAAATCCCTAGGGTAAACATAAACCCATATTAATCGAAACCTTTAACCTTGGCTGGAGCATTGCAACAAAAATGAAAAACATCCAAATAAATAATTAGGAGCCACATGACCTTAATAACTAATAAAATATCAATGCTTTAAATAATGAATGACACCTAGAAAGGTAAAAGGAACCACAACATGAGTTAGAAGCTACATGATTGTATGTTAGCAACCCCATAATGACAGTAAAACTAAGTAAGGTGAGAACCATTTAACTGCATGTAATCAGTCACAACAAACACAATGGTTATCCATTTAAATATAACCACAGGGGAAAACAAAATGAGAAAAATATTGACTTCAAAAGAAACAAAAGCCTTTGGTTCAAAAGAAAAAAGAAAGGTACCTAGTTTGGGGTGATGGGTTATATTGCGCTCAAGTTGAACCCATGTTTTCTTTCAAGAAACACAAAAGAAATAAAATACATTATGTTTTGAACATATAAATACTTGAGGAAATGTAAAGAAATTAGAATAAGAATTGTAACCTACAATGTACCTAGAAAATTGGTAGGGAACTTGACTAGAAAGGAATATTGAAGCTCCCTACAGTCAAACCTTACATGCGTACCAAAACCTACAATAGAGTCAACGAAAAATACTGTAAGGAATGTTCAAATTGATAAAACCAACAATAGAATTGAAGCAGGGATTTTCTGGCACTCACCATGGAATTACAGTAGAAATATGAAAGCAAAACCCTTGATGCTACAGAATGAGGTTGCAGAGTAGTGATAATGAAAAGGCGGAATGTCGATGTAGAGTAGGAGACCTAGGTCAAGGTAGTTACCCTTAACCACCCCTGAAAATTCTGAACCATTCGATCGAAACCTTGAATGATCAACAACAACCATTGAACCAAGTGTCCCATATAGACTGAAACTGAGTCATTGCTGAGAGCACCAAGTGGAGGATCGAGAGAATTCTCCAATGTGAAAACTAAACTATAATGTGGAAACTAAGAGCCAGGTGTGTGTTACCATTCCTATACATAAACACTCGGTAACTCATTGAATAAATCACAGAAAAATAACGTATATATATTCATGAGAATGGTATATAACAATCTATTTAAATATGCGCTGAAATACCAAGGTTGAAAGAGAAAGAAACCTTAGAGCTATCATTTTTTTTGATAAGTAAGAGAAGAACCTTCTACCAAAATTACATAGTTTACAAAGTGTCCGAGTTAGCAGGGACGGTACAAAACCAAGGACCGAGGCCCACAAAAAGACTACAGGCATCCCACCATGGGTCCACAAAGGGACCCACAGTGGACCACTCTGCACCCAACAAAACGGACCCAACAACAGCTATAGATTGAGTCCACTAAACAATTTCGGGTCTAGAACTCTTGAGCAACAAGAACGAAACAATCCTTGTCGTTTATTACTCAACCCCGATCCAACGACCATTATGGATATCAGGCGGATGAGAAGCATGGGGGTTAACTGTCCGATGAAGGCGGTTTTCTCTCACCTCTCGTTGCAATGTGTCACACAATGAGTGGAATCGGAGGCACATTACAAAAAACCAGATACCATTCTTGTCCCACCCAATATACCATTTATGGTTTTGTGTCTGAAGTTTCTCAGGAAAACCAGAATTCTCAGTCGCCAAGCGAAGACCATACGACCATTCCCGCGGACAATTCTGAGCCTTTCACCTGGAGTCTCCATCAAAAACCCACTAACCCAAATGCACACGGGCAACCAGATTTGTGGTGCTTCCTGATTCGTTACCATCCTCCCACCTGTCTCTTGAATCCTTTCGATCAGATCTGTTCATCCACAATTCCATATCTTTGGTTGCTAGGTAGAAACAATCCTCTCGCAGTTTTCCGACAGGTCACGACTCCCAGGCATGCTGAGAATCTCTGTCCTTATAGGTCACTCCTTCATTGGCCAACCAATCTACTAACATATTAGCCTTCCTTTTCAAATGAACAAATCTTATCATTTTAAGGGTGTGCAAGTGAGAGTGGATACGGTAAAAAACCTGCAGTAGCTTCCAATGCTTTGACACTTTATCTGGCGAAGTTCCATTGTGTATTTTCTTGGTTGCTCTAATGATCAATTCCGAATCTTCTTCAATGACAATATTCTGTAAATTTGCCTCCACCAGGATCTCCAAGCATTGTTCTAATGCGATGAGTTCAACCATATTATTGGTACCCTTTCCCAAGTGGCCATGGAAGATGTATTTTGTTTGCCCCTCATGATCTCTTATGGCACCACCAAAGCCATCTACCCCTCGATTCCCCTTAGAATCTCCATCAATGTTTACCTTGAAGAAGCCCTGTGGAGGGGGCTTTCAACTACTAGCTCCTGTATTTATTGTTCTTACTCCCTTTATTATTCCTTGAGGACTGATGGACTATAGTCCCAAATTGAGTATAATATTATCCTCGTGAAGTAGAGCAGGATCCTTGGGAATTTACCTCAAAATGCTTTTAACTGTGTTTTTAAGCTATTTTAGAATTTGATTGATTATGTGCTGGGGCTCGCTAGCTTTATCTTTGAAGATCTGCCTATTGCGCTGTTTCGAACCTTCCAAATGACAAAGCCCGGTACTGGCATCCAAGCTTTGTTAATGATCTCATTCTCTGAGAAGTTCTTCCTCCAATTTTTCAAAGTGATGGATATGGTAAGACTGTCCCTATCGGTTTGTCTGAAGATTGAGGCTTCCTAGTTCCACACCCTAGCAGAGAAAGGGCATAGGTTGAGAATGTGTTCAATTGTTTCCTCATGTGAGCGACAGAGGTGACATTTGGAAGGGCCAATGAAGCCTTTCTTTAGTAGGTTTTCCCAAGTTAGGATCTTTGTTTGATGCACAAGCTAGATGAATAACTTTATTTTCATCCAGTGAGGAGTTTGCCAAATCTCTTTGAGGTTAAAGTTACATTCATTGTTCTTCCCCCATCTTAGTTGGTCAGGTGAGGAGGAAACCAAAATCCACCTATGCTCTAAGTCCTGGGTAAGAGCATCTGCCTTGGCCTTCAAAGGACTCTCATCACTATAACCTAGGTCCTTCCATTTTCTCCATTTTACATTATTACTTCCCTCGTCCCAGAAATATTTTACCAATAACAGAGCTTTTCTCTTTGTGTCTCTCTTAAGGGCTGCTAGGTCATTCCTGTTTAGGATGGGTTCCTGTTGCTAGCTGTCCTCCCAAAATCGAGCACGGTCCCTTACTTGGATTTCCCAGAAACAGTGTTGTTGAATAATGCTTTTATTCTCCCAAGCAAGTTTCCAAATGTGTGAGCCCCTAATCTATTCTGACATTCTGATATGATCCTTCTCCTGCCAATCCTTGGTATACTTTTGTTTCCAAAGCTTGGCCCAGGGGAAATTTGGCTCCTTGATCCATCTCCACCAAAGCTTAGCTCCCAAAACCTTACTGAGAGTTTCTGGGTCATGCAGCCCCAAGCCACCATGGCTATTGGGCCTGCAGAGCTTGTCCCAGGCCACTAAAGCGCATTTATTTTTCTCCTCCCCTTTGCCGCAAAGAAATTCCCTTTGTAAGCTCCTTATCTGATGCTTAATACCTTGAGGAACAGGGAGAGCTACAAACATGAAAACAGGAATGGCCTGTAGGACCGCCTGTGTGAGCACAAGTCGCCCTGCTAAGTTTAAGGATCTACATGTCCATTTTCTGATCTTGTCCTGAAGTTTATTTAAAATTGATTCCCATATTTTCTTGCTTAGAGGTTTTTCAGTAAGAGGAATGCCAAGATATTTGGAAGGTAACTATTCCCTTTGAAAACCAAGAATCCTGGTAATGTTTCTTTGTATAACAATATTGGTATTAAAGAAAAAAACTTTGGACTTGTTGAGGCTTACCTCTGTTCCTGCTGCCATAGCAAATTCATTTAGGATGTTTTTGATTGCTCTTTCTTCCCTAACAGTGGGTATGCCTTGCAACATAGTATCATCCACAAATTGTTGATGAGTGTTAGCGTTTCCATCCGGGGTGAGCTTGATCCTGAATTCGACCTTTAGCATTTGCCATTTTGATTGCCCTACCTAGCCCTTCCATCATGAGGACAAAGAGGAAAGGTGAGAGTGGATCTCCTTGTCTGAGCCGTCTAGAAGGTGTGAAGGGACTTGAAGGAGCTCCATTAAGCAGAATGGAGAAGCTAGTTGTGGTAACTAGTGCCATAACCCATCTAATCTAGTTTTGTTCAAAGCCATAGGCTTTTAGAATAGCTTTGATATAATACCAGTTGAGTTTGCTATAGGCTTTCGCAAGGTCCAACTGTATGATCATACCTGCTTGCTTGTTGCATTTAAGAGAGTGTACCACCTCATGTGCTTGGATGATGTTGTTGAGAATTTATCTTCCTTGCACATAGCTTGTTTGCTCTTTCGAGATGAGGGAAGGTAGCAGGGGCTTGAGTCTATTAGCTATCACATTGGAGATGATTTTGTACACTACATTTCATAACACTATGGGTCGAAATCCATTCGAAGTCATAGCATTTTCCTTTTTGGGGATTAAAGATATGAAGGAAGCATTCAGTGCTTTCAAAACCTTTTTGGATGTTCTCAAGTCTTCCACAACCTCGCGGATGTCCTGCTTAACTGTTTCCTAGTAGCCTTTGAAGAAGTCAACATTGAATCGATTCAGGCCTGGTGCTTTTCCACTTTTAATTTCCTTAATCACCTCACTGACCTCCTCTTCCGAGACCGGTCTGTTGAGATTGTGGTTGTCCTCTCTGGTGTCCAAGCTGGGAATATACTGGTTGAATAAATCAATGAACCTAGATCTATCCTCCAGTGATTCCTTTGCAATATTGAAGAAGTGTTGAACTAGACTCGACCCCATGTCCATGTTAGAGACAAGCTCAATACCTTGATAATCCTTAATATTTGTGATTCTATTGTGTGCTCTGTGCGCCATAGTGTAATTGTGGAAGAACTTTGTATTTCTTTCTCCCTCTTTGTTCCATTGAATCCTAGATTTTTTTCTCCAGAAAATTTCCTCTTGTAGGCAGCGATCCTTCCATTCTTCCTGCAGAGAGTTAGTTAGTTTTTGCCTGTCTTCATTGAAGCCCTTTGTGATATTGATCTGATTGATTTCCTATAGTTTCTGCTCAGTTTTATTTTGGCCTGAAGGATATCACCAAATTCCTTTTTGTTCCAAGCTTTAAGTTTGGATTTAATATGTTTTAGTCTCTGTTGGAGCATGAACATTTTGGTACCTTGAATATTTAACTCCTCTTTCCACCATTTTTCAATGTTACTGATGAATTTGGGGTGAGAGAGCCAGGCATTTTCAAATCTGAAGGGCCTGTTTCTTGGAGTGCCCATAAAGGTAGCTTCTAGCTGTACTGGCTAGTGATCCAAACCTCCAAAGGGCATAATGGAAGTGGTGATGGGTGGTCCTGTGAGGAGGAGATCCTCCGAAATAATAAATCTGTCAAGTTTGGAAGCCACTTGAGAAGCTCCTTCCCTTTCGTTGTTCCAAGTGAAGGTTCCATTTATTGTTTCAGTGTCCACTAGTCCCGTGTTCCTAATGATATCTTGAAAGGCTTCAGAGTCTCTGCCTAGCTGTCTAGTGCCTCCTTTTTTTTTCTAAAAGAGATCTTATCATATTGAAATCACCTGCAACAATCCAAGGCATATTGGGATGTCTTGATCTTATACCTTCCATGGAGGTAAGAAGCTTGAGTTTATCTGTTTGCTTCTGAGGTCCATAAACATTTGTTATCATGTAAGTCTCCTTATCACCTACAGGACTACAAACCAAAGATAGAAGCATCCAGGATTCCAAATTTTTGTGGATCCCACATCGTTAGAATCCCCCTTGCCGAGTTATTTTCCATAAGCTCTAAATAATCATACTTGATTAACCATTTATTATGAATTTCTCTTATTTTATCCATTGAACATTTAGTCTCTTGAATAAAGACCATGTCTAGTTTTTCTTCTTTTATTATGTTACTCAAATTCCTTTGTTTCCTTCTACTACCTATATCTCTAATGTTCCATGATGTAAGCTTCATTGAGAAACGTTAGTAAAGGAATAGTTGGTAAGATCTTTCATCTTACCTAAGTTAATAAGTAGTTTTCCACATTCGTTTAGCAGTTCATTCTGTCTTTTCCTTCCTGAGTTCTTTGGAGATTGTGCCTACGAGTTCTCCATCATTTTGACCCCAATTTGCTCCTAGATTTCATGGTTTCTCTTGACACCAGTTCCCCTCGATTGCGCCCTCCATAGAAAGAGTTTTTGAACTCGATCATAGTCTTCTTTTGGCAAAGAGTTCACTCCTTTGTTCTTGCCTTGTTCCAGAAATAGTTCTAGATCTAGATTTTCCTTGTCTAGAATCTCCTGTAGTTCACGGTCCTCCATTCCTACCTCACTTGGAGTCATCTCATGGTCCTTACTGATCTCCATGTAGCTTGGTAGATCCTCCTTCTGCCGGTTGTTTATTATGATATCCTCCATTTCAGCTTCCATATCCTGCTCCTTAAATGTGTTCTCCCTGTCCTCGACTGTCTCCACGTTCTCCTCTACTTCCTCTAGTATTTTTAAACTGTTGTGTCTTGTATTTCTATCTTCACTGCTTTTCTTTTGTGGCCGTTTTGCCCCTTTCCCTTTGCCTACAACCTTGGTAGAAGCCTCGTGATCTCTATCCAAAGAGGTTTTCCCATGGCCTTCCATATTATTTGTTGGGCAATCTCTAAATAGTTGGCCGTCCTCATGACATTTGCAGAACATGAGAGGTATGTGATCATAGTCCACCGTTTGCACCCATTCTTCATCATATACCTCTAAACTTATTGCTTCTGGAAGGGCTCCAGATAGATCCATTTCCACACATATTCAGGCGAAGGAGGTATTTACCTTTGAGGGTTTCCTTTGTTATCTTCAGAAAATGCCCTAGCTTGTTGCCTATGGCTTTCAAAGATTTCGGTAGCTAGTAAGCCAGAGATAATGAGTATAGTCTAATCCAAACCAGTACGGATGTAAATGTTTCACGTTCCGGGACAAGGTTCATTGTCCATGGCCGCACGTAGAGTCCTGCTGCAGCATAGAAATAAGGCCCCCCTTAAAACACCCTGTCTTTGTCCTCTAGGTTTGTGAAAACTATCATGAAGAAGCCCTTAGAACCCAGATGTAAATTTACTTCTCCCATTGGCTTCCAATGGCTCCTAATCTAGATATGTAATACCCTCTCCATTGGCCATAACCCCATGAACTTGCATATGATCACATGTTCTTTCATATGGTCCCTTTACACTTGAATCGTTGGATCACTCAATATGACTCGGGGAATGATGCTTGAATTGGGTTTGCAGACTCCTGTGGTTCTTGTGGAAGTCATTTTTCTGCTGCCGCCTCCCTTCCCCTTTTCTTTACTTGTTTCTTGTTGATTTCCTTCCTGATCCTGGGATTCGTTTCTTCCAACTATCTCCTTGCTTCTTGCTTCTGAAATCTTTTCCAATAGTTTTTTGAAATGATTTCCTCCTACTTCCTTGCCTCCCTCTGTGACTCCCTGACTATAGGAGGGCGTGACACTCCCCCTGCGCATCTCGCCATGGAACCCTAATGTAAAATCCTCGCTCAAGTTCGTTAATGGATAGGAGCACTTCCTCAAAGTCCCTTAGAGCTATCATTTAATTGCTGAACTTGGATGAATTATTAACCTGATTAAACCACATTTTATTAAGTGGTAAAAATTTAAGGGAGGATATTTTTTTATGTGAGGTGTCAATAGATGTTAAAGTT
Organism: Pinus tabuliformis; assembly: GCA_031772625.1. Lineage (NCBI taxonomy): Eukaryota > Viridiplantae > Streptophyta > Pinopsida > Pinales > Pinaceae > Pinus > Pinus tabuliformis. Next base: position 291,173,242 of record CM062815.1, on the reverse strand, counting down.
GCTATTAGAGAAAAGTTACAAAATTATGGCCTATTTAACCTGATTAAACCACATTTTATTAAGTGGTAAAAATTTAAGGGAGGATATTTTTTTTTGTGAGGTGTCAATAGATGTTAAAGTTGCTATTAGAGAAAAGTTACAAAATTATCGCCTATTTGGGCTGATAAGTAACAATTTCATATGTGTTGTGTTCATAGAAAATGCACCATGAGGAGAGGTGGTGGGAGTGCTCAACTAGTAAGACAGATAGTAGAAATTGGCCCTACATCAATTCTAGGAACTATCCTAGAGATGAGGGTACAATTAGGGGGAGAACGTCAAAATCCCACTATTGTTCTATTGGAAATAGTTCAACTGTTGAGATCAGAGACAACTCATCTTCAAGAAGAAAAGTAGAGGTTAATGTGAGATTAAGAGTGAATTTTAGAGATCCTATCTAATCAACAGAATCCATAACAAACTTTGGTAATGAAGATAGAGATGAAGGGAGAAGGAAGGGAGGTGAAAATATACTAGTGGGAGCCATATTCAACGACCAAAAGGAGATAAGGACAGAAATGATGAAAATAAAGAAGCATATGAGAATATCTCAGCCCCAATGAACAACAAAAAGAAGAAGGTATAAGTAAGAGGGGAATTTAAAAAAATAAAACCTCCAACCTTGAAGGAGAAGTTAAGGAGGTTGTTGAAGCCTCACTAATTAATATAAAAAAGTATTTTCAGATATATGAGTATCACGTAAATTTGAAGTCCAAATAAGTGGTTTATTATCTACAACTTAAAGACACACTATGGTGGGAAGAGTTGAAAATTTTCCATGCTATTGATGAAAGGTGAGTAACTTGCAAGGGGATTTCATAAATAATTTAAAGAAAAATATCTCACGGAATTATTCTATGATGATAAGGAAAAATAATTTCATTATCTCCAGTTGGGACAACTCTCTATGGACAAGTTTGTGACAAAGGTCACATCCTTATTGAGATACATGCCTTATATCTGTGAGGAAAGGGACACGATGCAACTTTGTATGAGAAAATTACCAACATTCATGAAAGAACATTTTGATTTCGATAATCCTAAGACCATGGATGAGGCTATTCAAAAAATATGGATTTGTTATTAACATATGAAAAAGTAGGGAGAACGAAGTGAGAGTTGGCTTGGTAAAAAAGGGCAGAAGAACCCTTTGAACCCTCTGAACACGAAAAATACAAAAGTGTGAAATACTAAAAATGTGTTCATGGGTCAGAATAACAGATATGTTGGGAGAAATCACTAAAAGAATAAGCCTCAAAATGAAACTAAACCAACGGAGGCATCCATGAAACTAGAGGTTAGTCAATCATAGTGACCTCCATTGAAGTGTTGGGTTTGTGGGTAACCTCGTTAATATAAAAATTGCCACCATCATACTAAAGTGGAGAAGACTACCAATATACAGGAGGATTCTACAGTGGGTGATGTGGCTAGAAGCATACCCAAAATCATAAATTCCCTAGATGGACATCAAGTTGAATGTCAACCAACTATGATTGAATTTGAAGGTAAGATGCATAACCATGTTGTGTCCATTTTGATAGATCCAGGAGTGGGATTGTGAGATTGATTTACATCAGTCCTAAAATCATAGATATATGTAATCTACCAACTCGTAAATTGAAAAAATCTTGGTTGGTGTAGCTAGCCACTGGGGGAAAGAGAAGAGCATTGGAAAAATTACATCTTTCCATGTTGAGATAGATGGCGAGTAAATTAGTGTAAATATGAATGTATTATCCTTAGGATCTTATGATGTCTTACTTTGTATGGATTCATTAGAAGGGAATTGGTCCCTAACAAATTTCAAGGATAAAATTGTCAGTTATCTCACGAAGGAGGGTGTTCGACAAGAAATCCAACGGGTAGGGAGACCCATTAAGTTATGACCAATTAATGCCTCCCATTTGGGAAAATATATTAGGAAGGGATGTCAAATTTATGTTGCAAAATTTAGGTATTCCAATTCTAAAGAAAAAGATGTCACCTCAGAGAATTTTCTGATTATTCAAGATTTTATGGATGTGTTCCTAAAAGAGATTCCTAGATTACCTCCCAAGTGGGATATAAATTTACCATAGAATTGATTCCAAGATCTTCTCTTGTGTCAAAAACCCCTCATAAAATGAGCATACCTGAGCTAATTCAGCTAAAGATGCAATTGTAAGAATTTCTTGACAAGGGATACATTCGCCCAAGTGTATCACCTTGGGGAACTCTTGTGCTATTCACGAGGAAAAATGATGGCACCATGAGACTATGCATTGATTACATGAAACTTATCAAGTTGACCATTAAGAACAAGTATCCATTTCCCAGAATTGATAATTTACTTGATCAAGTTAAAGGTGCTACAATATTTCCTAATATTGATCTACCATCACTATCATTAGATAAGGGTGAGGGAAGAAGAGATTCCTAAAACAACCTTTAGGAACTAATATAGACACTACGAATTTGTGGTCTTTCCATTTGGGATTCCCAATGCTCCAAAAACATTAATGAGCCTTATGAATGGTATCTTTCACACTTGTCTTGATAAATTTGTCCTAATTTTTATTGACGACATTCTCATATATTCAAAAAATTTGGAAGAACACAAGAGGGATCTACATAATGTTTTGCAGACACTATGAGAGCCATGTGGGAGCACTAATTGTACACTAAATATAGTAAGTGAGACTTTTACAAGAATAAGATACAATAATTAAGAAATATAATTTCTACTGAAGGGATAACTATTGACCCTAAAAAAAATAGAACCATCATGAAATGGCACGTCCCTGTGATGTTCTAATATTCGATATTTTATGGGCCTCATGGGATAGTATCGTCATAGAGTAAGTGAGACTTTTACAAGAATAAGATACAATAATTAAGACATATAATTTCTACTGAAGGGATAACTATTGACCCTGAAAAAAATAGAACCGTCGTGGAATGGCACGTCCCTTATAATGTTGCTGATATTCGGTCTTTTATGGGCCTCACGGGATAGTATCGTCATTTTATTGAGGGATTCTCTAGAATAGTTTATCCTATAACTTATTTTCTGAAGAAAGGAAAATCTTTCAAGTGGACTGCTAAATGGTAGCCTATATTTGATAAATTAAAACATTTGCTAACTACAGCTCCGTTGTTGAAGATAACAAACCGAAAAAATAATTCATCATCTGCACTGATACATGTCAAAAGGGATTGGGAGGAGTATTTATGCAAAAAGGAAAAATCATTGTTGAGGAATCTAGGAAACTAAAGGAACATGAAAAAAGGTACTCTTCTACGATTTAGAATTAACTATTGTGGTATACGCTTTAAAGATGCGGAGATATTATTTATTGGGTGAGAAATTTGTGTTAATGATTGATCATAACAACCTAACTAGTTTCTTTAAGAAACCTAATATTAATGCATGATAAGTGAAATGGACAACCTTTTTGAGTGAAATTGGTTTTGATATCATACATATCAAAGAAAAATAAAATTTTGTGGTTGATGCATTAAGTAGGAAAGTGCACTTTATATATGAAATTTATTATAGTAAGGTAGAGTTTGATTTTTAAAATCAGATCAAAGAAGTTGTGATCAAAGATCTAGAATATATGTTCTTATGGAAGCAAACTAAAATACTAAACAACTCTAAAAATCAAATATAATATGACATAAATAAATACATCTTGATAACCTTTAGGAGTAGGGTATATGTCCTTAACTAATATTGGATGAGTTCCATAGAAGCCCCTATGTTTCCCACACCAGGCATCAGAAATTATTTTCTTCCATAAAGATAAATTATTTTTTCCATGGAATAAGGGAAGATATAACGAAATATATATAGCTAAATTCCTATAGTGTTATCAGGTTAAAATTGAGCACCAACATCTAGCTGGTTTTCTCCACCCACTACTAATTCCAGAATGGAAATGGGAAGTTAACAAATTAGAATCTATAACTGGACTACCAAAAACTAAAAGGTACAATGAATCAATCATGGTATTAGTTGATAAAACGAGTAAGGTAGCTCATTTAATTATTGTCCAATCCACATACAAGACTATGTAGATTGTAGACATATTTATGCGAGAAATATTCATACTGCATGGGATGTCGAAGTTAATGATTTCAAGTAGAGAGATAAAGTTCACATCATCATTTTGGAAAACTCTTTTCACTGGTTCAGGCACGTAGGTTCAATTTAGTAATGTGTACCACCCGCAGACAGATGGTAAAACCGAATGGTGGAGTCAGGCATTGGAGGATATGCTAAGTATGTATGTAATTCAACAACTGAGTTAGAGGGAGGAATACATTAATTTAGTGGAGTTTTCTTACATAACAACTATCATGAGTCACTTCGGATGCGCCTGTTTGAGGTTCTCTATGAGAGAAGGTGAAAAACACAAGTGAATTGGAACAATATAGAGGACAAGCTACTCTTAGGACCATACATGCTGGTAGAAATGGAACAAACCATGTGGAAAGTCTGACAAGATTTGAAAGCTACTCAAGAAGACAAGATCTTAAAAGGAATATAAACTATGGTACCATGTATACATTTGAGTGAAACCTAGGAAAAGTACTTTACGTTAGGGTGGGTGTGCAAAACTATCCCCCTTGGTATTATGGACCCTTCCAAATCTTAGAAAGAATTCAACCTGTTGCATATTAACCTGCATTACCCAGCCACATGTGAGAACATAACGTGTTTTATGTCTCTCTGTTAAAGAAATATGTGTATGACTCTAGACATATTATTAACTAGAAATATGTATAGGTTGAACCGGATGGATAATTCTTGGTAAAACCCTTGTGCATCCTCAAGTGAAGAGAAACAACATTACAAAGACGAGCTATCACCTAGGTTAAAGTGCAATGGAGGAAATTTACCTGGGAAGAGGTCACCAGGAAGATGAAATATTCATGTGGGAAACATACCTATACTTGTTCCAAGGGCAAGGATGAACACTTGTTTCTCTCAAGGGGGGGAGATGGCTATATAAATATTCATCATTTACTTTACTATGGAATTAATGGCTGAATTTGGATGATGTAGAAGTTAATTCTGGTAGTTATTTTTATTTAAAAGAAATGTGTTATCTTAAATCATGGAAATAAAGTAGAGGATATTTAAAGAAAAAAAATATCTATAATTTTCATGTGGGAAACATACCCATACTTGTTCCAAGGGCAAGGATGAACACTTGTTTCTCTCAAGGGGGGGAGATGGCTATATAAATATTCATCATTTACTTTACTATGGAATTAATGGCTGAATTTTGATGATGTAGAAGTTAATTCTGGTAGTTATTTTTATTTAAAAGAAATTTGTTATCTTAAATCATGGAAATAAAGTAGAGGATATTTAAAGAAAAAAAATATCTTTAATTTTACTGGTAGTTTGGATAGTCACACTCTCATTCCTTAGAGATGCAAACATCTCATATTGGAGGCTGAGAGGGTGGAAGGGAGAACAAGGAAGCCCGAGGAAGAAGGGAGAGAGAGGAAACGCCTTGAGAAGGTTGCTGCCAAGGTGAAAACTTTGCTGCGGTTGTTAGGAGCTAGTGGAAGCCCTGAAGCTAGAGAACTCTACACTAGACATAGAAGTCTTTAGGACCAAGAATCAGTATTGTATGCAAACCGACTCTAGAAAATTATAAGAGACTCTAGAAAATTATAAGAGGCTCACAGGGAGATTGGATTTGTTTTCAAATCTTGTTGGCTCGACAGAAGAGTCTTTTATCATGGTTAATTCCCTTTAAAGGATAAGTTGTAGATAAGTAGCTATAAATTTCAAGACTGAAAATGGATGTTATCATCTTGTTCAAGAATGTTGTTTGTTTTTATGTAATGGTTAATGGGGTCTGGAATAAATTTTCTTCTATGGAAATTTGTTTAAAATGTTCTTTTATATAATCCTACTTCAAATAGATGTTTTGTTGTAAATGTAAGGAGATAAAAAAACTTAGACCCATAAGAAGGTTATTCTAAGAAGTTTTGGTGTGAACCTCTCTTGTCTAAAGATAAAGTAAGTTCTATATTAAAAAAACAGACCTCTTAGAAGTATTGAAGTAGAACAAGAAAACAACAGAAAGAAATAGGAACCTGGTACATAAGATTTCTAGCCACGATTTAGGTGGTATGATCAAGATAAAGTGTTAGGAGTAAAAAAAACATCTTTGTCATTTTAAAACTAAACAAAGTTTGAACATGCAAATGAAAACATATTCAAGATTTGCAATTAGTGTTAGCAGAGTAATTTCAATATTAATTTGGTAATATAGTTAAAGTACAACCGGGAGTTGATTAGTCCCATACTTTGAGCCAAGATCCTACTCACAACTACAAGTATAAAAAGTAGAGGTTGTATGGAATGAGATCTACCTTACTCGAAACACTAAGAACTCCCACAATAAGCAAATTATCAACTAACACAATAGTACAAATATTTATGATAGTCCTGTAAATAAAGTAAGTGAGGGGAGCTAGTCCAAAGAAGTTGTGAAACACACAACCATGAGTCTCTTATTACCAATAGAAATAGTTATATATTACTAAACCAAGAATTCATGCCAGAAACCAGTGAAAATCCAAGTTCAAAATTAAATGAATGTATTGTAATACAAAACCAATATTTAGAATACTTAGTAGTAACTAACATAAATCAGTAAGAACATCAAAATTACAACAATAAACCATGTAAGAAAACTGAGAAAAAGTATGTTATTAATGAGACTAATCAATAATTAATAACATCTCTTTATTAACACATATATGCAGGAACGAAAACTAAGCTAGACACCTGTAGCAAGAAGAAGACTCTCAAGGAATTATAATTATGTACTCAAATACTAAACCCTTAGTTTGTAGAAAAAAGTAAAGATCCTAAGGTAAACATAAACCGTTATTAATCCTAACCTTTAACCCTCGTCAGAGTATTGCAACAAAAATGCAGAACACCCCAATAAACAAGTAGGAGCCTCACGACCTTCATAACTAAACGAAGTCGACTGCTCCATATAAGGAATGACACCTGGAAAGGTAAAAGGAACGACTGCATGGGTCAGAAGCTGCACGACTGCATGTTAGCAACCCCATAATGACGTGAAAACTAAGGTGAGAACCATTTACCTACATGTAACCAGTCACAACATACCCAACAATTAGTCATTTAAATATAACTAGAGGGGAAAAGAAAATGAGAAAAATATTGACTTAAAAAGAAACAAAATCCTATGGTTCAAAAGAAAAAATAAAGATACTTGGTTTGGGGAGATGGGTTATGGTGTGGCTAAGTTGAACCCATGTTCTCTTTTAACAAACATAAAATAGATAAACCACATTATGTTGTGAACATAGAAATGCTTGATAAAATGCAAGGAAATTAGAATGATAATTGTAACCTACAACGTACCTGGAAAACTGGTAGGGAGCTTGAATGGAAAAGAATATTGAAGCTCATTATAGTCAAATCGTCTATGTGGGCCGAAACCAAGTAAGAGAAAATTCCTGTAAGGACTGCTTAAAGTGATACAACCAACAGTAGAACTGAAGCAAGGACTTTTTGGCACTCACCATGGAATTACGGTAGCAATGTTAAACCAAAATCCTTGATCCTACGGAGTCAGGTTGCAAATCGGGGACATCATAAAGGCTGAATGACAATATAGACGAGGAGACCGGAGGTGCAGTGGTTACCCTTAACTACCCCTTACAAATCATGAACCACCCGATTGAAATATTGAACAATCAAGGGAGACCGTGGAACCAAGTGTCACATACGGGCTGAAACCGAGTTACTGTTGACAGCGCCAGATGAAGGGTCGAGAGACTTCTCCAATATGACAATTAAACTATAATGTGGAAACCAAGAGCTAAAGGTGCATGATAGTTTTATTATACATAAACACTCAGTACTTCATTTGCAGAACAACAATGTATATATATTCATGAGAATGGTACATAACAATCTATTTAACTAGCATTTGCACCAAATGTTGCAAAGGAAACGCCGTAAGGCATAAATTGAGGAACAATTCCAACATGGGAATGGAAAAATGTACATAAGATGCAGATATGTATCATAAATGAGATTCTAAAGATGTATAAATTGAATTTTATTTAGGGTGCCTAAGTCTATATATTTTTTAATTATTGAATTAATATTGCATATAAATCTCATAAAATTCAACAAACTTATAATTGAGGGCTCTGATCTCTAAGTTTGACTTTGGGTCATTAACATGGTAATGCATTGTCTCAACCACTAAACCACATAACAACAAACAAAAGACTACAAAATGTTATGATCATTACTAAAGTAAACCCAATGACTCTACACACAATAATTTATTCTTTACTCGAAGAGAATATTTCTTAACCATATCCACAAAAAGATTGCAAGGTGGAAAGCATTATGCAGAACAGAATCTCTGTTATTATAACTTGTAAGTTGTAGCATTGTTCCAACCAATAAAACTATCTTCACATTTTGGAAGATCAAATGGAAATAAGTTTTGAAGAATTCAATAAAAAACGTCCAAGATCATTGGATCACATGATTAATGGTACCCTGTCCTATGAATCTAATATTTTTATGCACTTACAATTAAGGGAGAAAACAAGGTCCAAACAATGTATACCACAGGGACCAATAAATAGTATATTTGAAAATCCTTACTAGGATCAGAAAAAACAACATTACTTCTCCTTAAATCCTTCACAATCAAATTATACAATTGTTGTACAACACAAGGCCCATGCTGTTGTCAATAGTTCTGATTGAGAATGCGACCAGATTCCTTCAATCTCATACAGTGATTAATGCACCAATTATACAATTGTTGTACACCACAAGACTCATGCTGTTGTCAATCAAGCAATAGTTCTGATCAAGAATGCGCCAGATTCCTTCAATCTCATATAGTGATTAATGCACCAAACACAGGTGTACTAGTTGCAATGACTTTTATATCATTTTACTGATGTTGTCATGTCAAAATCAATGTGATACAGTTAAGTCACCTTTAAGAAGAACCTCATTGCAATTTCTATACAAGGATGTCTGTCTTATCATTACTCATTCTAATTTCACCTCTTTTATTGTCAAACTTCACGAATTAGCCTCCAAATGCTTGCTTCATCCACAGACCAGTCAATTACCTTTTATAAATATTTTGTTTGAGCATTGGAACTCAATAACATTTACAAAATTATAAAATTTTTATCTCCAATCAATTTCTTTTCTTTTCTTTTTCTTTTTCTGATTTCCACTTATTATTGTTATATAAATATCTAAACTCATTTTATAATACTTTAAAAATAGAAATTTTCAGATATTATAAACCCTAAATCCTTTCTTCCCATTCTTAATGACTTTTGCAATTGGAAATAGGGCTTTGTAATGAGGTTCCCTCTGCATTAAACTCTGCAACTGACCCACCACGGTTACTGTTAGAGTCCTTGGAGGGGTTTTATTCTCTTGAACAAAAGTCAAGTGACAAGAAAGAGTCTCGGCTCCCGGCTCTACGCCGGGCCTGTACATTATTACTGGAATCTCTTGTACCTGTTTTGGCAGATCCTATTTTGGGTGTTGAACATCCAGTTCTGCCCTTAAATATAAAGGAGCAAGCCAAAAGTATTGCACATGAATGGAAGTCGAAGATAAACCTTGAAGGAGATGTTGCCAATGGCAATTTGTTAGAGGCCCAGGCCTTCTTGCAACTTCTAGCTACTTTTGGAATTGCGTCAGAGTTTGATAAAGATGACTTATGCAAGCTTGTTCTTGCAGTTGCACGGTGCAGGCAGACACCTGAACTCTGTCGTTCCCTTGGACTTGAATAAAAAATGCCAGGTTGGTTGCCTGGTGTTATGTAATGTTAGCCTCAGTGGCTAGGCTGGCAAAATTTCCATCCATTTTGGTAGATAGGCTTTTTGTTGTTTTTCTGGCATTCATGGCTAGCTTGGTTTTTTTGAGGGACTGGTGGATTTTATCAGTATACTTGGTTGTGGCTGATTGAGTTGAAGATAAATTTTGGTAATCCTGGCTGTAGTAAACCTTCCCAACATTTTTTGTTTAGTCCAGTGAACGGGTTTCTAAGTTGACGGGGTTGGTAGTCTTTTCTTTAGATCTCAACATTTCATATGCAAGGCAGATACTGAGTGGCCTCTACTAGGTAGACATCTTTTTATGAGGTAGAAAGTTGTATGTAAGTTATTTTGTTGATATTAATAAAGGCACCTGAAGATGATCAGCTATGGTAAAGTGTCATAAGGCCTTTCATGAGTGGGGAACTGTTTACTTACGAAAATGGTCTCAAGCTGACATAGCTGTTATCTTTATTGACAAATCCGTTGAAGTTGTCTGTATTGTTTTTTCTTTCACAGTAAACTGCCTTTTGGTATTTCAAATGTTTGTGACATATTCAGGTTAATTGAAAATTTTGTGACAATTTCATGCAGATGTTGTAGAAACCCTGGTCAATAGTGGAAAACAAATTGAGGCAGTCAACTTTGCTCATGCATTTGGGTTGACAGAGAAGTTTGCACCTGTTCCTTTGTTGAAGGAATATCTGAAAGATGCTAAGAAAGCTTCTCAGGCAAGTTTAAAAAGCGGGAATAACTCTACTGTTGCACAAGTACGATTGTATTACTGTTATACAAAATGTCTTGTTATGTGATGATCATTTTGGCTTAGTATTGTTGGTTATATCAGAAGTTCCTTTTTTGACCGATATTTTTATTTGGTGCTACAGAATGAAGTAAATACAAAAGAGCTTTCTGCTTACAGAGCTGTTATAAAGTGCATTGAGGAGCACAAACTTGAATCACAGTTCTCACTAGATCCTCTTCAAAAGCGTGTAGCTCAGCTAGAGAAAGCTAAGGCTGACAGAAAAAGGTCTGCAGGTGCTATTAAGTCTCAACCTAAGCGTCCTCGTGCTAATGGAGGAAATGCTGGTGTATATATGCCTCTGTTAAGTGCAGATGAAAGAACTCCGACTCTTTATGCTTCTTCCAATGGTGCAGACAGAAGCTTTTATAGGTCTTTGGATAGAGTACAATATTCTGGTGCAGCTCCAGGTGTTACATCCTACAACCTACAGGGCCAAAATGCATATGACAGATGAAACCAAGGATTATATGGAGCAGGTTATGGTGTTGGAAATAGGACTCCAGTCTCGCTCTCAAGGCCATATATGTATCCATCAGATAACATGGGACCTTCGTTGTTGGGTTTCGGTTCTTACAATTCCTCTACTAATTACAACAACCATCACTTTGGCAGTAGACTACCTGCCCCTCCTCCAGCGTATCAGTCTTCTTTTATACATTAGGTAGGTATGGTGCTTATATTACCATGGTCAAGCAAGTTCTGATCTTATCAGGCCCCATAAAACCTTTTCTATTGGATGTGGCTGGTAGTAAGCACTTAACTTTGAAGAGGTTTTTTGACTTTGTTTCTGTAAATCTAAAAGATTGGCAAAGTTCATTTGGCAGCTTTTCACAATTTTCAATGGTGTTTTCTTCTATTAAGGAATTTTATTTTTGTATGGTATTGAGTGCTTCATCACTTTCCCAGGTTACTATATACTGTAGTGTTTACAGTTCAAAGATGATTCTATGCATAATTTTGGTATTTTTTTATTTGTTTGACAAATCAGAGAGGATCAATCTGTCTCTTTGTGGAAGATTAAAATTTGGTGAATAATATATCATTTGTGATCTTGTTCGGAGCTCATAACACAAGACTTTCAATTGCATTTGTATGCCGAGGGCTTGTCTTGTGCTGAATATTATTTAATTGTCCACTTGCACCTTACCTCATTGGTACCTGTTTACTCTATGCCTATGAAGCGAATCAGATTTTATTTTGATTAGTCCAATTGTAAGGCTATTTTTGAAACTGGACCCTGCCCCTCTTAAGCTGGACCCTACCCCTCTTAAGCTGCTGCATGATTTAAATCCCCCTTTTTGAGCAGAAATGATTTGTAGTACTAGTGGTATAGTTGTTATACCCTGCATTAATATTTTTGTGTTCTCTGTAACGAGGACAAAGCACATTGGAGTTATATGTCCCATCTAGAACTAGCAATTGTCGCAAAAGGTACAAAAAGAGGCCGATAGGATTATTAAATTAGAATTGTTGAATTTCTCTAGAAGAGATGTTGGTTCAAGCCTACAAGGAGCAAAGAGATTTGATGTTTTGAGTTCTATGCTTTTTAGACACCATATTTCTTTAAATACAACTTAATTTTAGAAAAGTTCAACCCCAATGCAGTTCTGCCATGCAGACATACACTTAAATCGCTATTGGGCTTATGATATTGACAAATTCAAAGTAAACTAGTATACAAGAGAATGTACCAAGCTAAACCACAAGTTACACATCTTCAGACCTAAAAAAGTACATAACAATGGTTTGGCATATCAATAGCGATATCATAATTGCTTTTCCTTCCACATACATACAATTGCTCCGAAGGCAAGGACAAGAAAATTTTCAGCTCTAGTGAGCACCAGTGGGTCACCAAAACGAGTGACCACTAATGGCTTTCACATTTATACAAGGAATTGGCAAGGGACTTTACATGGACTCCACTCAACTTCAGACACAGCTTCAGCCAATATGGAGAGTGATTGAAATTGAACATAGCTAAGTAGTGGCATTGGCTCACAGTAATACACCAAGTATAAAATATTGAAGCTTTTACAGAAGCAAGGAGTAAGAAAAATTATGAAGCTTAGAGAAGTAGATTTAAATCAATCAAAGCTTGTTGAACAACTATAATGTCCATAGAAATAATCTTCCAATGTTTTGCTCTCATGTACAAGATTTACACTTTGATCTGGACTACTGTTTGATACCAAATCATCATCAACTCCAAGCATTGCAAGTGATAGATGAGTTTGGATGTCACAACTCCCAGAGTTTTCTCCAGATTCATCCTCAATCAATTCATCTAATTCCATGGACATTGTCAATTACCTCTTGTTCCAATAAGGTAGGTCATCTCCTTCTCCTCGTAGTAATTTCAAAGTCTGTAATAATAAGTTACAGACAAACAATGAGGAAGAATAAGTTCACATTCTTACATTAACATTTATCCATTGTCTGAAATTTCACAAAGTCAGTTTAATGCAAAGGTAAGCCACTTTATTTGGGGAAACCAAAGCTTTCAATTCAAATCTTGCAATCCAGATTTCAGCTAGGATAGTGATTCTCGGGAAAGCTATATACTCTCTTGATATTGGAGCGAAAGCAGATATGCTGGCTCTTCTTGCCTATTCAGGGAGGGGTAATTTACATACCATCAACATCTCTTCTGCGGTTTAAGGGTGATGATTTCACAAATTGAACTACTAAACAAATGTTTAGATTACAACCCTAAACACTAGGTCTAAACAACCTTTACTCTATGTCAGAAGGATATCAACTCGATATTTCATGTGCCATTCTTTGTTATGGGAAAACACAATTCTAGCACTAACTCCTCACAGGAAAGGAAATGTCTTCAAGCAACTAAATTTGACATCAGAAACTGAAACATATATATGAAACTAATGAGAATAAGAGTAATTACTCTGTTCATTCGAGGTCGAAACTGAGCTGCCTGTCTCAGACAACATGCTGCACAAATGACCATTCTCTTCATCTTCCTCATGTCATAAGCATCTTCCAAAAGTGGATCTGCAAGTTCTTTTACAGAGCCAGCTGCTAGTAATGGCCTTGCCTAAATTTTGAAATTTACAAGAGATTAAGATTTTGAACCAAGACAAAGAAACCAAAAGAATCCAAAATTATCAAATACAAAACAAGCAAGGACACTAGAGCCCTACCCACATAACCAAGCTTTCTTGGCCTTTAGGATTCTTGTCATTGATTGGTTTTCTTCTAGTTATTAGCTCTAGAAGAACTACTCCAAAGGAATACACGTCTATTGTTGTTTCCCACCCCCTCGAGAATAGATTCACTAATGGATTCCCACAGTCTGAAATAAAATCCAAGGCATCAAAAGGTAAACCTAGGATACCCACTTATTCAAGACATGTTCTCTAGAGACTGTCACTTTGCATTTAAGTAATTTAATTCATACTCTTATGCAGATCTCAACAAGTTTCCTTCAACCGATCATCTTGGGTACCTGCTTGAGGTACTGGAGAATAACGAAGATGAGCCTAAGCGGGACAATGATGATCAAGAAAAGTAGAGATCATCATCCACAGTCTGTAGTTCTGTAAAATAAAGAACATGACAAAGATTTTACTTAGAAAACAAGCTGTCAATAATGGGTTCCTGGAAGTAGTTGAATAGAAGCTACTTTGTTTTGTTTTGGTGTTTATTATAAAAAAGTAATGATCAGTGAGTTTCTTTCCTTGCAACAGCTATGGACATAACCTTCCAGAGAGTCCATTTTCAAATCTTAATGGATCCAATGGTATTAAAACAATATTATATACTACAAAGAAAACAATGGGGAACGTGCCCACTATTTCCAAAGTTTTAACACAAGCATCATCAAAATCTGCTATCGATAAGGAACTTACTTGTTCTATATGTCTAGGTACTTAGAATATTCGTTTCTTTTTACATTGTTATTTCAATGATTTATCTGTATTCTAACAATAGACAACAAAATCTGAAACTTCTACCCATAAATCTATGTGCAGATGCCGTTGTGGAGCCGAAGCAATTAGCATGTAGCCAGTTATTTTGTTTCAAATGTGCGCCAAAGGTGAGATAAACCAAGCACTCATTTGCATTATTAAATCAATATATTTTTGAAAGAACATATATAACTGATTGAGGCTGCCATTTATGTGAATTCTGTTGGTGCAGGTAATTAAATTGTCTGAGGAGTGCCCTATCTGTGTGCAACACAAGGGCAACCAAGTCTTTAAACTTTCTGCAAGGAGAGATTTACAATTTGATTATTACCCTTGGGAAAGAGAGCCAGTCCCACACCAAATGTGTCGTAGTTATACAAAATATACATCATGATACTCAGCTTGGTCCATTTCTCAGATGGCACCGGGTCTAAAATATAAAACAATTTGAAAATGGTGCAAATGCAATCCTTTGTACCTATATGAAGATACAAATAATGTACACAGTGCCCCGAGATACATCAATGTTCTGCCCTGGGGCCTGATTTATATTTTGTTTTTTCCGACTGAGATCTTCATCCCCACTGAATTGGGATTTTCAAACTGAGCAAGCAGCCAGGAAATTTGTCTACAGATAACTATAGAAAATTCAATAGAAAATTCAGAAGATGCCAAGGAAATCAAAACTCCAGCGAAGCCATCACTACTGTCTGCGAAGGGTTTCGAGCGGGTAATCTCTCCAGCATGAGATAAACAGGGAGTTCAACCAACGCTGATTAAAATTCCAACTATAATGATTTGATCCAACGGCACAATCTCTTTTAATCGTCTAACACATCAAATCAATGGTCGAAAATAGGACACGGTGGCATATAAGGGAGTTCTTCCCAGAAGGAAATGCCTTACGGCATAATTAACTTATAAAATATCTAGATTAAAACATATTTTATGATCAGACTAATATTTTAAAAGCTTCCTTAGTACAGGATGGAACATCAAAATAATATTTAGACAAAAACATCAAGCTAATATTTAGATGACAGATAAAATAAATATCATGCCAAGGGTAATTTTAGAAGGAAATTGCCAAACACATACCAACCCACTGCGTATTTTGAATTAAAGGTTAAAAATAACACAGTGAAACATCCATTTTCAGCGTAAAGAAAACAGGAATGACAATTAACCCATTAATACTGCAGTACGCTAATGAAGCATCTATAGTAAAACTGAAGACCGGCAAATGGAGATATAAGTCCTATCTAAAAAGTAAAACAAGGAAGCGAGCAGATAGATACGCTTAAAGCCTAACAATTTTTTGAGGATTCCTGAACCAAGAAAAAGAGTGGAAAGTGTGAAGTTTGATGAGAGATTCCTTTGCAAGCATCTAATCATGGTTCAACTAACCATCCGAGTCATTCCTACCAGTACAGTTGGTAGGATATCGTTGGTCGAGTTGTGGTTGAGATGGACACTCACTCGCAGTCCTCGTGACAGTCCTTATTGGTGTTTGGTAATCCTCTAGTGATCTGTTCAGGTCTGTTGTCATTGTACCAAAATGATCTACTAGCTCTCAACAAAGGGCAACTAAACGAGACTGTCGAAGACAACAACGGCCGCGGAAGCGGCGGTTTTCTCTGGTTTGCCTGGAGGCGCCAAAAATGAACCGTTGCATATTGTCTTCCAGCAACTGCAGATTTATATTTCTGCTCACATTTATTCTCTGCTGTTGTCGCCGCTGCCGATTTGGGTTCCTTATCTGCAGTGGATGCAATCCTAGCCAGTTATGATATCGTTGTCGATGCTGCGCCCCTTCCCGCGGGTAATCTCTCCAGCATGAGATAAACAGGGAGTTCAACGTGAGATAAAGAGGGAGTTCAACCAGCGCTGATTAAAATTCCAACTATAATGATCTGATCCAACGGCACAATCTCTTTTAATCGTCTATCACATCAAATCAATGGTCGAAGATAAGACACGGTGGCATATAAGGGAGTTCTTCCCAGAGGGAAACGCCTTACGGCGTAACTAGATGTTATCAAAGCAAATACTCCATTACTACAACTGAAACAAAACTTGGTAATGTTGTAGCTAAATAGGGCAACATAGACTAAAACTAAAAAGGTAGATGATTGTCCAAGTAATACTTGAAGTCTGTTATAGATAGTTGAGTTCTGCCCACTCTTCAAATTTCTATCTGTTGCCTGCTGAAAATGGATCAAGTGGGGCATTTCTGAGAGCATTCCTTGTTATGATAGGGATTGACAAATTTAAGGTAAAGTCCAATCCAGACTAACTCTCTTTAGTTGAAACTTGAAACAATCTGAACAAGAAGTCTCGTCCAAGAGCATCATGAAAGATAGCATCATGAAATACCTCAAGAGCATTATGAAATACCGCAAGAGCATCATGAAGATTATATAGCCAAAAAGTCCCCTTATTAAAATTGCTAGATCACACTTTCAAAATTTGTTGAAAGATTAGAATCTACACTGTAATGGTAAGGACCATCAACCATCTCGTCAAACAAATGAAGCAGACGTCATACATTTGGACTACTCATTCACAACATGACTAAAATTTATCAAGAACAAATAATTCACTACATTTTTCATTGAAATGAATTGTTAGCTTTTGCAAAGATGAGGTGTTTACTTTTGCAAACTACAACTGAAGCAAAACTTGGTAACGTTGTAACTGTAGAGGGCAGCATAGCCTAAAACTTAAAAATGCAGATGATTGTCCAAATAATACTTGAACTCTGTTATAGATAGTAGAGTTCTGCCCAATCTCTTCAAATTTCTATCCTTTCCCTACCCAAAATGAATCAAGTCATTTCTGAGAGCACTCCTTGTTATGACAGGGAATGCCAAATTTAAGCTAGAGTCCCATCCAGGGTAACTCTCTTTAGTTGAGACCATCTGAATAGCAAGCCTCAAATTTTTTTTAAATTACCAATCATATTGAAATACCGCAAGAGAAATCATGAATATTATATAGCGAAAATGACCCCTTATTAAAATTTCCAATAGTGGAGCGTTTACCTGGAGTTCTTTGGTGAAAAAATAAAAACTATGAACAGGAAAAATCATATTAAAGATTTATCTGGCATAATCTTAGAAAATGTTTTTACTGACAAATTCAGTGCATGTGTCATTTTAATAGGGATTTTGTTCAGATCAGATACAACTTACAATGATGAGCTTTTTATCTACCCCAAATTTTCTCATAAATTTCTGAGACCAAGAATTGCAGAATCTGCCAGTTCTCTCCTGAGCTATTCTCATACTAAACATAATATTTCTCGGCTGCAATATCATCTATACCAAAAAAAAAAGAAAAAAAAAGTAATCCACCAAAACCTAACATCGCACTTGGTTACAAAATTTGCTTCTCTATAATAGATCTTATCTGTAGCCATAGCCATATTTGTCCTCTGGTCACTAAAGAGTAGCCATATTATCCCTTGTTCATTCTGACCTATATGCTGACATGTGTAGACAAGCTTGATCTCCATGTTGTTGATGTACCACTGAATCTGAGGAAAGTGTGAGTGATCTCACCATCCGTTTGAAAGCCACAGAATAGACAGATCCCGATCTATCATTTGCGAAATTTTTTTCTTTGAGAAACCCAAACTGCTCAAACACTGTAATCTTTTCTTCTAAGGTTTCTTTCGCTAGATTAAACGTTCCATGTACCGCAACTACAAACTTCTTTGATCCCAGCTTGAAACCCAAATCCTCGGCAATTCTAAATGACTTCATTACCTTTTCCTCTGAAGCCATGAACATATGAGGATGGTTAGCTACTAACTCTGATAATACTCGACCCAAAACACCCAATCTTTCCGAAAGAGAAATTGTAGATTTAAGCTTCTTCTCACTGGCTCCAAATTCCCTTGCATACGTAATAATTAGTTTAGAGATATCCTCTTCCTCCATGAAGGTCCCAAGGAAAGTCAGCTTAGACGTCAGGTTCATTTTGGATCTATAAAAAAGGAACCTAGGGTTGAGATAGACCACTCTTCGAAACTGAGCAGGGGTGGTCAAACGACAACCCTTTAACAATTCCAACACTTCTTCCAAATTTTGAGCCGATTTTTTCCTAAGAAGACTGTTGTGATGTCTAAAGTATTTTGCAAAACAAAAATAAAGGATCTGTAAAATTAACTAGCAGAAAGGCAATCGCATTGAAGAATTTCAATCCAACCGACAGTTCATCATTCATGGGGGAGAAACTATGTCAAAGGAAGAAATGGAAGCAATTTTGAATAATGCTTCATCTGTGTTTAGGCTTATGTCAGAGCTTGAAGGCAGAGTTGAGACGGTTTCAAAATTACTCCATCTCATCCAATGCCATACTTCCTGCTCCATGAAACAATAATGAAACAATAATCTGAACTAAACCACACACAATTAAAGTAATCCACAATCTACA
Source organism: Pinus tabuliformis (assembly GCA_031772625.1). Taxonomy (NCBI): domain Eukaryota; kingdom Viridiplantae; phylum Streptophyta; class Pinopsida; order Pinales; family Pinaceae; genus Pinus; species Pinus tabuliformis. The sequence continues at coordinate 291,154,162 of CM062815.1, read as the reverse complement.
CGTCATTGATACATTGAATAGATTTCATTTGCACATTTTATGATATTAAAAGAGAGAAATACATGAAACTAAATTTTAGACATTGAACAATTTTCTTAATGCCTGATAAGGAAAACACATACATATGCATCTGTGTAATTTGGAGGTCCGATCGGTATAAAACTCTGGTTTTGGTAGCCTTTAACCACCAAACTAAAACCAAAGAAGATGCCGATAATTATGTTCATGAATACATAACTAAATAACAACCAGTAACTATGTTCTTGACTACATAATTAAATAACATCCAACAAACCGAAAGTTGCTGGGTGCAGACTCCACTTCAGTTTTTTCCCTATGAATCGTGGAGATAGCACCTATAACAATTGCCTGACACATTTCAATGCCTTTATTTGCAATTACAAAAACCATGAACGTCTGATTGTTCATGTATCCTCAATTCAAAACAATTTTTTACAAGAGCTTAGTTGTCTGTAAAGTTCAAAACTTGTACTCAACTCAGATGCATTGTCCCCTCCATAATGGAATGCATCATGGATTCAAATGGCTTCATCCTTGGAGGGATTAGTTTTTTTCCAGAGAATATTATTCAAAGAAATCATAAATGCATCCTGGAAAACCTTAAATCTTGAATAGCAGGTATAATTTCCTGGATTATGGTCTTTCTCATTTCCTTCCTCTGTTCCTTGGGGATTTTCTGAAGAGCCTCTATCACATTTATATTATTTTCTTCAACTGTCTCTTCTGCTATGTAAACTGAAGATGTCATGGATACTTATAATATGCTGTAAAGGGATTGAACAACACATGAATGCACCCAACTTTAAGAGAATCGAACAGGGATCTCCGAGTAGGGCTATCACCAGGAGGCTGAAGGTAGAATTCGGATTGGATGAAGAGCTTCACTTTGTTTTTGGGACCTAGGCAAACGTAGGAATTGCAGTTCAAAAAATTGCAACTCTTTGGTTTTCCTAACACTGCTCAATGAGGACGGAATGAATGGATTTGGTATTGTTGCATCTTGGAGAACCTGTAAAGCTTATTAGATGGGGTCTCTGGCTTATCCTGATCTGCCATTGCCATTGCCAAATATCTTCATCAGAAAGAGGATGAAAGAAAATACAAGAATCCAAGTATTTAAAGTGCAGTAGAGATTCAACAGTCCCATGTGCATGAAAGAGAACTCCTACATTGGCAGCTTGGTTAGCACAGTAAATGTGAAAGGAATCATACCATCGTGGGTTTTTGGGTTCGTCAAGGATCTGAGTTCAACCCACTAGAGCTTTCTCTAGACCGAGTTCAACCCACTAGAGCTTTCTCTAGATCGATGGTTGCGTACAGTCTGTTAGCTCCTTTTCCAAACCCCATAGTCTCTTGAATGCCCCTCAATGTCTTGAATGAACTGTAACCATAGACACAAACAATAATAAAAAAAAGACAAAAAAAGACAAAATGAATCACAGAGGATTCGATCGTTCTATATCTTAGAACTCAAATTACGCCATTTTTTACCTTTCTGAAGGACTTGGGAGCTCCTCCCGTCACTCAACCAGGATCACTCAGTGAATCTGCCTCGAAGATAGTTACATGGAGAGTTCCATGAATCAATAGCCGAGCCATTACTGATCAGAGCCCATTTAGAGCGATTTCTAAGCCAATCTAAAGATAATCCTTGCAAAAATGGAGCCTTTGTTCCATACACAGGAAAAGGAGCCTCCATAGTTATTAGCAGGTGGCTTACAAAGTCTTCCTCTATCACCACCATTGCTGGTCTACTGAAGCCCTCCTTTACTTATTGTGTGGTTTCTGCCGTTATAGCTGCTTGGCAGTTAATAAACTCATGGATCTGCCGGGAGTTAATAACTGCATGGATATGCCCCGTATCCCATGGATATGCATAATGGAGTTATCACCGCTGCCGATTTGGGTTCCTTATCTGCGGCGGATGCAATCCTAGCCAGTTATGATACCGCTGTCGATGTTGCGCCCCTTCCTGCGGGTAATCTCTCTAGCATGAGATAAACAGGGAGTTCAATCAGCGCTGATTAAAATTCCAACTATAATGATCTGATCCAACGGCACAATCTCTTTTAATCGTCTAACACATCAGATCAATGGTCGAAAATAAGACACGGTGGCATATAAGGGAGTTCTTCCCAAAGGGAAACGCCTTACGGCGTAAATATATGTTCATATACCAAGGTTGAAAGAGAAAGAAACCTTAGAGCTATCATTTTATTTGTTGAGCTTAGATTAATTATTACCCTCATTAGACCACATATCATTAAATGGTAAAAATTTAAGGGAGGATGAATACTTGTTTTTATGTCGAATGTCGATAGAGGTTACATATATATAATTTAAAATAGTTTTAGCATTTTTTTCTTTTAAAATATTGAAGTTTAAAAGCACAACTATTATAGTTATGTTTCTAAATAGAGAAAGGTCGTTTTTTTTTTTTAAATTTGATGAATATTTTATGATAAATATTAAATAATATATGACACAAAATTTCAGTAAATAAAGGTAAATTTTTATCTTTCTATAATTATGAATAATATTATAAAAAAATTATTAAATAATATATAATATACAAATTAATTTTTTGTAAAATAAAATAAAATTGAATATTAATCTAAATATTATTGTATCTATAGGAATATATGTTTAGTTAGTTTTAATTAGAGGAATATATGTTTGGTTAGTTTTAATTATAATTATTATAAAACATCAATAATCTGACTTTCATATTACAATTGCATTGAAAGAGATCTCATATAAAAATTTTACTTTATTTTCAGTGATAAATAAAATATTTCATATTTATGTTAATTAACATTACTTTTTATTCACTTTAAAAAGAGAAAATAGTTAAAAGTAAAAAAAAATCATATTAAAAAGACGTATTATTTTTATACATTTTTAAAATATTTAACTATAAAACGTAAATATATTATTTATATGCATATTGACTATAGAACATATAGCGATGCAGTACAGTATAGCATCAAAGAAAACTTAAGGAGTTTCGTAATACAGAAAGGGCCAATAAAGAATCCGGAAAGACAACCCAGACCCGCAGGACCTGATACGTCCATAGGCTAGGGAAGGCTCCCAGTTCTAAGCCTTCATGTCCGCAAGAAATAACCTAAATTACGCATAAAGTATTTAAACAGAAAAATAGCGGATTGAAAGCTTTCAAACTCAGACAAGAAAAATTCGGAAAGACTAGAAAGCGACATAACCAGAAAGGAATAAGTCGCTGAGAGACCATATATACAAAACAGAGCTCAAATATTGCAATATCTAGAAAACAGAGAGATGTGAGAGCTACAGGAGTTGCCTGTTAAACATGAGTATTAACTAGTTTAAACTAATAATTCATTGCCATTATATAACGAGTCGGGCTAGCCCTGAAAGACATCTTTGAAAGCATTCATTATTATGAAAAAGATTCCAGAGTAAATGAAATAATTAAACAAGCACTGGATGAAAATTCTAGAGAAAATAAGACATATAATTCGAGCACTGTCAATAATACTATAGACTTCCAGTTTGATTCCCAAGGGGTTGCTGGATAAACCCCAAAGCACCGGAAGGGTCGACAAGGGTTCCCTTAAAATAAAAAATACACATACAACATAAATACAAAATTACAATTACAGTAGCTACTATTCAGCCGAAGTACCAGATTAACTCAGTAGGAATCTAGAAACCCTTCTGAGGAAATCCATCAGAAAGGGCCGGTATGCATCTCTACCTGGCCAATAGATGTTGCAATGTAACAACCCTCCCTTGTGTACTACATTATTGTAAACCTAAGCTAAGTTAAATCTAGGTGTGATATCCTCCCTTATGTGTTAAATGTTTGTAAACCTAAGCTGAGGAAAGCTAGGTGAAATGTAATATGAAAATAAAATGTATTCTTAAATAAATTAATAAAATAAATCACTTGGAGGGTGGAGCACCAAGAGATAGGATATGATTTCCAAATCCCATGAGGAATGGGATAGAGATGAATCTTTCATGATAAGCTTCTAGATGTGATTCCAGATAAGCTTGGATGGATAGGATATCCATCAGATGGATGGAAGATAAAGATCCATCGAACATAAAATCTTTGTGGGAGATAAAGGCAAGCTTTTATGTGGAAAAGCATCATGGAGATACAGATGAGATTTTCCAGATAAGACCTAGACAAATGGAAAAATCGATAAAGCGGGACACCGCTAATGGTAACTAAATCATGAAAGAGGGTATTAAATACCCAGTGCATTGGTCAATTGAGGACAGTTGATCGTTGGTAAGATCTTCAGCTCGGAGGGAATCAGAGGTGATTCATGGGTGGGTGGTGGTGATCCTCCCTCTATGTGAGATTTAGTTGGTGTAATTTACATGGAATGGTTCTATGTTGACTCTTACTCTCTCTCTCTCTCTCTCTCTCTCTGTTACTGTTCCAATTTCCTTATGAGTAGTTTTTCTTAGTTCTGAGAATATTTGAAGGAATTACCAGTGCTTGGATATTAATAGATTTATTGATGTTCCCTCTATTCAGATGAGATTTACTTGCATGGTATGTGATCATGTTTAAATCCTTACTTGATAGGATGTTAAATCATTATGGCTTGCTTAATTTCCTCTCTTATGGAAATGATGGTTAGAGTAATGCATGTGACTCACATGTGAACATGTATGCATGTCAAAGATATTATGATCATATTTATATTTGATAAGAAGGGATAATATGCTCGGTAATATGCAAAGGTATATGCATGTGGAACCGTTATGTAGAAATGTCTCCCATAGAATTGTCGATGAGTCTTGCATGCTGCTTAAAGAACGGACGATGTCATGTCTCATGTTGGTATTGGGATTTTTAATCATTGTTCCTAGCCTATTTAGCTACAACAAAAATCAACCATTTATTCCAAATATGATGAGATAGGGATATCAAAGAGTTCTAATAATTGTATGCTATAAACTAACCCTTGTTCTAGTTGCATCTTAATGACTTAAGGGCTGATCTAAAGAGTACTGTAATCACTGTATCTGTAATGATGGCTTTAATACACTTGTGATGGCCACTAAAAACTTAGCTGTAAATGAAGAAATATTTAATTGAATGGAGCTTAAGGGAGAAATTTATGGGTATGTTAAGGAGGTATGTTACAAATGGTATCAGAGCCTAGGCCCAAACACTCAGGCCTATGGACCAATTCACCTACTACAACTTTTTTATTAATGAGATTTAGCCTATGAATTATAAGCTGAATTTTAAACCTACACCATGATTCCTTGGCATTAAAGGAGATTAGGATTCTTTTAGAATGAATCCAAATATTAACATGGTAATTGTGGGGTCAATAATATAAACTTCACCTATGTATAAATTGGGGCGTGAGGGTTGTAATGGATGAACTGAAGTATTAAAATTTTGAGTAAATAAATGAGGAAGTGCTGACCTTTGTATCCAATATATATACAAACCGGTTACATTTAATGAGGAGTTTCTATGCATTAAGTTGTATACCGAAACATGAATTCCTGAAAGACCTCGTGGGTCAAAAATTTGGATCAATTCAACCAATTTTACCACAAATGGATATCAGAGTTCTTGCGAGAGGAATGAATATCTTATGCAGAGATCCACTCGTAACAATGATCAATAATATTGAACAAGGTTATGCTGAGATAAAATTTGTGATGAAGGAATTAACCTTTTGTTCAATATATATATATATATATATATATATATATATGTAGATATATATATATATATGTATATATATATATATATAAATATATGTATATATATATATATAAATATATGTATATATATATATATATATATATGTATATATATATATATATATATATATATATATATATATATATATATATATATATATATATATATATATATATATATGCAACAAATGGCATCTTCTCATTGCACACCTCGGAGACTCGGTTGTCAAACTAGACTGAGGGGATAGAACATGGTTCCGTCGATTTAAGAAAGAATATGGTTAATTATGGTTAATTATCTCTCCTCCCTAGTGATGGGTGCATGATGTGTTGGTTGTATTGCTTTCATTCCTCATGCGCTGCTCAGGAGAGAAACATTTTCCTTTATGATTATGATTAGAGGAATGCATGCCAGATTGGGGGTGGTTTTAGACCCATGATTTATGGGTAAAAGAAGAAAAAATATGGTCTAATGGGACTTTTTTATATGTAGCCATAGTTATGGCACTAGAATCCAAAAGCCAAAAAACACTTTTCAGATGGAATCACTGCCTTTCCTCTTACCATTCTTTTCCGTCATAGTCCTCGGAGAGATCTTTCCAATGGGCTATCATGTGCATCAAACGGAGATAATATGACCAATTCGCGACCCCAGGAAGTTTATGTACCAACTTACCTAGAAACGGGGCCCACAATTTGGTGTTTCATCTTCTAGGGTTAGGTTTTGGAATGTGAAGGGTTTTCCATTGTTTCTCAACAATAAATAGGCCTTCGAGCCTCATTGTAACACAGCTCAGAGGCATGTAGCCACACATCTCTTCTCAGAGATAAGTGTTGGAAATAATACTGAGAGGGGGGGTGAATCAGTATTATCAAGTCAATTATTTCCTTTTTCAAATCCAGATCATATACGCTACTTCAGTTAGTGAAAACCGTGTATATACGCAACTACGTATAAGGAAACCTGCGTAACCAGAAACAGTGAAACAGAGCAGAAGACAATCACACACAAGAACACAAGATATTTGGTGGAAACCCAATGTGGGTGAAAACCACATGCTGCAATTCGTCTCTATCTTCTTTTTAATTAGAAACTTCTTTTTACAATGATTCTGTACTGGTGCAGTCCTTTACTAGTACACAGGTTCCAACCTGCAGAGAGCTACAACCCTCTCTCGTTCTCCAGCTTCTCCTGGAAGGGAGCTACAATCCCCTTAGCTCTTGCACTAGCCAAGATACTAGTATGTAGGTGCTGGCCTATAGAAGGCTACAACCTTCTCTTTCTTCTAGGGACCACGTTTCATAAATTTTCAGACTGGATCCATGAACATCAATCAATCATCAAGAATTTCTACATCAAACAATCACCTTTTCACCAATTAGAACTGAATCAAGTAGACACTTCTCTCACAGATGTACCCAAAACATAGTAACAGTAACCACACACCAAATTCTGAACCTAGAACACTGCAGCAATAAGCAGAAGCAGCTAGAACACAACTCAAGAGATATACGCTACTTCAATAACTAGAAACCTGCATGCATACACTTCTGTGTTTGAACCAACCTGCGTATACGTTGTTTTTACTCATAGAACCGGCATGTATATGCGCCTTCGCCTCACTGGACCTGCGTACAGATCTATAAAGGATAATTCACTCTTTCAAATATTGAGACATTAATTAACCAAGATTACCAGATTTATAGATCAAGCATGTGCCACATAGAACGGATCAAAATCATACAAAGATAATATTATTCAAGCCTTAAGATTATGACCCATCAATAGAACTTATCATTCTCTTTGCACTCAGGTTCCTCCTTCATTCTGATCTAGATCTGCACCATAACCCAATCACCAATATTCCAGATCTAGTACTTTATCAGATATTCGATAATTCAGATGATCCTTTGCCAAATGATCTCCTTCCTCTCTTAGAGTCTTAGGCCTTTCACAATACCACGGTCCAAAACCATAATAAAACAATAACATGGACCCAATACTTGGGATCAACACTTCTGACAAGATACCATGGCCCAAAACCATAGGTTCAATTACCAAGGACTAAATACCACAGACCAAAAGTAAGTTATCCAACATGTACGCGCTTTTCCTTGCGTGAAAGTGTGTGCATACACATACGCGCTTTTGTAACGTATAACACGCGTGTATATGCGTCTTCGTCTATGTGAACCTGCGTATATATATGTTCCTTCATTCTAAAAGCTTGAACTGAGATCTGTCACTAGAGTGAGTTGCCATCAATGACAACACCTGTGCCATAGTTCCAAACCTGTGCCATAATGCCAATAATCTCCCCCTTTGGACTTGATGGCAACCCCAAGATCCTCAAATCCATTCTCCCCCTTTGTCATCAAGGGCAAAGGGTTGTGCTCCCCCTGAGTACATGCTGAAATCTCTACTCTGCTGTGCTGACCATGCTCCCCTTGGCTGTAGGCAAGATCTGCAAAAAGATGTTCTTCAAGAAGAACCATGACTTATACATCATAATAGACCTTCCTATCACCAAAAGACTCTATACATACATCCATCGCTCAACCAAGTGGGGATCATCAACCCAACCAAGTGGGGATACATCAGAAATTTACATATGACAACCAAGTACATTACATCATTCATCCCAGGCATAGTGGGGAAACAAAAATAGGTCGTTACATGACCTTGACACCATAAAAGAGATACATGACATAGAGACGAAATATCTAGAGCAAGACTTATGAAAGTCACCAATAACTGATATCAGCAGCATCTGTCAATCACTATTCAGATCAGCATACATGTTTTCCTTCTATTCTCCATCTGCATTTGTTCCACTCGAGATCAACACCTGTGAACCTGAACCAAGAGTTTCTAATGTAATGCCAACAATGCATTATCAGAAGTTTATTTTCTCCCCCTGAACCTATGCCAGATGGTCTCTGTCAGACCCATATCAGACTTTCTTCAACCAAAGTTTGTCCCCACTAATTTCTTTCAAACTGCCATATACGCGATTGTCTCTGCATAAATTGGTGTATGTATGTGGATCCTCCTTAGGGAACTCGCGTACACCCATTTTTCTCTGAAACAAACAAGTTTCAACAGCAAGATGATGCATTAACTACTCCCAGCTTCTGTCTGAGGTATTCAAAAGTTTCCCTGGGCAGTGGTTTGGTGAGAATATCAACAACTTATTCCTTAGAGGGAACATACTCCAATTTGACCTTTTATTCCAACACTTGTTCCCGGAGAAAATGATACATGATCGGTAAGTGCCTATTCTTTGAATGCATGACAAGATTCTTTGAGATACTGAAAACACTTGTATTATCATATAAGATGGAGATAGGTGGAGTACAAGTGATTTGAAAATCCTGCAAGGTTTGCATCACCCAAAGGAGTTGTGTGCAACAAGATGTGGCAGCCACATATTCTGCTTCAGCTGTAGATAGAGCAATTGAACTTTGTTTCTTGCTGAACCAAGATACTAATCTGGAACCCATAAAGAATGCACCGCCACTTGTGCTTTTTCTATCATCCATGCTTCAAGCCCAATTTGCATCTATATGAGCATGAAGAGTGAGATCTGTATCTCTTGGATACCACAATCCATAGTTTTGAGTTCCTTGAAGATACTTGAAAATTTTCTTTACTGCCTGAAGATGGGTTTCCTTAGGATTTGCCTAAAATCTTCCAACCATTCCCACTGCATGCATGATGTTTGGTCAGGTACCTGTTAAATAGAGCAGACTTCCAATCATGGATCTATAAGTTGGTTGATGCACTGCTGCTGATTCATCATTTGTACTGAGGCTGCATCCTGTAACCATAGGGGTACATACTAGTTTCGAATCTTCCATGCCATACTTCTTCAAAATCTTCTTGAGGTACTTGGTTTGAGATAAAAAGATACCGCCTTCGTTTTGTTGGATTTGTAATCTAAGAAAATATGTCAGTTCTCCAAGTAAGGACATTTCGAATTCTTTCTGCATCACCAAGGCAAATTTTTGACTCATAGCTTCTTCATTGCTGCCAAAGATGATATCATCAACATACACAACAAGTATTAGCAATTTGTTATTTTCAATTTTTATATAAATATTGCTATCTGCTGATCCTTTTGAGAAACGTTGTTGATGAAGATATTTTTCCAGACAATAATACCAAGCCCTTGGAGCTTGTTTAAGACCATAAAGAGCCTTCTTAAGTCTGCATACAAGTTTTGGATCATTTCCAAGGATGAATCCATCTGGTTGTTCAATATACACTTCTTCTTCTAAGTCTCCATTCAGAAAAGCTGATTTTACATCCATTTGAAATACTTTTAATTTCTGAAAGCTTGAGAGAGCAAGGAACATTTGGATGGCCTCAAGTCTAGCAATGGGAGCAAAAGTTTCTTCAAAGTCTATTCCTTCTTGTTGAGCATACCCTTTACAAACAAGTCTGGCCTTGTTTCTAATAACTTCCCCATTTTCATTCAACGTGTTTTTGAATATCCATTTTGTCCCTATGACATTCTTATATTTTGGTCTAGGAACCAACTCCCAAGTGTTATTATTTTCAATCTACTCAAGTTCTTCATCCATTGCCTTGACCCAACATTCATCTTTGCATGCCTCTTTTACATTTTGTGGTTCAGTGGAGGAGGGCAATGCCAAATAGCTTGAGGCTTCTGCAATTGTTCTTCTTGTTTGTGTACCTGCCTCTTTCTACCCCAAAATTTGAGATTCTAGATGATTCTTCTGAATGTACCTGGATGGAGTCTTATCTTCTATCCTTATCTATTCTTCTGGTGCCTCTTGAGCTTCTTCTTCATCATAAGTCTGATTTGATGTTGAAGGATAGTCCTCATCATCTTCGAAATCTTTGGAATTCACTTGCATAGGAATGTTTCCTTCTTCATCAACCACTACATCAATGTTGTCAACAATTCTTCCAAGTCTTTTGTTGTAACACTTATATGCTTTCCTGTGGGGAGAATAACCAAGGAGAATGCCTTAATCTACTCTAGGTTCAAACTTGCCAAGATTTTCATCATTATTTTTAATATAGCATTTGCTTCCAAAAATTTAGAAATGTTTTACTATAGGAGTCTCACCATACCAGAGCTCATGAGGAGTTTGAGTGCTGTTTACCCGGACATTTGTCTTGTTGAGAATAACAACTGCAACAAATGCGGCTTCACCCCAGAAGGTTGTGGGAGTTCCAGACTCATCAAGCATAGCATGAGCCATTTGTTGAACCATTCTGTTCATCCTTTCCACTACTCCATTTTGCTGAGGAGTCCTAGCTGTAGAGAATTCCCTTCTTATTCCATGTTCTTCACAAAAATTGAAAAATTCATTCGAGGTAAATTCTCCTCCTCGATCAGACCTGAGGCATTTGATTCTGTGATCTGATTCGTTCTCCACCAAGGCTTTGAATGATTTGAATTTTTCAAAGGCTTTGTCTTTGTGCTTGTTGGGTCCCTATAATACTAGTGATTACCCCATTACTATTGTAGTTATACCCCCTATTTATATTGTTGTGCCCATATTACCCCCATATTGTTATTTCTGTGCCCCATAGAATCCCTCTATTGTTATTTTTGTGGCTTTATATTATTATTGTTAGGTCGGCTGGATTATATTGTGACTCCTTAGACTCCTATATATAGAAAGGAGGTTTTGTCATTTGTATCATCCAAGAATTGTTCATTTATGTAATGTAAAGGAGGTTGCCCCCTCGAAGAGGCTGAATTCTAAGGCGTGGATCTCTCTTTTCTATCTTTTTGTGAGCTGGTTTCATAACATTTGGTATCAGAGCTTTGGATTCTAGGGTTTTGCTGCTCCAAACAGGTCATCGTGGAATTTTCGCTATAACATTTTTTCTGTGACATTTCAAAAGTCGCAAAAAAAACCCATTTGAGAAGAAATCGCGCTGAACCTTGGGTCCGAATTTCAGAGCTTTTCGCATGATATTTTCGGAGATATGATCTGAGGAAGTTGGTCTTTTTGCAGACTCCTGAATTACATTCAAAACAGGTGACCTGGGGAAAATCGTCATAACTTTCTCTCTGGGGATCGAATTGAAATTTCGTAAGAAGGTACAGAAAGAGGACGGACTGTAGTTTTTTGTATGTGTGTTTCAGATTCAAAGGTTGAAACAGTGACTCGTGGCACGTCGTACAAGTTTGCTCTACTGAACCAGTCTAAAAGCAAGTCACTGTGGGAGATTTCACATAACTCTTCCTTGGAGAATCCAATTTGGCTCAGACTTGTGGCATTGGAAAGAGGACGTAGAAGGCTACTACAGGTAGCAATTTTAGAATTGGATGATCCGAAATTACAGAGATACATCAGATTCAATATCAGGCTTCTATAAAGTGAAAAAAGGTGTGTAGTTTTTTTTAAATTTTTGTGTAAGCTTGGTTTAACGGAATTCAAAGGGCATAGTAAAGCATTATTATCGGTAACTGATGCCCCGAGGAAAGAAAATGCAAACACCTAGTAAGGAACCTGAAAGCTCTAGCATGACTCATGAAGAAGAGGAAGAAATGCTACATGATATATCAAAATTACAAGAACAAGTGCAACAAATGTCACGCTCACAAAAGCTAACAGAAGCTAAGATAAGTGGCGTGGAATCTAAGATAAATGGCGTGGAATCTAAGTTAAATGGTGTGGAATCTAAGATAAAGGGCATGGAAGCTAAGATGGATGGCATGGAAGCTAAGGTGAATGGCATGGACGCTAAAATTGATGGCATGGATGATAAGATGGAAGAATTGAAGAAGTTGCTACAAGAAAGGGTCACTAATGGTGAAAAGGTAGTAAAGGAAACTCATGATGAGAACAAAAGAAATGTTAATCATGATTCCATAGACTCTAATGTTGGATCGAAGACTCACCATGTTCCAAAAATCGATATGAGGAAGTTTGATGGCAAGGATCCCGCCACATGGATATTACAGATGGAGCAATTCTTCGATCTCAATAATGTGCAAAACACACAAAAGGTACGTATGGCAACTTTATATTTGGAACCAAATCAGTTTGTATGGTATCAATGGCTTTGTTCTCGTAAACAATTTATCACTTGGGCAATTTTTACGGAAGAATTGATAGCACATTATGAGGATACAAAAAGCAACACTTTTTTTAGCCAATTGATAAGTCTCAAACAAAAGGGTTCAATAATGGAGCACATTGAGGAGTTCCAAAAATTGAACATAAGGGTAAAAGATATTCCAGAGGAGCATAGGATTGATGTGTTCATAGGGTCTTTAAAGGATAATATCCAACATGATGTGCGCCTTTGGGAACCTGATTCATTAGAGAAGGCATTCAGGTTAGCAAGAAAAATGGAAAGCAAAATTATGGCAACTAGGAAGCATACCATTCACAACTATAAAGACGGAAGTGTTGTTGCCCATAGTCTTCCACAACCTACAAGGTTGACACCACAACAATTGGAAGAAAAAAGAGCAAAAGGGCTTTGTTACAATTGTGATAGCAAATACACAAAAGGTCATAAGTGTGCTGAGAAGAAATTATTCTACATAGATTGTGAAGAGGAAGAAGAAAAGGAGCAAGAAAGGTCAAAAGAAGAGGATATATTCCAGGAACAAAGCCTAGATGAAGAACAAATAAATCCGACCATATCTTGTAATGCATTGGCGGGAATTACCACTCCTCAAACCATCAAGATAGAAGGACAAATCAAGAAGAAAAAGGTAATAGTGTTGATTGATTCAGGAAGCACCCACAATTTTATTCATTGTAGGGTAGCAAAAGAATTGAATTGCTTCCTATATCCAGCACCAGAGTGTCAAGTGATGATTGCAAATGGAGGAACAATAAATTGTTCTGGAAAGTGCCATAATATCAAGCTATCCATGGGAGAATATGTATTGACTAGCCCAATGCTTTCCATTCCAATGGGAGGTGCTGATGTTGTACTAGGAGTCCAATGGCTACAATCCTTGGGTACAATAGCTTTTAATTTTCAAGAACTTTTCATGAAATTTTCTGTGGAAGGAAAGGAAGTTGAATTAAGGGGTATTGCAGGGAAACCAGGAAAGATAATCAGCTCTAATGGCATGACAAAGCTTCTAAAAAAGGAGCAAAGAGGTGTAATTGCACAATTATGTTCGCTAGATGTTTCCACATTGGAATCATCTATTTCTCCAGATCTCCAAAAAGTCCTGGACAATCATTCCAAGGTATTTGAGACTCCCAAAGGTCTCCCACCTATGCGTGATCATGATCATGCTATTCATCTGATTCCAGGAAGTGTTCCTCCAAACATCAGGCCGTACAGATATCCATATGTCCAAAAAAGTGAAATTGAACGTATGGTTGCAGAAATGCTAGAGGCTGGTATAATTCAACCGAGTCAAAGTTCTTTCTCAGCTCCAGTAGTATTGGTGCACAAGAAGGATGGATCATGGCGCATGTGTCCAGATTATAGGGAGCTCAACAAGCTCACTATTAAAGATAAGTTCCCCATTCCTGTTATTGATGAATTACTGGATGAATTGCATGGATCAATTTACTTCACCAAGTTGGATCTTCGTTCGGGATATCATCAAATCAGAATGAAGATTGAAGACATTCCGAAAACAGCATTTAGAACTCATGAGGGTCATTATGAATTTTTGGTCATGCCTTTTGGCCTTACCAATGCACCTTCAACATTTCAAGGTTTGATGAATTCAATTTTCAAACCATTCCTTAGAAAATTTGTGTTAGTATTTTTTGATGATATACTAATCTACAGCAAGTCTTGGAAGGATCATGTTGAACATGTTGACAGGGTGCTACAACTATTGGAGGAGAAACAATTATATGCAAAAAGATCCAAATGTTTCTTTGGAGTCCAGGAGGTGGAATATTTGGGTCATATTGTATCTCATGAAGGAGTTAAGGTAGACCCTAGCAAAATTAAAGCCATTAAGGAATGGAAAATCCCCACATCCATAAAGCATCTGCGAGGATTTCTTGGGTTGACAGGGTATTATCGCAAGTTTGTTAAGAATTATGGGAGAATAGCAGCACCTCTAACAACATTATTGAAGAAAGATTCATTTTCATGGACTTCGGAAGCAACAAAGGCCTTTGAACATCTTAAAGAGGCAATGTGCCAAGCACCGGTCTTAGCTACACCGGACTTCACAAAAACCTTTATTGTGGAATGTGATGCTTCAGGAAATGGAATTGGTGTTGTTCTAATGCAAGATGAAAGACCCATTGCTTTTGAAAGTCGTCCAATCAAGGGAAAGTTTTTAAGCAAAGCTATTTATGAGAAGGAAATGTTGGCAATACTCCATGCACTTAAGAAATGGCGACCCTACCTAATGGGAAGACACTTCAAGGTAAAAACGGATCATGATAGCCTTAAATACTTTTTAGAACAAAGATTATCCTCTGAAGAGCAACAAAAGTGGGTCACAAAGATGTTGGGTTATGACTTTGAAATCATCTACAAAAAAGGGAAGCAAAATGTGGTGGCAGATGCACTCTCAAGAAAGGATGAGGATGTGGAAGCATTGTTGTGTGCCATTTCTATTATCCAACCAGATTGGATAAACGAAGCAAGGGAGGAATGGAAGAATGACGAAGAAGTGTGGGCACTTATTCGAAAGCTACAACAAGATTCCAGTACTTCTGATACATTTAGCTGGCAAAATGATTCGTTATGGTACAAAGATCGCTTATACCTCTGTAAGAATTCCCAGCTAAAACAAAAGATTCTTATGGAATTGCACACTTCTCCCTTAGGAGGGCACTCAGGATTTTTAAAAACTTACCACAGGGTTAAGAAGGAATTTTTTTGGGATGGCCTTAAATCAGATATTCAAAAGTTTGTGGCGGAATGTTTGGTTTGCCAGCAAAATAAAGTTGAAACAATTAAGACACCAGGTCTATTACAACCTTTATCCATTCCAAGCCAACGTTGGGAGGAGGTTTCAATGGATTTTATCACAGGTTTACCCAAGTCTGAGGGAAAGAGTGTCATCATGGTGGTAGTTGACAGACTTACCAAGTATGCACACTTTTGTGCATTATCACATCCATTTAAAGCCAGTACAGTTTCTACTGCATTTATGGAAACAGTTCAAAAGCTACATGGAAACCCAAAGATTATTGTAAGTGACAGAGATCCCATTTTCACTGGAAATTTTTGGACAGAATTATTTTCTTGTCTTGGTACTCAGTTAGCTCATAGCTCATCTTATCATCCTCAATCTGATGGGAAAACTGAGATAGTAAACAAATGTTTGGAAGGATATCTTCGTTGCTTTGTATCTGATAAACAGACACAATGGGTCAAATGGTTGCCTCTGGCTGAATGGTGGTATAACACTTCCTTCCATACAGCAACAAAAATGACCCCATTTATGGCACTTTATGGGTATCAACCACCATCCATCACATCATATTTAAGAGAAAATTCTAAGGTTCAGGCAGTGGAACATCACATCGAACATCAACAACAAGTCCTCCAACTCTTAAAGGATAACCTCGTGTTGGCACAAAATAGAATGAAACAACAGGCAGATCAACATCGCAGTGAAAGAAGTTTTGATGTAGGTGATTGGGTATTCCTACGGCTACAACCATATAAGCAAATGTCCCTAAAGCAAGCTAAGAAGGATAATAAATTATCACCAAAGTATTATGGTCCGTACAAGGTGTTGGAAAAGATTGGTACTATGGCATACAAATTGGAGCTTCCTGCAGCTTCTCGATTGCACCCAGTTTTCCATGTTTCATGTTTAAAGAAGGTTATAGGTGACAAGCTCCCAATTCAAACAATATTGCCAGAACTTGACGAGGAAGGAAAAATTATATTGGAACCAGAAGCAGTCACAGAAACAAGAACTCGACAGCTACGAAATCGATCAATTTCAGAGTATCTTATCAAGTGGAAGAACTTATCCGCTGAAGATTCCACATGGGAGGATGAGAATTTTATGCAGAAGTATCCAGAACTACTCAAGCGTTGAGGACAACACTTTTTGAAGGAGAGGGGCATGTTGGGTCCCTATAATACTAGTGATTACCCCATTACTATTGTAGTTATACCCCCTATTTATATTGTTGTGCCCCTATTACCCCCATATTGTTATTTCTGTGCCCCATAGAATCCCTCTATTGTTATTTTTGTGGCTTTATATTATTATTGTTAGGTCGGCTGGATTATATTGTGACTCCTTAGACTCCTATATATAGAAAGGAGGTTTTGTCATTTGTATCATCCAAGAATTGTTCATTTATGTAATGTAAAGGAGGTTGCCCCCTCGAAGAGGCTGAATTCTAAGGCGTGGATCTCTCTTTTCTATCTTTTTGTGAGCTGGTTTCATAACAGTGCTTCATAAGTCCCTTCCAACACATCCTGGAAAAATCATCAATGAATAATATAAAGTATTCTTCTCCTCGGGGTGACCTTTTCCTAGATGGACCACATACATCAGTATGGACAAGTTCAAGTGGCCTGCTAGCTGATCCTTCCTTCTCGGGGAAGTTAGTTCTGGTTTGCTTACCAAACTGACACGATTTTCATATTGTATTGTCTGGAATTCTGATGTCTAGAAGACCACGAACTGCCTGGTATTTGCATGCTTTCCTTATCTGTGAGAAGCTAAGATGCCCCAATCTTTTGTGCCATAGCCAGTGTTCATCATTCTTTCTTAGATAGCATTGATGTTGTCCTTCTTTGAATATGTATAAATTATTTGGAGTTCTTACGCCTTTTATCACTGTTTTTCCTGTATCAAGATCATGAACACTACATCCATTTGATCAAAATATTACCTCAGTTCCTTGATCACACATCTGACTGACACTTAATAGATTATTCTTTAAGCCATAAACATACATGACATTTCCAGCTTTGACCCTTTCTTTCAACTGAATAGAACCTTTACCTTTTATGAGAGCAGGGGTGTCATTTCCAAAAGAGACCTTCTTCTCCTTCTCTAAGGCACTATATGACTGAAGTTTTTCTTTATCGCCTGTCATATGTTTCGAACATCCACTGTCGATGTACCATTAATTTTCCTGCCCTTCCGCATATAAGGCTATACCACATCTTTTTGGTTGTGGTTCTTTTATGCTCCATGATTTGGCACTTCAGGCTTGCTCCTTCTGAGTTGTCTGCCGAAACCTGCTCCTGCATTCAGAATATTCATGACCAAAATTGTTACAAATAGAACATTCTATTTCATTTTCAAGAGCAGAGAAGTTATTGTGGGTCCTTTTCATGATCCCAATCATACTCCTCTGTTTATGAGCTTCTCTAGTCATGATTGTCTTATAGGCAACACATTGAGCTGCTTTGTGACCAAAGTTATGACAAGAAAAACATTGGCCATTGAAGAAACTCCTGTGATTATCAAATCTACCAGCCAAATGATTGTAGTTCCTATTGACATCCATTCTTGAGGCAGCTTGAGAAGGTTTTACCTATGGTTGGTTGTATCTTTTGTTCATTCTAAAAGTAGATAGCCCCCGATTTATCTGATAGTCTTTGTTCATTCTTGAGGTGAATTGTCCCTGATTTACCTGGTGATTTCCATTTGGCCTTTGTTCACTTTTACTTGCTGCATCAAGATAAATTTTGGAGGTAGATGGTTCCTGTGCTTGAGTTGTTTCTTCATTATATCCCAGACCTGTCTTGATTAGTGGAGAATGCTGCACTTTGATAATCTCATCTAATGTTTCAGATCCTTTAAGAAATCTAAGATTAAGAGCTTTAGATTTCTCAATCTCTTTTCTAAGTCCCACAATTTCACATTCTAACTTTTCATGATGTTTTTCCCTTTCAGCTAGTTGGAATTTCATAGTATCAATAATCATATTTTTCTCTTCTAAACAAATTTTGAGTTTAGAAATCTCTTCATAAAGACCTTCTTCATCTATAGCATCCATGAAATCTTCATCTTCAAAAGCCATTAAAAGTCTATATTTATTACCTTGTTCATCTTCATCATTATTTGAAAGTCCATCACTATCTTCATGAGTGTAATAGCTTTTCTTATTTACATTCTGTTCCTTGTTCCATCTAACAGGTTCCTTACCCTTGTCAAGCTTATCTTTATGAGGACATTTGGCAGCATAGTGACCGACTCTTCCACAAGCAAAGCATTTGAAAGGTAACTTACCTCTAAATCTTCCAGCACCCCGTTGAAGGTTCTTGACAAAATTTGATTCTTCCTCTTCTTCTGACATATGTCCTGACTCATAGTAATCTCCTTTTCCTGAAGCCTTGAAAGAAACTTCTCTCTTGTCTGATGGTCCTCCTTTCGTCATTTCGTAAGCAGTCACAATTCTGTACAGATGTGACATGTTAAGGTTCCGTAGATTCTCTTTTTCTTTGATTGCAGAAACTTTAGATTCAAACCTAGAGGACAAAGATCTTAGAACCTTTTCAACCACAACAACCTCTTTTATTTCTTCACCCAAGTTTTTCATACAATTAACAATCTCATCTACATGAAGGAAATAGTTAGCCACACTTTCATCATTGTACATTCTGAGATTTTCATACTGAATTCTGAGGGTTTGAAGTTTTGCTCGTTTTACCTGTTCATCTCCTTCATAGCTCATAACAATCTTGTCCCATATTTCTTTTGTGGATTTATACTGCATAACCTTGATGAATTATGATTGAGATAGACATCCTAATAGAGTATTGACAACCTTTGCATTTGTTTCATATTGCTTCTTACCAGCCGAATCTATAGGAGTTGTGGATGGAAAAGTGTACCCTGTATCAATGATATCCCAGACTTCTGTACCAAGAGATTAAAGATAGGCTGTGACTCTTACCTTCCAATAGACGAAGCTGGTCCCATCAAAAATTGGTGGCCTGATCAATGCTTCTCTCTCGTAGTTGCTCATGATGATGGATCTTCCTTCAAGCGATCAAGCTTCTTCAGAAGGACCTGCTCTGATTCCAATTGTTGGAAATAATACTGAGAGGGGAGGGGGGTGAATCACTATTATCAAGTAAATTATTTCCTTTTTCAAATCCAGATCATATACACTACTTCAGTTAGTGAAAACCGCATATATACGCAACTACGTATAAGGAAACCCGCGTATACCATGCAAACTTATAATTTACTTTATCTTACAGATGTTGATCATTAATCTGTGTATCATAATCAAATAAACAGTAACCATAAACAATGAAATAGAGTAGAAGACAATCACACACAAGAACACAAGATATAAGGTGGAAACCCAATGTTGGTGAAAACCACCTACTGCAATTTGTCTCTATCTTCTTTTTAATTAGAAACTTCTTTTTACAAAGATTCTATACTGGTGCAGTCCTTTACCAGTACGCATGTTGCAACCTGCAGAGAGCTACAACCCTCTCTCGTTCTCCAGCTTCTCCTCTAAGGGAGCTACAACCCCCTTAGCTCTTGCACTAGCCAAGATACTAGTACGTAGGTGCTGGCCTACAGAAGGCTACAACCTTCTCTTTCTTCCAGGGACCACATTTAAAAAAAATTTAGACTCGATCCATGAACATCAATCAATCATCAAGAATTTCTGCATCAAACAATCTCCTTTTCACCAATTAGAACTGAATCAAGTAGACACTTCTCTGACAGCTATACCCAAAACATAGTAACAGTAACCACACACCAAATTTTGAACCCAGAACGCTGCAGCAATAAGCAGAAGTAGCTAGAACACAACTCAAGAGATATACGCTACTTTAATAACCAGAAACCTGCGTGCATATGCTTCTGTGTTTGAACCAACCTGCGTATATGTTGTTTTTACTCATAGAACCGGCGTGTATGCACGCCTTCGCCTCACTTAACCTACGTACAGATCTATAAAGGATAATTCACTCTTTCAAATATTCAGATATTAATTAACCCAGATTACCAGATTTATAGATCAAGCATGCGCCACATATAACAGATCAAAATCATACAAAGATACTATTATTCAAGCCTTAAGATTATAACCCATCAATAGAACTTATCCTTCTCTTTGCGCTCAGGTTCCTCCTTCATTCAGATCCAGATCTGCACCATAACCTAATCATCAATATTCCAGATCTAGTACTTTATCAGATATTCAATAATTCAGATGATCCTTTGCCAAATGATCTCCTTCCTCTCTTATAGTCTTAGGCCTTTCACAATACCACAGTCCAAAACCATAATAAAACAATACCATGGACCCAGTACTTGGGATCAACACTTCTGACGAGATACCATGGCCCAAAACCATAGGTTCAATTACCAAGGACTAAATACCACGGACCAAAAGTAAGTTCTCCAACATGTATGCGCTTTTCCTTGCGTGAAAGTGCGTGTATACGCATATGTGCTTTTGTAACGTATAACATGCGTGTATACGCGTCTTTGTCTAGGTGAACCTGTGTATATATCTTTTCCTTCATTCTGAAAGCTTGAACTGAGATCCGTCACCAGAGTGAGTTGCCATCAAGGAAAAAACCTGTGCCATAGTTCCAAACCTATGCCATAATGCCAACAGTAAGCTACCATCGCCCTAGCTGGTTTATTTCCATTTCTGGTTGTAAGCATATTTTAGTATATTCCATTAATGAAATGAAGTATTATTTCCGCTGCATATATGTCTTTATGATTATATCTATATTTTATGGCGTTCCTGTTTAAGTCTGGATCAAATTTAGTGATCCATTAGATATGCCAAATCTTATGGAGAGTAATGATGCATTATTTTGTTTAGGTATTGATGATTCTCTTCCAGAAAATATCTTAGAGATTGTTACAGAAGCTGCCTGCAAGCAAGAAATTTACCGATTGGATAAACCTTTGAAGACCCATGAGGTTACAGAGGGATATAATATAGCAGTGGAAAAGAATGAAGTTGAAGATGGAGCATGCTAGGAAGGAATTTTTATTGTTGATGGCATAACTACTGCAAGTCCAATTAGAGAACAATTGTTTGATATGGACAACAATAGAAAACATGAGGGATTCATTGACCCTACCAAAATTGAGGGAAACAATGGCCAGGAAGCTGGAGAGACCCAAAATTTCAAAGTTGGATAAAATATACAGATTGTGGTGAGCAAGCAGGAACCTTCCAATTGGATACTTAGTTGAGGATCCATGAGGTTACGACAGGATATAATATATTGTTGTTGGGAAAAGTATCTATTCAGAACGCCCCTATCCCACTCTAAGGTGTGATAGTGCCTTAGCAACAAACAAGGAAAACTACTTGAGTATTCTTCTTTATGAAATGTAAATGAAGAGGAAGGATGTAACTAACCTGTGTCTTTCGCTAGTTTGTTGATCCAATCGCTCCTCTCTTCAATAGCTCCCAGCTCCCTGCTCCCTTACCGGCCCAGCCTCACCGAATTCCTGCAAGATCATAGAAGAGAGAAACTACACGAAGATATAGATTTACATACATAAAAAGCTTAGGATCAGATTAAGCTAAACATGCAAATATAACAAAACATCATTGATACACAACATGTAGGAGAAACTCAAATAATTTTATTGATATGATAAGAAAGTCCAAGAGGAGATACAACCAAGTGAGTCCCGATCCGGCATCTACCTCCCAGCAAAGGAATCCATTCCTCTCCTCCAACAAAGCATAAATCACCCAATGTACTAATCTCAATCTCAAACCAACAGCAATTCTCTTCAAAGTACAAAATTCCAGCCTCTGGATCTCTGGGATGAGGGATCCATATATAGATGTAAGCAGAGAGGATGAGTCAGCTTATGTTTTGACTTGTGGCTTCTCTTTGTCAGTTCTTGCTTCCACTTGGAGACTGAGAGCCTCTTACTCATCACTGGTCGAATTCAATGAGGCAAGTGTCATTGGAGAAGATTCTAGAAGCTTCCATTGTCTCTCCACCTCATTGAATGACTCTGCCACTTGTCCTTTCCCGCTCAACGCACCTGGGTAGTTCATTCCAGTGCGTTGCAACGCACCTAGCCAGTGTATTTGGGTGCTTTGCAACGCAGGCAGCTAGTGGAGCTTCTGAATTGATCCTGATTTGACTAGTTTTGAGTAGTTTTTGGTGGAGAACTTCTGGGAGAAGCTGTCATTGGTTGACCTTGTTCCTTTAGGAGCTGTTACAACATCTTTAGGGACTTTGGATCCCTTGGATTATGGACATTTCATGCTCAAAGCTGTAAGGCACAAAAATGTCTATACATATATCAACTTGTTTAAGCACCTTATTTGGCTTGGACTCTAGTATTCCATCCAAAAATTCAAAACTTAGAGAAAGTTACAATATATCCCCTTGTTTAAGTATGAATGAATCTCTTCTAGAAGACAAGGATGTGTGCAATCAACAAATTTCCGTGGATAAGCCATTGAAGAGGCTTGAACATGCTAAGGGACCAGAATATGATACCCCAGTGAAAAATATTGAGCTTATAGAAAATGATGTGACATCAGAGACTAAATATTTGTCACTACATGTCCCACTTGGAGACCATGTGTCTGTCATGGAGAAGGATGCTATGGTTTTGGAAGGGACAGAGCATTTTGAAAGTATTCTCCTTATAGAAAATCCTGTAGAAAATGGAGAAGTAGCTAAAGGTTCTACTATTTTGGCTGATATGAATGTTCCTAGTAAAGGGGATTCAAAAAGAACCAAATTGCAGATAGAATATTGACTTTGAGCAATAGATTGCAAACTATTCAATTACACTTACAAGGACAACTTCCAAAGTCATTCTATGCTACACCTTCCAGAAGGCCGATGAATTGAAAACTTAATGGAAGCACAAAGAAAACCATAGATACCATTTCTGTTTACAGGCCAAGGCAATCCATAGGAAGTGATGAGGCTATGCATAGTTCATTAAAGGAGAGTCGTGCTGGGCTGGTGGGACAACTTATTTTATGGAAGCTATAGAATATATACAAAGAAAATGAAATAGCAGCAAAGGATCTTGAAAAGGTAAGATAAATTATGTATGAACTTCATATTTTTCCATCTTCTTTATCAGATTCATCTTAAGGAACATAGTACACAGTTGGTGCACTGTATGTATGACATTTTTTCATTTTTTCTTTTCAGGAGATAGGAACACAATTTGTTTCACAAAATATGTCATCACCTACACTGGAACAGAGGATGGAATCCTTCGACACACCATTGAAGATGCTTGGACATACTGAGGGCCATGATATATCTCCTTCCTTGTACACATTATTTGGACCAAAATGTAGTACGCCATTGACAAATCGTGAGCTTACATAAGATAATGATAATGTTTTTACTAGCACACCATTTCAAAATGCTCTGCAGCCTCAGTTAGTGACTGAATCAGGGGGAGTTGACAATTTTGGCAATGAATTGCCACTGTTAGTTTATGTATCCCATGAAAGGTGGTCTGGATTCCAACACCATAAGAAAGCCAGAGTAATGAGTGCATTGGTATATTCGTAGCTATGTACACATCTCTCTTTTTCTGCTGATTTCCTCATATGAAATTCATTAATTATTATGATGATGCTGATGATTGTTATCCATTTCTCCACTTAGGTCTGAGTGTCTGCTATCCTCACAAATGGCCTCTTTCAGTTGAACCTTGATTGTGATCAATATATAAACAACATCAACACTATTTGTGAGGCAATGTGTTTTCTAATGGATCCAATTCTTGGGAACAAAACTCGCTATGTACAGTTTTCTCAGAGATCGACACTTGGAGTTTTTAACTCAAGTCGGTTCACTCGTAGTGTCCATCACATACAAATAATGAAGGAGGTTGGTGGAGGTACAAACATTTGAATCCTGACAGCTAAGAAACCTGCCTGTCCAATAGACACAGTTGTTTCCCAAGATGGCCTTTTAAACTATAATTGGCCACCTTTCCAATAATTTGTTGTTACCTCTTCGTGCATTGAATGTTGGGATGTGGAGATAAAGGGCAACCAGTCTGAAAAACCATTAGAGTTGGGGGTTCTTTGACTACAGTTTGATTGGTTGACATCAAAAACATTGCTACCAACAAAGGTAAGGGGAAGAAGCCCATTAAAACTAAAGAATGGATTGAGAAGTTGATCCTAGGTGTTCACTTATACTGGAAAAATGTGGTTAGGTTCTGAAACTGCATGCTATTTGTAAGATTGGTGTAATGAAAGGAAGGGTAAGGAGGGTATAGCCAAAATAATTGATAAGTTTCTGGTGGACAAAAAATTAGGCTATACCTACCTTTAGTGACAATGGAATTCACAACCACCGAAGCCAAATTTTATATTTTTTAGGCACTAGCTAGAGTAGTGGATAAAACCACCACTCCTTTAGATCCTAATAGTTTCAACTTCTATATCGATCCATAACCACTTTATGTTATTTCCTTGTAGACGAAGGGATGGAACTCCCCGTCTGAAACATAAAACAAAATTTAAGGAACAATAGCATGAGTTGAGCAGTGTTCTCTCCTGTGATGAGTTGTGGCACAAAAACCATGCATTATCTAAAGTCCCTCCTCTTGAAGATAGAACTGGGTGAGTGATTTGCAAGTGACTGAAAAACTTCTTCATCCTCTATGGAAAAATAGAGTATTTCTATGTTGGTCAATCGAACTCACATGGAAAATCCAATCTGTGATATGTTTTATTTCTCTAAAATAAAACAAAATTAACCATAAGTTGCATTACAAATTTGTTTTTGACTTGCATCTCAATCAACGATATTAGGCTATACATCTCAATAAATTACTGTTTTCATTGTCACGTTCCAGGTAATCCTTTGAGATCAAGTCCTGAATTCTGGATTTTATTGCTTTAAGTTCGGGCTTGAATGTGCTTTGGAGCTGTTCAACACACTCACTCAATAGTTGTTGCTGAGGTAAGATTTTTCTGGCCTTCATGATGAGAACTATTGTTGAATCTATTTAGAAATGTATGTCTCCTTTCACATTTTTGATCATTTTATTCCTCTCATTTTCGTTCATATCTGTAAGTGGAATCTTAATTTTTTTCAACTTGTGCGAAAGGGGAGGATTGAATTCAAAATTATCACTTGTAGATATTGTTGCAGTGCTAGGTTTCTTTAGAAGAATCTTGTTCTTGCCACATGAAACTAAATACAGAAGTCGAATAAGATCTTCATCTTCCAAATTTAGTTGAGATTTAATTTCTACATAGCTCATCGTCGTAGCTTCATTGAAAAACAATAGCAGAGTTGCTTGGTATGTTGTTACTACTAATTCTTTTATCGATGGCTCTTGGCTCTACACAGTTCACATGGCTCACGATGTATAAGACTTTGTTCCTCTGCATTATGTATAACATTAACGCACATGTCAACTGACACGTTCCTCTACAACAAAGTCAGTTTGAACGAATGGCATCAATCTACATTGCTTCTCTGCGACATATTTTAACACTGATGCATATTTAATATGGAACTGATACTCCATATATATGTAATCTAACCGATAGCATCAAATGGCATCATCTTATATGACCATGGAAATAACTCCTATAGAAGACTGTAATCTTACAGAGACCAACATAAATAAACATGTTGAATTTAAGATCCATAAGGCACCGTTGAGTATCTTTTAAGTGACAAGACACCATTGTCGAGAATTCACTGTTTATATGTAATCTAACCAATAGCGTCAAATGGCATCATCTTATATGACCATGGAAAGAAATCCTAATGAAGACTGTAATCTTAGAGAGACCAACATAAATAAAATTGTTGAATGTAAGATCCACAAGGCATTGTTGAGTTTTTTTTTAAGTGACAAAACACCATTGTTGACAATTCGCTGTTTAGATTCAAGTCTAGGGCATACAGTTGGCATAGTAAGAAAAGATATGTTGCTCCCTCAGAACTCACTGATACTTCTCACTAGCCCTAGCTAGTAAGGTGCCTATGAAGAAGTGAAAGGAACAAATCTCTATGATACCAAAGATCATTTGACTTCACTTCTAAGGAATGTCAGACTTTTGTTGTGTCTTCAATCTCCATAGTAAGTCCAGGAGTATCCACCGATCTTCATTCTCTGAAGCATTGATCTATCTCATTGGTATACTTTCCTTTGCCTATCTTTAATATCATAATCAAGGAAGAGCATATGCAAGGGTAGATTGTTCTGGTAGTTAGTGATATTGTTGACATCCACTGTCTACACTATTAGCATTTCAAGATAAAAACTATATTCTACACTCGGGGTTTTAGTCGAAGCAGGGTTTCAAATCATAACCCTGCAAAATTTTTTGAATAACAGTAAGAAGATGTTCATCAAGTTTGAGCTTTATCTAGCAATAGGGCTGCTCCATTTTAGTAGTATGAATGAATTGTTTCAAGTATGGTAATAAGGATGAATAGGAAGAACAATCTATACAAAATGGAGCTGAAGAGATGTAAGAATTCAAAGTTGGAGAAGATATACAACTTGTGAAAGTAGACACAGTGGCCAGTAACCAGGAACCTTCTAACATGGATACTCCATTGAAGATGCCTATGCTTATAGAAGGCCTTGATATGACTTCTTGCTTGAATTCCTTTTTTGGTACTGGACTTTAGTGATCCATTAGATAAGCCAAATCTTATGTATATTAATGATGCATTATTTTGTTCAAGTATTGATGATTCTCTTCTAGAAAATATCCCAGAGATTGTTACAGAAGCTTCCTGCAAGCAGGAACTTTACCGATTGGATAATCCTTTGAAGACCCATGAGGTTACAGAGGGATATAATATAGCTACGGAAAAGAATGAAGTTGAAGATGGAGCATGCCAAGAAAGAATTTTTATTGTTGATGACATAACTGCTGCAAGTCCAATTAGAGAACAATTGTTTGATATGGAAAACAACAAAAAACATGAGGAATTCATTGACCCTGCCAAAATTGAGGGAAACAATGGCCAGGAAGCTAGAGAGACCCAAAATTTCAAAGTTGGAGAAAATATACAGATTGTGGTGAGAAAGCAGGAATCTTCTGTTGTGGTCACCAACAACCCCCCTCTTTGTTTAGTATTAGCAATAATATCAAACAAAGGGGGACCCTTAACAAAAAATCCAAAAAATATTTTTATTAAAATTTTTGTATTTAACTCCCTAAAAGCTATATCGCATCGCAAAGAGAGAGTGAAGCGTTTTCCTATGCACATAAGTAAGCTGCAATAAAGCGATGCGACATTCATCGCATCGCATATTTTTGAAAGCGCCCTTAAAAGAAAACCTAAGGAATCGCCGACGGGCGATATGCGACGTCGCATATCGCAACGTCGCATAATCAGCGCACAGTGATCAAATGAAAAATGCGATTTTGCGATTTGCGATCTACGACGAATGAGACTATTAATTGCTGCGATGCAAATCGCAAGAACCACTCATCGCAAAGTTTCTTCGGCATGATCTGTAAACCCAAAATAGAGCGCGCACCTTAAGGGAAATTAACGATTGCACGCCTGAGTATCCAAAGATGATCGTGTTGCATTTTTCAAAGAGTCAAGTCATTATGAGTGTCATGATTATGCATTCATTAGAACTTAAAGCTTTCATGTCAATCTTTTCGTCAATTCTCTTTTCCTTTGCGTGAACTATAAGGCAGCAACTAATATAAATCTATATGCAGGAAACATCTAAGGAAAAGGGGAAAGCGCCAATACTTAGAGAACAGAGAGGAGATGCCTTCGCAAATGGATGCCGCATGCAGCAGAGCCGCGGATTCCAGAGTATCACTCCACAGACACTGATGAAAATAGACTATCCAAGACTCAGAGTCAAAGGCACACAAAAGCAGCATGTTTGCAAAAGATCCTGAAGCTCAGATTGGATAAAGCAAAAAGAAAAACGCTAAAAAGGGATGATGCTTCAGAAAAGCCTGGAACAAAGAACGGAAGCAATTTTCAATACGTAAGATTGTTCAGGCAACGAAATCCCTAACTCATTGAGTCATTCGCACGGCCGGAAACTGAAATAGCAACAACAGAATCAGTTTGAAAGAAATCTGGGTTATACTAAGTATACACACACCAAATACACCCAGCCAGAGGAAGATTTTCAAAAATATCTTCTAGTTTGTCAGAAAGAGGTGCCAGCTTTTGTTATTTCTACTTTTATCGCTCGAGCAAAGGAAAAAGACAACCAGCCGACTCTTTCCAGGCGAACCTTGCGTTGCTTACAGCACTAAGGAGCAGATACAGAAACGGTTAGAAATTAGATTCAATTTTTAGAAATAAATCTGTTTTAGTAAAAGGGCGGTCATTTGAAGCCGTTTCCTAAATTTGTGTAATTAAGATTAGTTAGTTAGTAGTATTTAACCCTTCTCATGGCATTTGGAGAAGGGTCCGGAAATTTGTCAAAAAACTTGTCCTCAGAACATGCACTTTTGCACCCTCGGAGGGGGTTTTTGATGAATGGATGAATCGAGGTTTATTTATGTTTGCATTTTAATGTCTGCTACTGATGTTACACTTCTGTAATCTTAGTAGATGTTAGAAGTAAGTAGAGATAAATTGTTATTGCTTGAAGTTTGTGAGTAAAAATCAGTCATAAATGGTACTTTTATCTCTTGATTAATTTCTGCTCATATTCTTAGAGTGATATACAGCTGGGTTGTTTATATGTTAATGTATGAATGTGTGGGTTACCATTTGGCACTTTTGTACGGTGGAGTCATTTGTTTGTGCTTGACATATGAATAACTGATTATGCGATATGTTGTTCACAACTGTTTTGCCTAACTTCTTATGCAGAATGGTTTATCTTAATTGATTTATATTCTTATGATAGCTGAATGATCTTTATTATTGTATGAAATCTTTTTAGATCGCATAATGAAAGAATTTTACCCCGGGTTAGTATAGATTAGATGTGCTGTTTTTGTTAGATTATAGTAGCATAGAGTCAGTTTAGAGTCTAGAATTAAATTAGCTTAAAATAACCTTTAGATTAGCATCGTCAAAATCTACACACACACACACACATCCTTTAGATTGGGAAGCTGGTCCCATTATCCCCAGTCGGACCCGCTACGCCAAACGGGTAAGGAGCCGCCAACCAGGTTCCCGACTGGGTGGGTATCCCCCTTGTCGTTGACCCGATTTCGGGGCCCTCAACATATTTGGCACTAGAAGGAGGGCCTGAACTATGAATGGCAACTAAGTCAAAATCTAAATGCCATTCTGAGAGTAAATCACCCTCATCAACTCCCCCAACTTCTCCACTACGGTTAAACCCGGAGTTAGAAGTCGCTCGAGTATCCACCGCTGCTACCTACTCCAATATATCAGACCAACTCATTATTGAACCCCCTGAAATTCAAACTTTGATTCGTAAACTCCAGGGATTCTCTATTTTTTCTCATAGGTCTGATAAATCTAACAGCAGCGTGACTTCGTAGTACAATCCTGCTCATCCTCTGACCAGATTGAAGAGTAAAAAATTTGGTATTCAACCAAGTGAACTCCCTCTCCCTACTAGGAAAAGAGCAAGGAAAACACCACCAGAGTCTGACCGTGAGACTCTTTCATCCACTTCGTCCATTTCAACACCCTCACCGCGAAGTCAACCACCCACATCCTCATCCCAAATCACTCATCCATCTTCCACAACACTTCCTCTTCAATCATCAAAGATCATAATATCTTCATCTTCTCAGCATCAAGGATTATCTTCTGCACTTTCATTAACTAGCAGCTCTACGATGGCCCAGTCTCCATGGAACAATCTTGGGGCGGTTTTAATGCCTCCACCCCTGAGCCCAATACCGGCCCATCCGGAGAAATGGCTACCTAAGTTCAATCCAGAAACAGACATGCTAGCTGAAGAGCATATCAATAATTTCATGCTTTCTGTTAATCTCAACGGAGTTACTAACGAAGATGCTGTCGTCCGACTTTTTCCTTACACAATGCAAGGAACAGCCGGGTCATGGTACTTTTCATTACCTTCCAGGTCCATCACAAGTTGGGACATCTTTCAAAGTCAATTCCTCACCAAGTTTGGCGATGACAGATCAACAACGACATTGATCAATGACCTATCTAATCTTAAAGCTGAGGCTAGAGAACCCATTAAAGATTCCAATTTACGGTTCAATAAGATCCTCAACAAAATTCCCGCTGCTTCTCAACCCAGCGAGGAAGTAAGATGTGAATGGTACGTCACGGCCTTACCATCAAACTTGGCTATCTTCGTAGATAGGGAAAACAAGACGACCTTAGTTGAAAACTTAACTGAGGCGTTAGTAGTAGAAAAACGCGTAGTTGCCCTAGAAAAGAGATCTGCAATAGAAGAACGCAAATCCAAGAAAACCTCTTTCAAAGAAGATACCAAGAAGAAGCAAACGAAAGATCCTTTCGATATGGAAGGATTAGAAAAAGTGTTAAAGGCCATGTCCAATGAGATGATTGACATAAGAAAACAAGTAGCAGAAACTTCTTCAAAAAAGCCCTACAAATCTTTTAAAAGAAACCCTCCCATGGAGGTGAAACCACCCAATGCTGTCTCAAACGTCAAATCTGAAGAAGAAGAAGAAGAAGAGAATACCACTGAAGGGCATACCGATGATGAAGAAGTTGTGGAACTACAAGGAATGTGGGATTTCATCCTCTCACAAGAAGAGGATCAAGAAGCATTTCCGGTTAGCACACAAAGCAAAAATCAACTTGATCCTCCCCAAACTACCCCTAAACAGAAGGGCGCAAGCCCTGCAACAAAAGATAAGGTCACATCAAAGAAAACAACTGCTAGAACGACCCAATTTAGCCCAGTCCAATCAGATCAAGCACCTCCATCAAGAACACTCATAGTGTCGGATGAAATGGAGTATAACATTATCGATGACATGAAAAAGACTAGGGCTAATATCAGTCTTTACGAATTGAGCAAATTGAAACATCAACAGAAAATAATGATGAAATAATTACATGCCATGCCTACTACATCTTTACCTACAGCTGTAGCTTCCCATAACATGGGAAGACCTCCAACAAACATGATCAATAAGATTGATCCGAATGACATTGCCTTGATTGGAGGAAGGTCAAGATCCCATACTCCTCCTTTTCTTCTCACTTATGAAATTTTCAATAAAAACGTGCACAATTGCTTGGTTGATTCTGGTGCTTCAACGAATATTCTACCCAGATCAATATGTGCCAAATTGAATGTTCAGCCTCAGAAATCCGCAGTGCGCATAGTTCAACTTGATTGATCTCAAGTCGAAGTGATTGGTGAGCTTAACCAGGTGACCATAAGATTGTCGTCTAACCCGAAAGTATGTCAGGTTATCGACATTCTAGTAGCTGATATCCCTGAATTCTATGGTTTAATTCTTAGCATGGATTGGTCCGAGAAACTCCACGGATATTTCTCAACCGACTAGTCGCACATGTGGTTACCCTACAACGGTAAACCCAATCAAATAAAGGTTGAACGAGAGTTGCACCAAAAGTACATAGTGACAGAATTGGAAGGAGAGAACGAAGCAATAGCATACAACAACAGTATCATAGGCAATTACTCGGTAGATTCTTTCCTCGGCAATTTCAATGCTCACACCTCACCTTACTTAGAAAATTTAGTTGTGTCCCAAGTTGAAAATTTTTCCCAAACTGATGATTCAAAGTGTTTTAATTTTTTAGATAACTCTGTAAATACATCTTTACTTTGGAAATTATATTTTGATGGCTCTAAATCTAACGAGGGAGCAGGAGCAGGATGCGTTCTGATTAACCCAGATGGGAACAAGACCATGCTTACATGCAGACTTGAGTTCGATTGCACAAACAATACAATGGAATACAAAGCCTTGGTGCAAGGCCTATACAAAGCAATCGGGACGAATGTTAAGTATCTTCAAGTCTTTGGAGATTCTGAAATTGTCATCAAACAGGTACGTAACACCATACATTGTCTTTCAAGTCATTTAAAGCACTATCAATCTTTAGTACAATATCTGACTTCACATTTCAAAGCATTCAATATTTCGTCAATCCCAAGACTCCAAAATGTGAGTGCAGACCTGTTAGCTAACGTAGCCTCTAGACTTATTCCCTCCGAAGATTTTAGTCCCGATAGGTTTTCAATAGAATTAATCTTTAAACCATCCATCCCTGACAACATCACCAACTGGAGAGTATTCAACGACGACCCTGACATTGTAAATTTCCTCACTTCTAAAGGATCCTACTCAAATCAAATAATTGACGAAGACCATCATGATCACCAAATTCAGCAAAATAGCACTGATAATGCTATACCTAAATCGGTGGTTAAGTTAGAAGATTTATATGATTTGAAAAGTTGGTTTAAAAGGTCTGCCAATTCTAAACTCTACAGTTCAACTCTGAACTATGAATTAGTGAACCTAGGAACCGATCAGAAGCCGCAAAACGTTAATCTGGGCCACGGCCTAGCCCCTGAAGAAAAATCAACATATATCCATCTTCTGAGACAATACAAAAACTTTTTTGCATGGAATTACGATGAGCTGAAAACATACAACACTTCTATCATTCAACACACTATCCCTATGATTGAAAATGAAAAACCTGTCCAGCAGAAGCTCAGAAAAATCCACCCCAACTTAGAAAATCAGATAAAGACTGAGCTAAATAAATTGTTGAGAGCCAAAATAATTTTCATCGTCAGACACTCCAAATGGGTATCCAATATGGTACCCGTTAGAAAGAAAAACGGAGATATTAGAATCCGTATTGATTTTTGGAACCTCAACAAAGCCTGTCAGAAAGATAATTTTCCCCTCCCACCTATGGAGCAAATACTACAAGCAGTAGCGGGCTCAGAATTAATGTCTTTCCTGGATGGATTTTTAGGATACAATCAAGTGCTGGTACATCCCGATGATCAGTTGAAAATCACATTCCGAACCAAATGGGGCACATACGCATATCAGAAGATGCCATTTGCTCTGATCAACGCCGGTGCTACCTTTCAGAGAGCCATGGACATCGCGTTTAAAGGTTTAGTCAATAAATCGGTAGTGATTTACCTGGATGATATAACAGTGTACTTCAAGAAGCGAAGCGACCATCTCAAAGATTTGAAACAAATCTTTCAAAGATGCTTAAGGTATGGAATTTCACTTAACCCAAAGAAATATTTTTTTCGCATTAAGTGAAGGGAAATTGATTGGATTCATAGTGTCAAAATCTGGTATTCACATTGAACCTGACAGAATCAAAGAAATTTCCGAAATATCCATACCCCATAACAAAAAGGCAATGCAATCTTTCCTTGGACAGATCAATTTCGTAAAAAGGTTTGTCCCAGATTTTTCACGTATTATTTCTCCTTTACAAAATATGATAAAAAATAATTCAAATTTTAAATGGGGCCTAGATGAGCACGAAGCATTCAACTTGATCAAACAAGCTATCATCAATGCTCCATCTTTAGCTACCCCAAATTTTTCAGAATATTTCATCTTATACACTTTTGCCTCAGAGAAATCTTATGCCGCGATTTTACCTCAAGTAAATGAAGAGAAGGCGGAAGCTCCAATTGCATTCTTTAGCTCAAACTTACAAGGTGCTGAACTTAATTATTCAGACGTGGAGAACAGGCATATGCCGTTTTCAAAGCGATCAAATATTTCAGACCTTTCTTACTTAAAGCCCATACCAAAGTCGTAGTACCATTTCCAGCGGTAAGAAACCTTTTGGTACAGAAGGACGTGGGCGAAAAGAGAGCAAATTGGATTACCTCTTTACAAGAATACGATCTTGAGATCAAACCAGCAAACATCGTAAGAGGTCAAGGCTTCTGCAAGATGTTAGCTGGAGCGTCGCAAATTCCTGAGAACTCATCTGAAGAGGTACACACATATGAGGTAAGCCTAAACGACGAAGAATCATTATATGCAGACACCATTTATTATCTTAAGAACGGGTATGCTCCATCACACCTGGATCACACCAAGAAAAGAGCTCTGAGGTTGAAAGCTAAATAATACCAGCTCATAAATGATGTTCTGTTTAAAAGGAATTACGATTCTGTACTTCTTAGGTGTCTTGAGAAAACTGAAGCCGAAAAGGTTTTGCAGGAACTCCACGATGGATCAGCAGGTGGACACTATGCTGGAGAAGCTATTGCGCATAAGATATTACGTGCAGGATATTATTGGCCCACGTTGTTCAAAGACTCATACAATTACATAAGCAAATGCCAAATCTGCCAGACTGCTGCAGGGAAACAAAGGAAATCGTCCATGCCACTACAGCCCGTTAACATCGAGCAACCATTCAGCCAATGGGGCTTGGACATAATAGGTGAGATCGTTCCTCACTCTTCTAAGCAGCATAGGTATATCCTCACGGCAACAGATTATTTTACTAAATGGGTAGAAGCAGTTCCTCTCAAGACAATTAATTCTGAAAACATTATTGAATTCATAGATCAATTTATCATCACTAGGTTTGGATTGCCAACGGCCTTAATGTTTGATAATGCATCATACTTTTCTGGAAATGCAATGACTGAGTTTGCACTAAAAAGAGGGTTCAAACTGAAATATTCTGCCAATTACTATCCGCAAGGTAATGGGTTGGCTGAATCAACAAACAAAAACCTAATCAGGATTATTAAAAGAACAGTCGACCAAAACCAAAAGAATTGGCACAAAGCGCTGGTAAATGCTTTATGGGCAGATAGAATCACGAAGAAAGCTTCAATCGGCACTTCTCCCTTTATTTTAGTTTATGGGAAAGAAGTGGTTCTTCCAACTCACTTAGTCATTCCCTCTTTGTCTTTAGTACAACACATTGATGAAGTATCCACTTCCTCTTTACAATTGAGACAAATGGAGATAATCAAACTAGAAGAACGCCAGGAACAAGCTAAGAAAACCCATGCTCATCACCAAGCGCTAATAAAATCCTCTTTTGACTCAAGCATCATAACCAGAAAGAACTTTCAGATGGGAGATTTAGTTTTGAAATGGGATAAGGCTCATGAAGAAAAGGGCAAACATACGAAATTTTAGAAGCTGTGGCTTGGTCCTTTTCAGATTGTAGAAGTCATAGGCCCATCGACGTTTGTGTTGCAGGATTTGGCAGGTAGAAGAGATTCTTTGCCTGTGAATGGACAGATTCTTAAAATGTATTTTCCATAAGAAGATCATTCTTCTATTTTTGTAGGATAGTTTTAGTTCGTTTTTATTTTTATTTTGTTTTTCTCTTTCTTATAAATAAAACCGGTTGTAAATGATCATTGAAAAGGATTCATGAAAGAGCAAACCAACTCTCTATCATATTTTGATTTCACTTGTACAAATAGCAAAACTTTTCGAAAAATCTGATTTTTATTATTGACAAATAGAGTTAACTTTACCCTGAATATGATATTAGTTTCAACCTCTCAAAAAACTTTGATGAAAACAACCTTTGGTAAAAAATTGTTTTATGTCAGCATAATGAAAGGTATCATCAATAATAAAATAAATATTCTCTGTAAAGCTGTTGTTTTCAAACTCTATTATTGTCGTCCAGAGCTTTCTTCAGGAAAAACAATGACTTCCTCCCTGCTAAAGGAAACCGCAGCATTCAGAGAAACAATCCGAGAAAACACTATATCTCAAAGAATAAGAGGTCTCATCACGAGCTGGCTTATCATGATCACAGATATTATAACTTGCTGACTTTGCCAATACTGTCTATCAAAACAGGGCAATGACTCAAAATTGTTGCAATCAAAAGACAAGGGGTCTCATCACGAGCCAGCTTGTTCAGAAAAAGTGTAAATCAATTGAATCACTGTGTCATAATTTGGCCACCAAACCAAGACATTGTTCTTTAGAGAGTAAAAAAGGAAAAAGTGTCAAAAAGGAATTTTCTCTGAAATGTTGTAAATAACCTCAAGCAGGAAAAAGGATCATTGTTGGATAACATGGTAACCCTATCGAGGCTATGGACGCTTGCGGGCAGCAGAGGCTCTACCTACGACAAATGAGCATATTTTAAAGACAGTACGCAGAGAAGACCTTATTTTATCTTTAAAAAGGACCGAGTAATGTCTGGTATGAATGCAAGAACTAAACCTAAGGAAGCAGACAATTGGAATAAAAGAAAGGTTGAGACAAAGTATCATTGATAGGATAAGGGGTAATCTACTCTATCTGTCCATAACAAAATTTAGACATATGAAAATTTTTCTGTTTCGGAAGTGGAAATGTCAATAGAAAAGCAGAGATAACTGGTTCTTCATAGTGAATCGCCATTGTTGTGGTCACCAACAACCCCCCTCTTTGTTTAGTACTAGCAATAATATCAAACAAAGGGGGACCCTTAACAAAAAATCCAAAAAATATTTTTATTAAAATTTTTGTATTTAACTCCCTAAAAGCTATATCCCATCGCAAAGAGAGAGTGAAGCATTTTCCTATGCGCATAATTAAGCTACAATGAAGCGATGCGACATTCATCGCATCGCATATTTTTGAAAGCGCCCTTAAAAGAAAACCTAAGGAATCACCGACGACCGATATGCGACGTCGCATATCGCAACGTCGCATAAGCAGCGCACAGTGATCAAATGAAAAATGCGATTTTGCGATTTGCGATCTGTGACGAATGAGACTATTAATTGCTGCGATGCAAATCGCAGGAACCACTCATCGCAAAGTTTCTTCGGCATGATCTGTAAACCCAAAATAGAGCGCGCACCTTAAGGGAAATTAATGATTGCACGCCTGAGTATCCAAAGATGATCGTGTTGCGTTTTTCGAAGAGTAAAGTCATTATGAATGTCATGATTATGCATTCATTAGAACTTAAAGCTTTCATGTCAATCTTTTCGTCAATTCTCTTTTCCTTTGCGTGAACTGTAAGGCAACAACTAATATAAATCTATATGCAGGAAACATCTAAGGAAAAGGGGAAAACGCCAATACTTGGAGAACAGAGAGGAGATGCCTTCGCAAATGGATGCCACATGCAGCAGAGCCGCGGATTCCAGAGTATCACTCCACAGACACTGATGAAAATAGACTATCCAAGACTCAGAGTCAAAGGCGCACAAAAGCAGCATGTTTGTAAAAGATCCTGAAGCTCAGATTGGATAAAGCAAAAAGAAAAACGCTAAAAAGGGATGATGCTTCAGAAAAGCTTGGAACAAATAACAGAAGCAATTTTCAATACGTAAGATTGTTCAGGCAACAAAATCCATAACTCATTGAGTCATTCGCACGGCCAGAAACCGAAATAGCAACAACACAATCTGTTTGAAAGAAATCTGGGTTATACTAAGTATACACACAACAAATACACCCAGCCAGAGGAAGATTTTCAAAAATATCTTCTAGTTTGTCAGAAAGAGGTGCCAGCTTTTGTTATTTCTACTTTTATCGCTCGAGCAAAGGAAAAAGACAACCAGCCGACTCTTTCCAAGCGAAAATTGCATTGCTTACAGCACTAAGGAGCAGATACAGAAACGGTTAGAAATTAGATTCAATTTTTAGAAATAAATTTGTTTTAGTAAAAGGGCGGTCATTTGAAGCCGTTTCCTAAATTTGTGTAATTAAGATTAGTTAGTTAGTAGTATTTAACCCTTATCATGGCATTTGGAGAAGGGTCCGGAAATTTGTCAAAAAACTTGTCCTTAGAACATGCACGTTTTCACCCT
This sequence comes from Pinus tabuliformis, assembly GCA_031772625.1. Classification (NCBI taxonomy): domain Eukaryota; kingdom Viridiplantae; phylum Streptophyta; class Pinopsida; order Pinales; family Pinaceae; genus Pinus; species Pinus tabuliformis. The sequence continues at coordinate 291,115,820 of CM062815.1, read as the reverse complement.
CGGAGGGGTTTTTTGATGAATGGATGGATCGAGGTTTATTTATGTTTGCATTTTAATGTCTGCTACTGATGTTGCACTTCTGTACTCTTAGTAGATGTTAGAAGTAAGTAGAGATAAATCGTTATTGCTTGAAGTTTGTGAGTAAAAATCAGTCATAAATGGTACTTTTATCTCTTGATTAATTTCTGCTCATATTCTTAGAGTGATATACAGCTGAGTTGTTTATATGTTAATGTATGAATGTGTGGGTTACCATTTGGCACTTTTGTACGGTGAAGTCATTTGTTTGTGCTTGACATATGAATAACTGATTATGCGAGATGCTGTTCACAACTGTTTTGCCTAACTTCTTATGCAGAATGGTTTATCTTAATTGATTTATATTCTTATGATAGCTGAATGATCTTTATTATTGTATGAAATCTTTTTAGATCGCATAATGAAATAATTTTACCCCGGGTTAGTATAGATTAGATGTGCTGTTTTTGTTAGATTACAGTAGCATAGAGTTAGTTTAGAGTCTAGAATTAAATTAGCTTAAAATTACCTTTAGATTAGCATTGTCAAAATCTACACACACACACACACACATCCTTTAGATTGGAAAGCTGGTCCCATTATCCCCAGTCGGACCCGCTACACCAAACGGGTAAGGAGCCGCCAACCAGGTTCCCGACCGGGTGGGTATCCCCCTTGTTGTTGACCCGATTTTGGGGCCCTCAACACCTTCCCAATTGGATACTCTGTTGAGGATCCATGAGGTTACGACGAGATATAATATATCAACTTGTTTAAGCACATTATTTGGCATGGAATCCAGTATTCCATCCAAAAATTCAACACTTAGAAAAAGTTACAATATATCCCCTTGTTTATGTATGAATGAATCTCTTCTAGAAGACAACGATGTGTGCAATCAACAACTTTCCCTGGATAAGCCATTGAAGAGGCTTGAACATGATGAGGGACCAGAATATGATGTCCCAGTGAAAAAGATTGAGCTTATAGAAAGTGATGTGACATCAGAGACTAAATATTTGTCACTGCACGTCCCACTTCGAGACCATGTGTCTGTCATGGAGAAGGATGCTATGGTTTTGGAAGGGATAGAGCATTTTGAAAGTATTTTCCTTACAAAAAATCCTGTAGAATCTAGAGAAGTAGCTGAAGGTTCTACTATTTTGGCTTATATGAATGTTCCTAGTAAAGGGGATTCAAAAAGAACCAAATTGTAGACAGAATACTAACTTTGAGCAATAGATTGCAAACTTTGCAATTGCACTTACAAGGACAACTTCCAGAGTCATTCTATGCTACACCTTCCAGAAGGCCAATGAATTGAAAACTTAATGGAAGCACAAATAAAACCATAGATACCATTTCTGTTTACAAGCCAAGGCAATCCATAGGAAGTGATGAGGCTATGCATAGTTCATTAAAGGAGAGTCATGTTGTGCTGGTGGGACAACTTAGTTTATGGAAGCTATAGAATCTACACAAAGAAAATGAAACAGCAGCAAAGGATTCTAAAAAGGTAAGCTAAATTATGTATGAACTTCATCTTTTTCTATCTTCTTTATCAGATTCATCTTAAGGAACATAGTACATAGTGGGTGCATTGTATGTATGTCATTTTTTCATTTTTTCTTTTCAGGAGATAAGTAAACAATTTGTTTCACAGAATATGTCATCACCTACACTGGAACAGAGGATGGAATCCTTCGACACATCACTGAAGACGCTTGGACATACTGAGGGCCATGATATATCTCCTTTCTTGTACACATTATTTGGACCAAAATGTAGTACGCCATTGAAAAATCGTTAGATTGCATAAGATAATAATAAGGTTGTTACTGGCACACCATTTGAAAATGCTCTGCAGCCTCCGTTAGTGACTGAATCAAGGGGAGTTGAAAATTTTGGAAATGAATTACCACGGTTAGTTTATGTATCCCATGAAAAGAGGCCTGGTTTCCAACACCACAAGAAAGCCAAAGCAATGAATGCATTGGTATATTCCTAGCTATGTACACATCTCTATTTTTCTATTGATTTCCTCATATGAAATTGATTAATTATTATTCTGTCGCTGATGATTGTTATCCATTGCTCCACTTAGGCCCGAGTGTCTATTGTCCTCACAAATGGTCTCTTTTAGTTGAACCTTGATTGTGATCAATATATAAACAACATCAACGCTATTTCTGAGGCAATGTGTTTTCTAATGGATCCAGTTCTTGGGAACAAAACTTGCTATGTACAGTTTTCGCAGAGATCGACACTTGGAGTTTTTAACTCAAGTCGGTTCACTCGCAGTGTCCATCACATACAAGTAATGAAGGAGGTTGGTGGAGATACAAAAATTTGAATCCTGACAGCTAAGAAACCTTCTTGTCCAATAGAGAAAATTGTTTCCCAAGACGGCCTTTTAAACTATAATTGGCCACCTTTCCAATAATTTGTTGTTATCTCTTCACACATTGAATGTTCGGACGTGGAGATCAAGCACAACCAGTTTGAAAAACCATTAGAGCTGGGGGATCTTTGACTGTAGTTTGATTGGTCGACATCAAAAACATTTCTACCAACAAAGGTAAGGGCAAGAAGCACATTAAAGCTAAAGAAGATATTGAGAAATTGATGCTAGGCGTTCACTTACACTGGAAAAATGCGGTTAGGTTCTAAAAGTGCATGCTATTTGTAATATTGGTGTAATGAAAGGAAGGGTAAGGAGGGTATAGCCAAAATAATTGATAGGTTTCTGGTGGACACAAAATTAGGCTATACCTACGTTCAGTGACAATGGAATTCACAACCACCAAACCCAAATTTATATTTTTTAGGCACTAGCTAGAGTAGTGGATAAAACCACCACTCCTTTAGATCCTAATAGTTTCAACTTCTATATCGATCCATCGCCACTTTATGTTATTTCCTTGTAGACGAAGGGATGGAACTCCTTGTCTGAAACATAAAACAAAATTTAAGGAACAGTAGCATGAGTCGAGCAATGTTCTCTCCTGTGATGAGTTGTGGCACAAAAACCATGCATTATCTAAAGTCCCTCCTCTTGAAGGTAGAACTGGGTGAGTGATTTGCAAGTGACCTGGAAAATTTCTTCATCCTCTATCGCAAAACAGAGTGTTTCTATGTTAGTCAATCGAACTCACATGGAAAATCCAATCTGTGATATGTTTTATTTCTCTAAAATAAAACAAAATTAACCATAAGTTTCATTGTAGATTTGTTTTCGACTTGCATCTCAATCAGCGATATTATGCTATATATCTCAATAAATTACTGTTTTCATTGTCACGTTCCAGGTACTCCTTTGAGATCAAGTCCTGAATTCTAGATTTTATTGCTTTAAGTTTGGGCTTGAATGTGCTTTGGAGCTGTTCAACACACTCACTCAATAGTTGTTGCTGAGGTAAGATTTTTCCGGCCTTCATGATGAGAAGTACTGTTGAATCTATTTAGAAATGTTTGTCTTCTTTTACATTTTCCATCACTCTATTCCTCTCATTTGCATTCATATCTGCAAGTGGAATCTTAATCTTTTTCAACTTTTGTGAAAAGGGAGGATTGAATTCGAAATTATCACTTGTATATATTGTTGCAGTGTTAGGTTCCTTTAGAAGAATCTTTTTCTTGCCACATGAAACTAAATACAGAAGTCGAATAAGGTATTCATCTACCAAATTTAGTTGAGATTTAATTTCTACATAGCTCAGCTTCGTAGCTTAATTGAACAACAATAGCAGAGCTGATTGGTATGTTGTTACTTCCAATTCTATTACCATGGTGTCAAATTTAGAGATGATGTCATAGATTCCATTGCTCTCTAAGAGTGTTGAGGTTTGATAAAAATCATTGATCATTTTACAAACCATGGATGTAGTACTATTTCTGCAGGACAAGATATCAATTATATTTCATCTGATAAAGAAACAATAAGTGACTTACAAACTGCAAATAAATAAGTACTTCCTGCAATTTCTGGAAATTGTCAGCCAAACATAAACGAGAATTATTGTATGCTTGGTTTTCTATCATTCAGTGCATCACCTTTTTGCAAAACAAAGGGTTGGCCTTCAATATGTTTATCAAAACAACTCCTGATCACCCAATATTGGACCATGAATATTTGGTGCAAACTACTCAAGACACAGTGGAGAGTAGATAAGAAACCATGCCCTAGTGAGGTCATGCTCCCCACCAGCTATAGAGGCTCAAGTTCCCCATGCATGTGAATCAGCAATGATTGAATTAGATTACAACCCATATCACCATTAGTGGGAAATTGACACCCACAACCAGTGGAACAAATTCCTAATAATCCATATTGATGAGATATGCATAACAACTAGCATTGTGTTGGGCAACTCCAATACCAACATCATTGGCATAGTTGGATACCAACATCATTGGTAGGGATGGAGAGAGGAAATTTTGTAACCCCAGAAACGATTGTAAAATATTACAAAATATATATGTTTAACTGTAGGCAAAGACACAACTATGTCATTTTAGCATCAAGATCCAAACATTAATTCAAGTCACAATGGGAAAATATTATAGCATTAAGGTTTTCACATGGGTAGATTTCCTAAGAATCCTAATGCAAATAATAAACTCATATAGGTTTCATGTAATTTTAAATAGCACAACAATGATTTGACCAAAATAACCTTGCTCTGAAAACAAACCAATATACCACTTCAAAATAAGCTTAAGTCTGTTATTAAGCACAAATAAAAACTTACAAATGCCTTTGGGAAATCTATGGGAGAGTACTTGTTCCTCCCAACCAACACGCAAGCATCACCAACTCCTCTCGAGCATAGACTTCTTCCTTCTAGGAATAACACCTTCTTATTCCCTTAGTAATATTTTATAAATTTTTACTAGTAGATTTTTCCTAGGAGCTGCTTTTAGGGTTTGCCTTTTACCAAGCTTTTTATTTTAACTAGGATGGGTGATGCTAGGGCATTATTAGAAATTAGGTTTTTATTAAATTAGAAACGATATTTTTATCAAATCATAGATTAGATTTCTATCTAATTTCTAATTGGTAAAGATCCACTACTTTTATTTTAACTAGGATGGGTGATGCCACGAAATCATTTTTATCTAATTTCTAATTAGATTGTTATCAAATTAGAAATTAGATTTTTATCAAATTTCTAATTAAAAATTAGATTTGTCTCAAATTTCTAATTAAAAATTAGATTTTGTCTAATTTTTAATTGGTAAAAGTCCGCTGCTGTTTGTATTATGTAATTATAAAAAAATATGCCGATGTTTACATTTTGTAATTATGTAAAAAGAGAAAAGTTTTAAAAAAAAAAACATGAAGTGGGAAAAAAAATGGCATGAAGTCTTTTATAACTATTTTTCAGTGAGGTCCTTTATAGGCAACAACAGATTTTTACCAATTAGAAATTGGATTTTTAACAAATTTCCAAATGTTTTTTTTATCTAATTAAAAAACATAAACAGCAGCAGATTTTTACATAATTACATCATACAAACAACAACAAATTTTTACCAATTAGAAATTTTATTTTCATCAAATTTCTAATTGCTAAAAATCTGTTGTTTTTATTATGTAAGTATGTAAAAATCCGCTACTGTTTATATTTTGTAATTATGTAAAAAGGGTAATGTTTTTTCTGGAAAGAAACATGAAGGGGTGGAACAATGGCATGAGGTATTTTATATACATGACAGCATAAGAGCTAAACCATTCTACCATCTAGGACTGGAGAATTTGATTCCAAGAAAGGAAGAAATTGTCAAATCAGAAATTGTCACTTGGATTTTTAACTAAGTTGTCTGCAAAGTCCGCCCTAGAGAGCCATTTTGATATTATTCACCTTCAATCCTTTGCTTTTTTAGGGAGAACATCCTTTCCTATCGATCACTTCTACTTTAGGGATATGGCAAGTGGAGAAGGAGGTGCAAGTGGATTGGAAATGGTCAGCTTACCTTGTTTTTATAGAATAATTACATAATATAATATGTTTTATTTTTTGTTTAAGGTTTGAAGTTAGAATTATAATTTTATAATTATACTTTGTGGTAAATCATTGAAACTTGGACAGGGAAAGAATATGATAACAGAGTCCTTGCTTGAAGATGTTTTTGGGACAGAAGGACTTAAAAAACTTCATGCTTTGGATGCTGAATCCCTAATCCATTTTCTAAAGACAAAATCCCCTGAATCTAATCAACTAGGTCCAGGTAATCAACAAGCTTTATGAGAATCCATAAATTCCCCATCCTCTCTTGGATCAAGAAAAAAATCGAAAAAAGTGTCATTGACATCAAACACCAATAATGAAGAACATTGTGTTGAAACATCTTGTTTGATGGCAACTCCTGGAACTGCAAATTATTGTTCATCCTTGGCTTATGCATCATATATTGGTAGTTTAGGTACCAATATAGAGTATGACCCTGTCTCAGGGGAGATAAGAAGGACAGATGCAGGAAAGCAATTCTTAAATAGGCTAAAGGAATCCTGCCTTCAACGATTTAGAGATCATCTTAACCTCACATTCTCCAAGATTCACTTCACCTAAAAGAGATGGTGGTACAGGACATAGAGAATGAATTTGGTATAGGTTGGTCGGTTAAGAAGATAAAATTGCAAATGTCACTCAACTATAAGAGGTTTCATTGCAACCAAACAAGAAAAATTAAAAAAATGCCTCAAGATCAAAGACTGAAACAAAGACCATTTGACATACCTTTTAAAGTATGGAAAGAACTTGTAAAATCATCTGAGAAGTTGGATGCGCAAAGAAAGGCCGGTAATGAGAGAATTCAAGTATTGAATTTTTCATTAAACGTTATTTAGAATGTATTAATACTTATAAGTATCTTAGACATGTATTTGTGTGAAAATAAATTGAATTGGTTTATGTTTAAGGACAAGGCATCCAAGGCGAGGTTAACCAAGACAAAAGTCACTCATTGTAGTGTCCAGAAAGGTTTAAAAGCACTGATAACAACTTTTGTAAGTATATTAAACATGTGATACTTTTTTAGTAAAGTTTGTACTAGAAGAAAGTCATTGTTATCTAATTTATCCCTATTTATAGATTGATAGGAACTAAAATATGGAAGACCTCCAAATCATTTGGAAAAGGAGGTGCTGCAACAAAATAGATGGGTTGAATTTGTTGTTTGGATGGACTCTATGGTATGTAATCTTAGTTGGATTTCGAATATACTTTTCAACCATATTTTCATTTTATTTTTTAGTACTATTAGATATTATATCTTACCTCATTTTATGGTTAACATTGTATAACAAAAACATGCGTTGTGTTATGTAATTAATACTAACATGTAATATTGATTTTTTTTGTTAGAATCCTACAGGTAATGATTGCAAAGATGATGATTATGATGATGATCCAAATTATGTTCAACATATACCAGGAGATGATGAGGATGAGGATGAGGATGATGGTGGTGAAGGAGGAGATGATAATGATAGTTGCGGTGTTGGTGATGACGTGGATCAGACTAATGAGGATGGTCAATATGATCACGAGGATGATCTTGGTGGCGGTAGCTAGGCATGCACATGCATTGTTTTTGATGAAGAAATTATTGTGTAGAATGACGTTGTTATGTTTAGATGGGTGTTGTGAATTTACTCTATATCAATGAAACATTTTGATTTTGTAATCATACAATGAGTTTGATTTGATTAAAGATGACGATATTATCATTATTATATTTTTATTTGATTTATATATTGGAAAGTATCATCATTATTTTGATAGAGAATTATAATGTATGGTGATATTATCATACTTGGATGTATGTTGTTAATTTATCGGAGAATAATGATATTCATGAAATATTTTGATCTGTTAATCATATTTGAATTTAGTTGTTTTCATTAACAAATACTGATATTATTAGTATTATGTTGCTATTTTATACATGTCTTGAAAATTGTTAATGACACATTGTTATTTTTTTGGATGGATGTTGTCAATTTCGCTTAAATTTCTTTACAAATGATTTTGAATTGTGATATCTGCTTTAATGATATTTAGATACTATGATATATTTCAATATGAATCCCTAAAGGGGGTCATATATGTAAAGAGAAATATACTCTACATAAGAAGTCAAATGCAGATGCAAAATTGAAAGTAAAATTGGATGTTAAACTAGGAATTAATACAAAATGCAAACAATTGACATACAAAGTGTTTTAAATTAGAAGTGAAAAATTGTGCAATAATTGACACAAAGAAGGGAACAAAACATGGGACACAAAAGGATATCAAATTGGGCAAAAACAAGGACACATATATGGGCACCAAATTAGATGCAAAAAAGACAGACAACTAGATGTAAAATAAGATGCAAAGTTGAGTGTTAAAAGGAAGAAAAAAATGTTACAAATTAAGATGCCAAATGATGATGCAAATAATGGTGTATATTTGGGATGCAAACTTGGGTGCAAAAGAGGAAGAAAAAAGATGTAAGAAAAGACATAAAACAAGATGCAAAATTGGGCTGAAAAAAGGTGAAACCAAGGATGCCATATTGGATGTAAAAAATGATGCCTAATCAGATGAAAATTTAGGCTCAAACTTAAACACAAAATTATATGCAATTGTGGACACAAAATGAGGTAGAAAAAATGCAATTTTGGATGGTGAAAACGATGTAAAAATAGACACCAAAAAAATACAAAATTTGATGAAAAAGTGGGTGTAAATAATAGTGCAACATTGGACACATAAGTAGACACAAAAAATGGTGCAAAAATGGGCATAAAAATAGCTTATAATTGGATGCAAAACTTGGTGCAAAAACAAATAAAAAAGTAGAGGTAAAAAATGGCTCTAAATTGAATGTACCATTAGACACAAAATAATATGCAAGGGTGAACACAACACATGACTCAACATAAGATGCAAATATAAATGAAAATTTGGATGCTCAAAATGATGTAACATTGGATGCAAGAAATGGTGTTAAAAATGATGCAAAATTGGATGCAACAAATGACTCAAAATATGGTGCAAAATTAGACGGGAAAAATGGAGACAAATCAAACGTAAATGTGGACGTAAAAAATGGTCCAAAAAAAGATGCAAAAATGGGCACAAAAATGGATGCAAAATTTGGTGTTAAATCAAATTCAACACATGGTGTAAAGATAGGCACCAAACCTGGTGTAAAAATAGAAGCAAAAACTAGTGTAAGACTAGATACAAAACCTAGCGTAAGACTATATGCAAAAACTGACACAAAATGAATGCAGAAAAAGATGTTAAATTGGATGCAAAATACAGCGTAAACTTGATGCAAATGATGGCGCAAAAATGGAAGCAAAGAATGACACAAAATAGCAAGCAAAAGACAATGAAAAATAGATGTAAAAAATGACACAAAACTAGAAGCAAAACCTGTCATAAAATATGCAAATCTTGGTTCAAAATTTGACACAAAAAATGATGCATAGTTTGGTGTAAAAAAGGATGCAAAATCAGGCGCAAAAAAGGACGCTTTAAAAATTGTACAATAGAGCCAGATTTAGGGCCAAGTTTCTCATCACAATCACAAAAAAAATGCACTAAAATCTGGTGCAAATTGCTAGTTTTGTTGCAGTGAGATGATTGGCCTTTATGTAGAAACAACTCTTCAGATTCAGAATCACCTCAGAATGAAGATGAACAAGTAAAATAACTATCAGGTATGAGTTTGTTGTCTTCTGGTGATACATTTCTTTGTTCATTTGAAGATAATGAAAGTGACAATGAAACAACTGAATTTGCTTTTATGGGTGAAAGAGAAAGAAATCAAATATAGGCAGAATTTAAAAGGCTCATAGAACCAATTAGAGATCAACAAGATCTATTGGACAAAAGGGAGTGTACCTACAAGGAAGAGATTACAAGGTTAAAGGCTGAGTTAGAGGAAGGAAACGATACGAGGAAAAGGAAGATCAAAGTCAAAGGCTGCAGGATGAAGTGACATCATTGAGAAATGAAGTGAATGGAAAAGACACAACAACCAAGGAACTTATAGAAAGAACCAACTACTGTGAATGTCTTGAAGCTGTGGTCATTTCTTGAAAAGAAGATCTCAAAAATTTGAATAAGCAGAATGAAGAACTACTCCAGGCATTTGAAGAACAAGAAAATGAAGTTCTCAAATTAAAGCAACAAGTGGAAGAAGGAAGAAAAGCTGAAGAAATCATGAGGAGGTAGTAACTTGAAAAGGAAGAGCAATATTAGGTTGAGTTAAATATCCTAAAAGGTAAATTGGAAGAAAAGGATAAACTTTTACGATTTCAAGATAGTAGTAAGATTTTGGATAATAGTCTTAGTAGACAAACGTCTCCTATCATCAAATCTGGTCTTGGTTTTCATGAAACTGTCGAAGGTGAATCTCTCTCGCAACATGAAGTGGGGAACTCTAATGGAAAATCTAAAATTCTCAATAGGGGCATAAGAGGTCAACCCCATCAATGACAAGGAAAGAATGACTTCAAAGAAAATCATTTACTCCTAACCATGGAAGTGATAATCAGTTCTTTCCTCTAATGAATAATGTTAAATCTCTTTTATGTCACAATTTTGGACATGTTGCAGCCAGATGCAGAAGCAGAATTGTTAAAGCTAATAACCATCACATAGAAAGATCATCAGCTTCCTGGAACTTTAAGGGATTTTTTTTTTCTTGCAATATGTTTGGTCACAAATCCATTGACTGCTTTAGAAGGAATATGAAACATATAATATGTTGTTGACACCTAATCATTAGGATTGGGTGAATATAATGTAAATAAATAATAAGTAATATGAACAGTCATCGAGAGATGAAGTGAATAGTTTCTCCCTCATGTATATTATAAAGACCACCTGAAGGAATATGACATATGAATCAATTTTTCTTTGAGGAGTTACTGCCTGGCCTGACATGGTATCAGAGCTGGCTCGCAAAATTAGTTGTAACTCCCTTCTGCCTACTGTGCTCTCTATCCTCTGCCCCTATGGAGTCTGCCTACTTTCCACTGTATACTACGCTCTCTGTCCCCTCTACAATCACTGCCACTATGTAGTCACTGCCACCGTCTAACGCATAACCATTCCTCCATTTCACTTCTACCATAACATGATGTCGAATCAGATGATATTTGGTATTGAGGTGCTTTGTTTGATCATGGAACTTTGGGTTCTTTCCCAGCTTTATTGCAGATGTATTTTCAATCATGAGTGGAGTTGATTGTACTTGTTTTACCTGCAAATCTTCAAGAACTTTCCTGAGCCACACAATTTCTTTTTTTCCTTCAACTGCTGCCACGTATTTTGCTTCTGTTGTGGAATCTGCTGGAACTGATTGTTTGTGTGATCTCCAGGAGACAGCTCCTAATCCAAGATTCATAACATATCCTAAAGTAGATACCCCGGTTTCTTTGTCTACATCAAAGTCTGAATCAGAGTATCCAACCAAGATGAAGTCGTCCACCTATGTATACTTGATTCCAAAGTCTTGAGTTCCGTTCAAGTACCTTAGAACTCTTTTTGCAGTAGAACAATGTCCCTCACGAGGCTTTTGCATAAAATTGGAGAGGATTCCAACATCAAACGAAATGTCTAGTTTGGTAGTAGTTAGGTAGTTGAGACTTCCTAGAAGCTGTCTATACTTTGTTGCATCCTCAAATTCTTTTCCTTCAATAGATGTGAGCTTTAAGTTTTGTTCCATTGGAGTAGTAAGAGGATTGTATTCTGTCATGCCAAACCTGTTCAACAGATCTCCAATGTATTTCTTTTGAGAAAGAAATATGGACTTTAGATGTTGGGTTACTTCAATACCAAGATAGTAATGAACATAGCCCAAATGAATCATTTCAAAACATTTTTCCAATTCCTTCTTTATGGATGCAATGTAGCTTTCATTTTTCCTTGTCATAAAAAGATCATCTACATATACCACAAGATATACAACTATTTTGCCAGCTTTCTTGACAAATAAAGTTGCATCATCAAGATCATAATGTTTGAAATTGAGTTTTAGAAGATGCACAGTTAGTTTTTCATACCACGCTCGCGGTGTTTGTTTGAGGCCATACAAGGAGTTCGCAAGTTTGCATATTTTATGTTCATGTCCTTTCATAGCAAATCCTTCAGGCTGGGAAACAAAAACATTCACTTTTAGATCTCCATTCAAGAAAGCAATTTTTACATCCATTTGATGGACCTTCCAACTGTTCTAAGCTGCTAGGGCAAAGAGTGTTCGGATGGTAGCCCATTTTGCTATGGGGGCAAAAGTCTCCTCATAATCGACCCCTTCCTTCTGTGCAAAACCTTTTGCCACAAGCCTAGCTTTGTGCTTGTCAAGTGAGCCATCAACTTTATACTTGTTCTTGTAGACCCACTTGTAGCTAATTGGTTTGGTTCCTAATGGAGGATCAACCAGCTTCCAAGTTTCATTCTTTATGAGGGCATCACACTCCTCTTGCATCGCTTCTTTCCATTCATCATGAGAAGTAGCTTCTTTGAAGGAAGTTGGTTCAAAATTTGTAGACAAGTTCAATTCAAAATCATAAGAAACATCCATATCAACAGGTGAATTAGAGTCATCTGCATCACTTCCATTTTGCCAGTTTGAGTTTCGAGTTCCTATATTTCCAACCTCATCAGGATGAACACTTTCAAGTGTCTTTGTTAGCCACTTTGGGGACCTTTCTCAGATGGTCCAAGCTACTTCGCTGATTGAGTTGGGATTGAATCAAGGTTGAGTCTCCCAATTCTATCAATCACATCACTTAAAGCATAATCCGTTGTCGGAGTTTCATGCAGGGGAGAGTGTTCTTGAGAAAAAGATTCCACATGTTGATCTAGTATAGGAATCCTCCCTTCAAGATGTGGAATCTGATTATCAAATTCTTGAAATGATTTTGCTTTTGTGAATCTATCCAAGTGATCAAGTTGCCGCTCAACAACATTGTCAGTTTTGGATGATTCAAGAAAAATTACATCTCTAGATACAACAAACTTTTTATTTACTTCATCATAGTGATGATATGCTTTGGAGGTGTTTGAATACCCCAGGAAGATACATTTACGACTTCTAGCACCAATTTTTTTCTATATACCTTTGGTATCAAGGGATAACAGGTGGAACCAAAGACCCTGAGATGCTTTACCAAAGGAACATGTCCATGCCACATTTCATATGGAGTCTTGCTTCTAATAGCATGATATGGACATCTATTCTTTATATATGTAGCACATAGAACAACATCAGCCCAAAACATTATCTTTACATTTTTGAAGAAGAGCATGGATCGTAACATATTTAATATTTTCCTATTCATTCTTTCAGCTACACCATTCTGTTGGAGATTATAAGGCAAATTTGTTTGATGTTTGATCCCATGTTGGTGAAGATAGTTTTCAAATTCATTTGATGTGTATTCTTTTCCATTATCAGTGCGAATAGACCCAATATGAGATTGTGCATCATTTTCAATCCATTTATGAAAGTTCTTGAATGTTTGAAAAGCATCAGATTTGTTCTTCAATAAATAAACCCAACACATTCTAGTGTAGTCATCAATAAATGTCATCATATAATTGTTTCCATTTGCTGAAGGAACAGGCATTAGACCACATAAATCTGAATGAATGAGTTCAAGTTTTCTATGTGCTCTTGAATGTGAATCATGAAAAGACTAGTTTCTATGCTTTTCTAGAATGCAAGCATCACATTTCTTAAATTTCGTAGGAATTGTAGGCAAACCAACAACACCATTTTTCTTCAATAAGTGGAGGCTATCATAGTTCAAATGTCCAAGTATAGCATGCCATAATAAACTTGATGGAAGTGCACCTTCTTCATGATGAGAATTGTATGAGAAATGTTGTGCCTAAGCAGAGGTACCTTGCAGCTTGAGATGCCTTTCTTGTTCTATTCCCTTCATGACAAGTGAGTGGTAAGATGCGTTTCTTACCTCAAGCTTTCCATCAAACATATGAATGGAGTGACCTTGCTAGCAGATGTGGACCATGGACAAAAAGTTTCTTTTGAGTTGTGGGAGATATAGAACATGATGCAGAAGAAAGCTTGGAAGACCAGGTAGTTTAAGCCTGATTGTGCCAAGCCCTGATGGCTTGATTGTTGATTGGTTTGCAAAGTATACTACTCCATCAACATTCTCAGTGAATTCTTCAAAAAAATGTTTTCTATGAGTCATGTGGCAGGTTTCTCCTAAATCAAGCAACTAATCATTTTTCCAAGAAGCAAGTGAAGCATTAAATAAATCTTCATTTACTCCAATATTACATTGTGCCACAACATAGTGAGCGGATTCAGGTGCTTTACCTTTGTCTGTATCATTAGTTTTACCTTTCTGTTGATTTCTTTGTTGCTCAATTTTGTCCCATGGTAACTTGCATGTAGAGGCATCATGTGATCCATTTATTTTGCAGTGTATGCAGTACAAATCTGCGTTTTCTCCTTGAGAGTGTTTGCCCCCCCACCTCTGAAATATCTTCCTCTTCCTCTTCGACCACCTCTTCCTCCTGAAGAATCTTGAGAAGGATGCTTTTCTTTATGAGAAAGGCACACAGCCTCTTCAGAAGATTCAGGGGCTGTCTTCTTTCCAAAAGCTTTCTCTCTTTCAACGAACTTTTTCACAAGAGAGTCAAAGGTGATATCTTTGAGATTTCCATTTGCTTGCATTGACTCAAGATAATTGGTGTAAGTAGGATAACTTTCCTTGAGAAAAGCGATAAGAGGAATATCCAATTCAACCTTAGTGGATTTGATATCATGCATTATAGACTTTACTTCAGATGCAAGAGCAAGAGGATCATTATTTTGCAATTCAAGAGTGAAGAGTTTAATCGTGAGTTGAACGACTTCAAGTGCAGAATGTGAGTCATAGAGTTCTTTCAGCTTTTGTAAGGATTCAAAAGATGTTGAAAATGGTGAAATATGGTGACTCACCTCTTCATTTACAGATGTTGCAATTAATGCATAAAATTTTCTATTCTTGTTTTCCCAAATGACGAGCTCTTTGTCTGAGGTAGGTTGTTCTGGCTCTTTGTCTCCGTCTCCAACACACACTCCTTTCCACAACTCATTGAAAATGAGCGTGTGTTTTATCATTCGCGAACACTCAGGATAGTTCTCTTTGGCAATGAGAAGTATTCCCATGATGGATATGATTGAATGCATACTGTAAAAGAAAAAAACTTCTGTTACAAAACTTTTACTCTTAATGGGAAAAAAATATAGTTCTGATATGACTGGACAACAAACTTTTTCACCCAACTCAACTTGATCACCCAATGTAGCCCTTTAAAAAATTTTAACACATAGCGGTGATTTTAAAACATGCACAAAATCAAGGCTCAACTCACATCATATGATAGCACATCATAGGCAGCGTACCGAAACAGTTCAAAATACCATGTACATTCAATGCATGGCATTTAACTCACATACACATCATAGGATACCATGTACATTCAACACATGGCTCATACACATCATAGGACAGCTACCACAAACCAATTTTCACATGGTTCAAACTCAGAGCCTTGAATTAACAATAAAGACGAGTTTCCATTCAAGATTATTGAAGCCTTACGGGGTTTTTAACACTGTGTATTCGCAAAAAATGTAAAAAAACATGTAAGTACCATTAGAGAATCAACTAGAATCCATCACTCTATATCACAATCAGCGAAGTCATCTTAAAAGGAATTAAAGAAATCAACATCAGAATGCAGCATATCGTCATTCAGCGCTTCCACCACTTGTTACTTTAGACTGAATCTCAACGTAAATACCAGTGCTTCTGCATCTCGGCAATGGAACCTGATTCATGCACATAGGTGTTCTTTGATATCATCAACGCAGGTGTGCTTTAACTGAGGTAATGCTTCACGCAAAGCTCATGTACCCAGCAGCCGCACCACACTCTCAGAGCTCAATTTGACAGCCTCATGATGGCTCTTGGGGTCATGCAACAAGAGATCTTTCGATGGAATAGTTCTGGTTTTGTTCTGGTTTCAGTTGAGAGTTCTTCAACAGAGCAGCTATGAAGTAACAAAAGAAATTGTGTGGCTCAGGAAAATTCTTGAAGATTTGCAGGTAAAACAAGTATAATCAACTCCACTCATGATTGACAATACCTCTACAATAAAGTTGGCCAAGAACCCAGAGTTACATGATCAAATGAAGCACATCAATACCAAATACCATCTGGTTCGACATCATGTTGAGACCAAAACAATCCATCTCCGTCATTGTTCCACTAATAAGCAAATTGCCGACATCTTCACCAAAGCACTTGGAAGAGAAAAGCTTGAACGATTCATAATGAGGCTTGGACTCACCAACATCCCTTCAGATTAGGGGGGAATGTTGACACCTAATCATCAGGATTAGGTGAATATAATGTAAATAAAAAATAAGTAATATGAACAGTCATCGGGAGATGAAGTGAACAGTCTCTCCGTCATGTATATAACAAAGATCACTTGAAGGAATATGATATACAAATCAATTTTTCTTTGAGGAGTTACTGCCTGGCGTGATAGATGTTATGCTTGTAACAAGTTTGGGCATATAGAAAAATAATGCAGTAGAAAATTTCGACCAACATACCAAAAGGAACAAACATCATCACTCTCCAAGGTATGGAAGAAGAAGGAATTACAGACCAAAAGGTGTGGCATAGCTCAGTATATAGACAGAACAGACTCAAAAGGAAATGAAAGTATGAAATTTCAGTGTCCTAATTTTCATACACAGTTATCATGAAGACAAGATGCGTATATACACAAGTTAGAAGCTGCACAGTCCCATATATGTTGGTTTGATGAAGAAGTAGTGGGGCAGACTCAGAAAAATGATTTGATATGGTTCAGACAATTATAAATTATTCTTTTTGTCTTGAAGATTGATGACCACAGTATGTGGATGTTATTTAGAAGTGCTTCTGATCCTCATAAGTTTCTTATGACTTGATGTATATATGATTCATGATGATGCCTTGATATTTCTTACTGATATATGCAATTATCAGACCTGAGAGTGAACAGGTGGCACAAGTTCACGGGGACAATATGTTATATTGCTAATAATGCAATGTTGGCATTATGTCTTTGGTACCTAATTATTTTTATCGATGGCGATGATTCTTATATGGCTAAAGTGTTTAAATGATACATCATGCTATGTTGTGGTTATGAGTTGCCTATGATGATGATACTTGTATTGCTTGGGGTTACATAGTTGTTATTCAAATCATATTTATGGGTGATTGTGAATGATTTTCTGATGATGCATACAATACATATATGATGCTTACATGGTGATCTTCATAAGGATAAGGAGACGTACAAAGCTTGAGTACACAACTTCATTATTTGATGATGAGCCACTCATTTCTTTCATGTTGTTGTCATCACGCCTTCAAAGATGCATAAAGTTCATATGGTGCAGTTATGATGCATGATTCATATAGTTCTTTGCTCTCACATGGTTGAGGATTGTTGTTATTAATGGTGTCAAAAAATATTGACAATTGACTATAAGCTTATGGTTTGATAGATACATATTGCTATCTCTTTGATGGATATACAGTATGTTGGATACATGGATGATTACTTAAATTGCATATTGATAAATATTGTTGGTTGGCCAAGAGAATGGTGTTATTGCAGACATGGCTATTTGAAGACATGGATATTCAGAGACATGGCTTATTGATGATGAATTCTTACTTTATGATGATACGTTTTATACTCACACTTGTTTATTATCATGGTTGATGCTTATCAATTGTGGGATGTTCCCTAGTGATGATACATGGTTGATATTTTGAGGGCTCTTGTGGAAATATCATGCAGTTCTTGATGATGATGTTATGATCATAGATAATGAATATGGTGTTTTCACATACATATGATGTGAATGATTTTGTGTTACTGTTTGGACTTGGAATGTTATGATAAGACTCTTTATTCCAAGGAAATGAAGCAAGTTGCTCTTGATGAGATCAAGAGGATGAGTTGTTATCTATATGCAGCATAGTTTGTCACAGGTTGACTATATTTACCTTGTCATATATTGAAAATTGATTATGAACATATACAAGTTGCTGGTCTGGTTGTTGGTAATAGATGCTTAAGGAGAAGATCATATATGGTGTATGATAGTTGCTTATGACTATCATAGTCTTTTTTAGATCTTTGGTCTCTGTTATAAATGTCATGTATATCATTTGATGTAAAGGTCATATAAAGACCCATGATGTAACAATTTTTCTATGTCTATCATAGGATTTTAATGAGTCCTTTTTGGTCATATGATGTAATGTGTACCCCCACTATGCATGGGAAGGATGATGTAATAATTGTTATATTTTAGTGATGTATAAACAATTGGTATATCCCCGCTTGGTTGGGTGGATGAGTCAAATTTGGTATATCCCCATTTGGTTGGGAGATTGATGTATGTATGAGTCATTGGTGATAGGAAGGTCAAACTCACATAGTTGAGTTATAGAGTCATGCTATTCTTTTGGAAAATATTTTTGCAGATTCTGCATGTGCTCAGGGGGAGCATGGATGGTTTAGTGCATCACAACATGTACAAAGGGGGTGTTTAACAAGAGAATTTAGCATGTGCCTAGGGGGAGCGTGATCAATATTTAGTTGTTCAGATATGAAAGTCTTGATTTTGGTCAGCCCTTTGCCCTTGATACCAAAGGGGGAGAATATCTTTGCCCACCCTTTGCCCTTGATGTCAAAGGGGGAGAGTATTTTGGTGTTTCTTGTTATCTCTAATAGTTTCTACAACTTGTAGTAATGAACACCAACATGGTTGCAATCAAGTCCAAAGGGGGAGATTGTTGGCATTATGATGCATGTGTTATACTTGATGGCATCCCACTTGTAGTAGAACAACTCACTTGTATATGGCAACTAAATGAATGTACGTAACTAGATGAATCTATAGGAGAGATATCAGATGTGACAGAATGCAAGGCAGTTGTGCTTACAGATGTGACAAAATGCATGGCATTTTAAGGGAATAGTTTGAGAAGTAATATGGAAAATTAGAGTGTAATAGGTATATTCATAGGTAACATGGCATTGGTACAGAATAACAGGAAGATGGAACTAAGATCTTTTGATTAGAATAAAGAAGGTGAAGGAAAAGTTTGATGGAAAGCAGTTTAAGAAGTATACAAAGATCCTCTTAGTCAAAACAATATATACACACAGGTCCATGAAACAAAAAGAGTGTATACGTATAAACACACTCCCACAAGAAGAAAAGCACGTACATGATTGGAAAACCAAGGTTTTGGTCTGAGGTATTTAGTCTGTGGTATTCACCCTAGGTATTTGGTCTGAGGTATTTGGTCCGTGGTATTGACCCTAGGTACTTGGTCCAAGCTATTGGTCCTCAGTGGTTTTGTTCCAAGGTATTGACAAAGGATCTAAGTATATAAGGTGGAGAAGATCAAGGACTAAATGTACAAGTAATGAATATCTTATGAAGTGTTAGATCAAAATTAAATATGCATGTTATGGGTTTCTGATGATTTGCTTGATTTGAACAACGTATGCACCTGGGTTGTTGATGATGGATGAGATCTAATGATTGATCAGGATCATAATGGCTTATCATTATGAGATCTGATAATGGATAGGCTAGATCTGATTTCTAATGCATGTTTTATCCTTTATAAGTGATGATCTGGGTATGTCTGAAGTCTGGAATTGCACCGAAGTTGTAGGTAAGTATTTGTAGATCTAGACACTGGTTTGCTTTGATGAACTTGTGTATACACAGTGGTTCAACTCTTCTAAGTAGCATATTCAAATGAAAAGCTTGATGCTTAGGCATGACAGATCTATCAGATCAATGTTGTTGTTTTACTCTTCGTTGTCAATAATGTCTGCTTAGATCTTAAAGTAGAACTGAGTGAATAATGAAATTGACTTTGATTGATTGATTGATTGATAAAAAAAGGGTGATCCTTGTTGCTATCTCTTTAGAACTCTGTAATATGATAGTAGATCTTCAGAATGTCACTGATTGGTACAACTTGTGGTTCAGAGGTTTTATGATTCAGTATCTTTAGAACTTTACACATGTTGGGAAAATGGAATAGCGTATACACGCAGGTTTTCCTCATTGAAGGAGAGTACACATTTTAATACATGCCTTTTGAGATTACAGTTAGTTTTGGTTGTTGATGCAGTGTTCTGGGTTCATATCTGTGTACTGGTTACTGTAATCCGTTTGTTCTAGTTCTTTGGTTCAATTTCATTAAGTTTGAATGAATGGTTGATTCAGTTGTGTCAGAGGTTCAATGATTGTTTGATTCAGAGGTTCATAGGTTTCAATTATTGATTGTTTTAGTTATATCAGAGATTGATGATTGGGTTTCAGTGATTCATTGATCCAGATGTATTTGATGGTTGTATTGTAGTGGTGATTGATTTTGAGCTTCAATGTTACTCATAGGTCTAGTGTGAAAATTGGATGAAACATGGCCTTCATATTGTAGTATTGTGTACCAGGAGAATCCAGTATGAAAATTCATGAAACGTGGTCACTGAAGGATACTGACGGTTGGAGCCTTCAGTGAGGAAGTTGAAGCTTCCTGCCAGTCATGGCTAGTGATTTGATTAGGGGGTTGGAGCTCCCTTCTAGTAGTAGTTGGAAAACGAGGGAAGGTTGTAGCCTTCTATAGGTTGGAGCCTACGTACTAGTAAACATATTGGCTAGTATAAGAATTAGGGGGTTGTAGCTCCCTTCCAGAAGAAGCTGGAGAATGAGAGAAGGTTGTAGCCTTCTGCAGGTGGGTGTCTGCATACAGGTATGAGTCTGCACTAGTACAAGATTGTAAACATATTTTCTTATTATTAAAAGAAGACAAAGATGACAATAGCAGGTGGTTTTCACCCAGATTAGGTTTCCACCTTTAATTTTGGTGTTCATGTGTGTTGCTTATGTGTGACGGTTTATTTTTTTATTACTGTGCATGGTTATGTTTAATGTTTAATAAATACTTGATGCACTGATTAAAGATCAACATGTGATTAATTAACCAAATGATAAGTTCACTAGATATACGCTGGTTTCCTTAATAACATTTGTGTGCACACGCAAGTTCCCTTCACTGAAGTAGCGTATATAAATATGATTATTGAAATGAAAAAGTTATTGATTTGTAAACACTGATTCACCTCCCCCTATTAGTATTATTTCCAAAAATTGGTTTCAGAGCAGGTCCTCTGGCAGAATCTTGATCGCTTGAAGGAGTAGTAACAATGGGAAATAAACTAAAGAAGAAAGCACCCCAAAAGAAGAAGGCATCTAAAAGGAACTGTGACAGTGTTACACTAAAAAATGTCACCATGACTACTTACAGTTAGTATGGCTCAAATCAACAGTCATGCTACCCTCTTAGGCAAGTCTTATGCCTCTGCTATCCATCTCAAACTCAAAGAAGAGAGAAAGTCTTGTAAAAAATGTGTTTATCTCTGGGGTCGCAGGTTCTCTCTAGCCTTACCTACGGGGACGCTCACAATGTTCACAAAAGTTGCGTCCTTGGACGCTCTGTATGTTAAGGGACAGGTGCGTCCTTCTGTAAAAGGCAAAATGCGCGAGTTTCATCTTAAAAAAGTTACTTGTGGTTACTTCTAGAACTTTCTAGAGGTCGGTTTGATGAAATGGATGCGCCTCCAGTTGGTTCATGTATCCCTATTAAGGAGGAACTTATCCCATCAATAAGGGAGCTATCCCACCCAAAGAGGGGGATTATCCCATTGATGGTGGACCTGAATAACCTCTTTACAACACTATAAATAAAGACATTGAGCCAGAGGGAGGGGAGGTTGAAGCTATACATTTTCTTTGGGTAAATGCTGCAGGAATTAGGACTCCCATTTAGAACCTTGTGAGGAGAGATTGTCTTTGCTTGATTCTACTTGGAAGTGGGTGAGCTTTGTCAAAGTAGAGGAAAACCCTTGATGGACCCTGGGAGGAACTTGCACAACACCAAGGCCAGGTTGTAAGAGTTTCTTTGTTTCGTTATTAATACAAACTGGTTCATTTTTCTCAATAGCTTGTGTTAATGAGTTATTTCATGTGTTCCTTGGTCTGCATGTTGAATATATGTTTTATTATATGAGATGCAAGTGCTTGGTAATTGTTTGATTGTTTGTGGTTGCAGGAATTGATGTGAAGGAGGAGCTCATCCGGATCGGCAAGGACGGACTACAACAACAGCGTTTTGGAATAAGGTAAGCCTAAACACTTTGTAGTTTTCATGTTTTAAAAGGTGTATTTAGAGAAAGATCGTTCCATTTTGTCTTATTTGTCGCTAGAGAGTTTAGAATCCTAGGGAGGTCAGTTGTGTCCGCACAAACGACTGTTTCCGTATGACAAATTGGCGACTCCACTGGGGAATCCATTAATGTGAAAGTCTTTTCCTTTGTGTGAACTTTGCTCTGAGAAAATCATTTTTATTTTCTGGTTTTTCACTGTGAGAATTAGTATTTGGGTGACTTAGCTTTAGATTTAGTTAGATTTGGTTTTTCTTAACTTTTCCAGAAGGACGCACCCTCTGAGTACTGCACAGTGCGTCTTTGGACGCACTGTTGCCGTTTGCACAGAGCAGGCCCGCGCCTGTTCTAACGGGTGGCCTGCGTCTTCCTGTAAAAATTTAGGAAAACTCTATTTTTGCTTTAATTGCTTTTAGATTTTGGTTTTTCTTAGTGTTTTCTGCCCAGATCCTTTAGTACCCTGTCAAAAATTTTCACCTGAACTTGTTTCATTAGCATTCCTGCTTTTAGCTTTCATCAATTGGGTGTTTTGAGTCTCTTTTTTGAGAAATTCTTAATTTGATTTCCTTTGGTCATTACTTGGAGGTTTCTCTCAGTCTTTTCACAATTTTGCATCTTTTTGCTTTTGTTTTTGCAAAAAAATTTCCCACTCATTCGCCGGGGGGGGCTAAATTGTGTATGAGTGTTAATCGCCTTTGAGTGTTTTTATGTTTTGGTCTTTGGAACTCTCACCCAATTTTCTCGACTTGCACTTGATTGGTTCTTAGATTACATTAGAATCATCTTGTGTTTGAGAATTCTCTTGCATAGATCACATTGGCATGATTAGAGTTCTCAGTTTCAGAATATGAATGAAAAATGTGCATAGATTACATTTGCATACTTTTCATGTGAATTGTGCATAGATTACAATTGCATAGTTTACATTCTGAAAAATCAATCGTAGATTTAGATCAGCTTTCTTTGATTTGAATTTACACAAAAATAAAAATAAAAATTGGTTTGGAATTGATTTGCATTAGTTTTTCTTGATGAAATTAGTGCATTAGAGAATTTGTTAAATTTTCTCTTAATGATCAATTTTTTGCATTGTTGGAAGTGAATGGAAACTCTCTCCTTACTCTAGTTAGGATTCATCGAATTGAAAGGATTGCATTATCATATTCGATTGCATTCAGTTGAGTCGGGTCATAACACCATTGGTTTCATCTCCATTTACCCATTTGAGTAATAACAACCTTAATAACATAGCGCTTAATTAAAATTCATCTAGTAATTTTTACATTTCTAGGGCTCTGAAGCACCAACATAGCTTAGGCTAGTGTCTTGGAGTAGGTGAGTACTTAACTCTCCAAGACAGTAAAACCAAACAAGTAGCTGATCTTGTGATAGAATCAAATCCAATTGTTACATTTACACTCTGGGAAAGCTCCTCTTAAAGGAGAAGCACGAGCTCGTGTCCGAACCAGTGAGGGGATCCATCCTCCCTCGTTGGGAAAGACGCCAGACAGTACGTATTACAAACGGTAAACCTCGGATTAACCATTGTCGAGGAGCCAGGGGTCACTTATCGGTAAACCTTGGATTACTGTCAAGGAGCCGGTAACGGGATTGAGCTTGCTACTCTGCCCTTGCGTGCTGTCGGAGTTTAGACTGTTCCCCCAGGTGTACTTGTTGCCGTTGGTAACCTTAGTGACCATAATCTTTAGGATTCTACCCAAGGTGACGGTGGAGGGAAGATCCCACTGTACCTGGAGCAGACGTCGGTTATACTCACTTGGATTTTCCGGGGGGTTCACTTCACTTCGAGACGGTTAAAGTGGAGGAACTTGTGTCGGTCTATTCATTAAGCAGGTTGCCGGGGTAACTGTTCCACCCTCCAGTTCTGTACTGAATTCGGCGATGTTGGATTTCATCACCAACTAGTGTTTTCGGTCCGGAAGGTTACTTTTTGTGTGTGGTTTGACTCCTAGATTTGATAGCGCGTGTTAATTTGTTTGTTTTTACTTTTAGAGACCATAGGTGTGATTTGTGATTTTTAATCGTTAGGTGTGAATTGTGAATTGTTAATTTTAGTTTTAAATTGTTAATAAAATTCACTGAAGTTGAATATAATGGCAAATGTTCCGGAATTTATCAACCTAGGAACCCCTCCTAATGAGAATCCTAGTACTTTTCCTTACTTTGGGAATGTTGGTCCTCCTTATATGGCTACTTTGTCATTACCTGGATTTACAATAGGTTTACCGATATGGTTATTTTCAACTTCGTTGGCCCAAAATATTCCAATTGTTCAACCTCAACCGAATGCTTCTCCTTCACAGAGTTCACCATCTCGACATCACCAACCTTCTGTTGACCCTTTACCTTCTTCGCCTAATTTTTCTTCCTCCATTTCTTCCTCTTCGCCTGGTAAAAGCCTTGATGCTAGTAACCAGGAGGCTAAGAAGAAGAAGAAAGGGAAGAAGAAGAAGAAGAAGAAGAAGAAGCAAGATAAGAAAGAAGTCAACCAACCAACCATGGTTGTAAGTGTTAGTTGTGTTGAGGAAAATTCCGACATGCACCGTAAACCCAAATACCCTTGCAGGCTTTGTAAGGGTGACCACTTCCTTGTCAATTGTCCTGGTATTCCAAAGGTCTTGGAAGTATGGTCAGAAAAATCTCATCAACTTTCCGTTGATCCATCAACCAGTGATAGTCAGGTTCCTGGGAAAAAGGGTAAAGTTAGGTTTCCTTGTAAGTTATGTAAAGGGAGTCATCAAACTCACATTTTCCCTCACATGGATGAAGCCTCAACATTGTTGGAAAAACTTACTGTTCCACAGCAAGAATTTCCAACTGGTTACCGTAAACTTTCTCCCAACCTGCCGTCAACTGACGGAGTGATTGATATAAATTCAAGTACAGTCGATCACACTCTCCCATTGGAGAGTGAAACTCATGTCACTCAGGTTGATGATCCGTTAGTTGATCAAGTGGTCGATTTAATTTCACATTCGGTCGATCCCACTTTCCCTTTAGAAAGTGAACTTCATACCGCTCAGGTTCTTCTTGTTACATCAGATTCTTCTACGCCGGGGGGCATTTCACCTGTTTCTACAGAACCCCCTCCAAGTACTGAGGTCTTTTCCTTTGATTGGAATAGACTGACAGAACCTCGTCTTCCTTCCTCCATCCCTTTCCAAATCATTGTTAAGGCTGGTGGTAGGGACATACATCGTACTCAGGTAGATGAAGGTGCTTCTGTTAGTATTTTGTCCTCAACTGTTTGGAAAGCTTTGGGTACCCCTCAGCTTGCGCCTATTACGCAGAATCTGAAAGCTTTTAACAGAACCATTAGTGAACCTTTAGGGATCCTTCCTAAGTTTTCTATTACCTTGGAAGGTAAAACTGTCTGTATTGATCTTATGGTAGTTCGAGGTCCCTTGGATTTCAATTTACTCCTTGGGCGAGACTATGTTTATGCAATGAAAGCTGTCGTATCGACACTCTTTCGCGTGATGTCTTTCCCTCACAATGGAAATATTGTGACTGTAGATCAGCTTTCGTTCCCTAGTCTTGTCTCAACTACCAATAATATGACACACCTAAATGTTCTTGATTCTAAAGTGGTATCTACCCTGCCACGAGTTAATTATGTGGCAACTGGTCCCATGTTTTCAGTTACCGATGTAAGTGAGCCTCTCACTGTTGATTTACATCCGGTAATTGACATGGAAAACTCTATGGGATTACTTGAACACGATGTTCTTATCCCTTTTGAGTCCCTTGACATGTGTTCCTTCCAGAGAAGTGTTCTTCCTTCTGATGAAGACCTTTTGGAAGCCATGATCAAGGTGTGTCCATTGACATGTCTTTCTTCCAGTTGGAAGCCATGATCAGTGTGTACGAGGATAGTTTGTTCCTCTCTCAACCTCGTTAAAAAATGAAATTGGATGTTATGAGGACAGTTCTTTTACTGAGTCAACCTCATTAAAAAATGAATCAGCTAGTTTTTAGGTCATATAGATAGTTAGAAATTAGGATGTAATGAGGAAAGTTCCTTTTACTGTGTCAACCTCGTTAAAAAATGAATCAGTGTGTACGAGGAAAGTTCCTTTTACTGTGTCAACCTCCTTAAAAAATGAATCAGTGTATGAGGATAGTTCTTTTACTGAGTCAACCTCATTAAAAAATGAATCAGGTAGATTTTAGGATATGTAGGTAGATTGTAGAAAGTAGGATTTTGAGGACAGTTCCTGTTACTGAGTCAACCTCATTAAAAAATGAATCAGGTATGAGGATAGTTCTTTTCTTGTGTCAACCTCCATAAAAATGAAACAACTCCCTTTTCAAGTTACATATTGAAAGTAAACCTTCATTTCATCCAGCCGGTTGAATGCAATGAAGCCTGGGGGGCATGTACCTCGCTTTGCATCATTATGCTGGGGGCATGCGAACTTTTTGAGCATAGTTCCTTGTCTTGTGTCAAGCTCGTTAAAAAATGAAATTGGATGTTATGAGGACAGTTCTTTTACTGAGTCAACCTCATTAAAAAATGAATCAGCTAGTTTTTAGGTCATATAGATAGTTAGAAATTAGGATGTAATGAGGAAAGTTCCTTTTACTGTGTCAACCTCGTTAAAAAATGAATCAGTGTGTACGAGGAAAGTTCCTTTTACTGTGTCAACCTCGTTAAAAAATGAATCAGTGTATGAGGATAGTTCTTTTACTGAGTCAACCTCATTAAAAAATGAATCAGGTAGATTTTAGGATATGTAGGTAGATTGTAGAAAGTAGGATTTTGAGGACAGTTCCTGTTACTGAGTCAACCTCATTAAAAAATGAATCAGGTATGAGGATAGTTCTTTTCTTGTGTCAACCTCCATAAAAATGAAACAACTCGCTTTTCAAGTTAGATATTGAAAGTAAACCTTCATTTCATCCAGCCGGTTGAATGCAATGAAGCCTGGGGGGCATGTACCTCGCTTTGCATCATTATGCTGGGGGCATGCGAACTTTTTGAGCATAGTTCCTTGTCTTGTGTCAAGCTCGTTAAAAAATGAAACAAGGGTAGGTTAAGTAGGTAGATTGTAGAGCGTAGTCATGAGCATAGTTCCTTGTCTTGTGTCAAGCTCATTAAAAAATGAATCAAGGATTTTAGAGCATAGTTCCTTGTCTTGTGTCAAGCTCGTTAAAAAATGAATCAAGGTTTTTAGAGTAGAGTTTTTGTTAGGTAGATTGTAGAGTAGTTATGAGCATAGTTCCTTATCTTGTGTCAAGCTCGTTTAAAAAATGAAACAAGGGTTTTGAGGATAGTTCTTTTCCTGTGTCAACCTCACTAAAAAATGAAACATCTCCCACAAGTCTTTCCAAGATCTTGAAAGTAAAGCTTCGTTCCATCCACCTCATTGAATGCAATGAAGCTTGGGGGGCATGTACCTCGTTTTGCGTCATTATGCTGG
This sequence comes from Pinus tabuliformis, assembly GCA_031772625.1. Lineage (NCBI taxonomy): Eukaryota > Viridiplantae > Streptophyta > Pinopsida > Pinales > Pinaceae > Pinus > Pinus tabuliformis. Next base: position 291,088,000 of record CM062815.1, on the reverse strand, counting down.
GGGCATGTGAACTTATAACAAGCATAGTTTTTCGTTTCAAGCTTGTGTAAACATGAAACCGGATCCGAGCATAGTTATTTTCCTGTGTCAAGCTCGTTTAAAAAATGAAACAAATCCTCCTCTACTTGAGTCGAGAGATTGACTAGATCTCGTAAATGTTAAGTTGTATATTTAGGTTAGTTGTTTCGGTGTTTTGCATAATTTTCTTACAGTTTTAGGTCAAAGTCTTTTAAATAATCTCATCACTAAACCTTCATTTCATCCAACTGGTTGAATGAAATGAAGCTGGGGAGCATGCGCTCTAGCAGTTATGCTTAGGGGGCATCAAGCACAATTTTCTTTCTGTTTCAAGCTTGTAAAAAAATGAAACTACTTTGAAGCATAGTTTTTTTTTCTGTTTCAAGCTTTTGTAAAAATGAAACCTATCTCGAGTCAATTTCAGTTATTTTCAAGACTCGTTAAACTCATGAAAATACTGAGATTATTTTGCTATCTTTCATTCTCGTAGAACAAATGAAAATGCCGAGTTCTTTCCGTCTTTTCCTGCTCGTAAATTAAATTGAAAGTCGGCCATATGAGTACATTTTTATCATTTTTTCGAACTCATTAAAACATACGAAAAAGTGAAAACCATGAGTACATTTTTATCATTTTTTTGAACTCGTTAAAACTTACGAAAAAGTGACACCTTAGAGTCATCTTTTAAGCCCTTTTCTGACTCCTAAAAAATGAAAAGATTGCCGAGCGTTTCTTTTACACTCGTTAAAACGGAATTGAAAGACGGTCCCCTTTTAGCTCTTTTCTGACCGCAAAATCAGGAAAAGATTGCCGGATTTTTGTCGTTTCAAACTCGATAAGGAAATAAAACGACGTGTCCTTGATCGCTTTTTACTTTTCAGGTCAACGACACTATTATGAAAGTACTCCTTGGTCGCAAGATCAAGCGGTTCCCCCAGGTATTATTTTATACTTTTTCGGGCTTGAGGGACACAAATATACGAAAAAGTTCAACGTGGAGTCTCCTTTTGTTTTTTCAGACTCTCTAAAATTGAAAAACGCCGAGTTTCTCCTATACTGGGCTCGTTAAACTTTTACAGTAGAGGACCTGTTCAATTACAAATAGGAACGAACCACTCCTTCCTAGGGTTCGAATTTAAACTAGGTTGGACTCGTCCGAAGGATGAGCTTATAATCAAGCATATGTTATCCTCCTCAAGCTTGTTAAAAATAAAGAGGTACTTGCCAGAAATGGTGGGGGAAAAGAGAGAAGAATGAACCTGTTTGTTACCTTTTGTCTCAAAAGAAACTTTATTACCACTCTTGAACACGACACTTTTTCATTCACCTGGGTTGGGAAATCTTTTACCTCACAGTTGATCAAACCACTTTGAAAGTCTTTAACCGGGTTCCGGGGATTAACTTTGAGTTATTCGTCACCAAGCCATCTGTCGTGTCGTTATGTGTTCAAGAGGTCTGCAAGCAAAACTTTCATCTGCAAAATACTTGTCATCCATTTGACCATCCCTGAGTCAGTCCTTACAGCAACATTTCTTCAACTTGAACAATGATTTCGTGTTGCGGGCTTGCCTGCAACGGGTTGCTTTCTATCGACATCGACACATTATCTAGAAAGATGACTTAGGAATCGACAGTACCTTGAAGTCTGCATGCATCAATGGCAGGTTTCTCGCCTTTGACGTCAGTTTACATCATTGACTTTCGATCAAAGGATTCCGTGAAGTGTTCGACATCAAAACATCTATTCACATTTCACGGGTTGTGCTTGGTACTTTGAGAACCATTGACATTACTGGTGGTCTCTCTCACGCTTGTTAACAGTTTACATCATCGACTGGTAATCAAGTGGTTTCTAACATGTTCGACATCAAATCATTTAAATCACATGGCTAGAATCGTACCGATTCGGGAAGTAGAAGTGAAGACCCTGGATCTAGTTTCTACCATCCAGGCTGCGAGGAGTTTTGTATTCATTATCTATGTAGACTAATCATAAACAGATGGCTGCGTCCATACTGTGTCTACAAAAGTCTATAAAAAATGATGTACTACAAGATCATTCCTGTATCAGAATAGTTAGTCTATTAGTTAAAGTTTTGAATCTGAGTATGGGAATGCCTACCTCAGTGATGATATAATCTTATACATGTATTTTGTGTTGAAAATTGCAGGTTCCAACCAGGTCATCCATAAGACAATCCTTGAAATGATAAAGCGCTTCAACCTTCCTAGAATTACAAAACCCTAATCTATTCCAGGCTTCGCACTTTAGGGGGCAATCTGTTACACTAAAAAATGTCACCATGACTACTTACAGTTAGTATGGCTCAAATCAACAGTCATGCTACCCTCTTAGGCAAGTCTTATGCCTCTGCTATCCATCTCAAACTCAAAGAAGAGAGAAAGTCTTGTAAAAAATGTGTTTATCTCTGGGGTCGCAGGTTCTCTCTAGCCTTACCTGCGGGGACGCTCACAATGTTCACAAAAGTTGCGTCCTTGGACGCTCTGTATGTTAAGGGACAGGTGCGTCCTTCTGTAAAAGGCAAAATGCGCGAGTTTCATCTTAAAAAAGTTACTTGTGGTTACTTCTAGAACTTTCTAGAGGTCGGTTTGATGAAATGGATGCGCCTCCAGTTGGTTCATGTATCCCTATTAAGGAGGAACTTATCCCATCAATAAGGGAGCTATCCCACCCAAAGAGGGGGATTATCCCATTGATGGTGGACCTGAATAACCTCTTTACAGCACTATAAATAAAGACATTGAGCCAGAGGGAGGGGAGGTTGAAGCTATACATTTTCTTTGGGTAAATGCTGCAGGAATTAGGACTCCCATTTAGAACCTTGTGAGGAGAGATTGTCTTTGCTTGATTCTACTTGGAAGTGGGTGAGCTTTGTCAAAGTAGAGGAAAACCCTTGATGGACCCTAGGAGGAACTTGCACAACACCAAGGCCAGGTTGTAAGAGTTTCTTTGTTTCGTTATTAATACAAACTGGTTCATTTTTCTCAATAGCTTGTGTTAATGAGTTATTTCATGTGTTCCTTGGTCTGCATGTTGAATATATGTTTTATTATATGAGATGCAAGTGCTTGGTAATTGTTTGATTGTTTGTGGTTGCAGGAATTGATGTGAAGGAGGAGCTCATCCGGATCGGCAAGGACGGACTACAACAACAGCGTTTTGGAATAAGGTAAGCCTAAACACTTTGTAGTTTTCATGTTTTAAAAGGTGTATTTAGAGAAAGATCGTTCCATTTTGTCTTGTTTGTTGCTAGAGAGTTTAGACTCCTAGGGAGGTCAGTTGTGTCCGCACAAACGACTGTTTCCGTATGACAGACAGTGGGAGAAATGATCCATGTTAATGTAGAAGCAACTCTTCAGATTTAGAATCACCTCAAAATGAAGATGAACAAGAAAAAGAACTATCAGGTATGAATTTGTTGTCCTCTGGTGATACATTTCTCTGTTCATTTGAAGATAATGAAAGTGACAACGAAACAATTGAATTTTTTTTTATGGCTGAAAGAGAAAGAAACCAAATAGAGGTAGAATTTAAAAAGCTCACAGACGCAATTAAAGATCAACAAGATATATTGGAAAAAAGGGAGTGTACCTGCAAAGAAGAGATTACAAGGTTAAGGGCTCATTTAGAGGAAGGAAACAAAGTAAGCAAACAATATGAGGAAAAGGAAGATCAAAGACAAAGGCTGCAGGATGAAGTGACATCATTGAGAAATGAAGTGAATGGAAAAGTCACAGCAACCAAGGAACTTATAGAAAGAACCAACTACTATGAAGCTCTTGAAGCTGTGGTCATTTCTCTAAAAGAAAATATCAAAAATTCGAATAAGTAGAATGGAGAACTACTCCAAGCATTTGAAGAACAAGAAAATGAAGTTCTCGGATTAAGGAAACAAGTGGAAGAATGAAGTAAAGCTAAAGAAATCATGAAGAAGCAGTATCTTGAGAAGGAAGAGCAATACCAGGCTAAGGTAAATATCCTAAAAGGTAAATTGGAAGAAAAGGATAAAATTTTACGATTTCAAGATAGTACTAAGATTTTGGATAATATTCTTAGTAGTCAAAGGTCTACTATCATCAAATCTAGTCTTGGTTTTCATGTAACTGCCAAAGGTGAATCTAGTTCACAACAAGAGGTAGGGAACTCTAATATAAAATCTAAAATGCTAAACGAGGGGATAAGAGGTCAACGCCATCAATAACCAAGGAAAGAAAGACTTCAAAGAAAAACATTTACTCCTAACCATGGTAGTGATAATCAGTTCTTTCCTCTGATGAATAGTGTTGAATGTTTTGTATGTCATAATTTTGGACATGTTGTAGCAAGATCCAGAAGTATAATTGTTCAAGCTAATAACTGTCACACATAAAGATCATCAGCTTCCAGGTACTTTAAGGGATTTTTTTTTTCTTCTAATATGTTTTGTCACAAAGCCATTGACTACTTTAGAAGGAATACGAAACATATAAGATGTTATTCTTGTAACAAGTTTGGGCAGATAGCAAAAGAATGTAGTAGAAAATTTCGGTCAACATACTAAAAGGAAAAAACATCATCACTCTCCAAGGTACAGAAGAAGAGGGAATTACAGACTGAAAGATGTGCCATAGCTCAGTATAGAGACACAACAGACATAGAAGGATCTGAAAGTATGAAATTCCAGTGTCTTAATTCTCATACGCAGTTATCATGAAGACAAGTTGCGTATATACACGAGTTAGAAGCTCCGCAATCGCCTATATGTTTGTTTGAAGAAGAAGCAGTGGGATAGATTTAGAAAAATGACTTGATATGATTCAGACAATTTTGAACTATCTTTTATGTCTTGACGATTGATGACCACAGTATGTGGATGTTATTTAGAAGTGCCTTTGACCCTCATAAGTTTTTTATGACTTGATGTATATCTGATTCATGATGATGCCTTAATATTTCTTACTGATATATGCAATGATCAGACCTGATAATGAACAGGTGGCACACGTTCAGGACGAGAATATGTTATACTACTAATAATGCATTGTTGGCATTATGTCTTTGGTACTTAATGATTTTTATGAATGGTGATGATTCTTATATCACTAAAGTGTCTAAATGATACATCATGCTATGTTGCAGTTATGAGTTGCCTATGGTGATGATACTTGTATTGCTTGGGGTTACATAGTTGTTATTTAGATTAGATTTATGGGTCTTTGTGAACGACATTTTGATGATGCATATAGTACATATATGATTCCTCCATGGTTATATTCATAGGGACAAGGAGAAGTATGAAGCCTGAGCACACAACTTCATTATTTGATGATGAGCCACTCATTTCTTTCATGCTGTTGTCATCACGCCTTCAAAGATGCATAAAGTTCATATGGTGAATTTATGATGCTGGATTCCTATAGTTCTTTGACCTCACATGCTTGAGGATTTTTGTTATTGATGGTATCAAGAAGGATTGACAAATGACTGTGATCTCATGGTTTTCTAGATACATATCGCTATCTCTTTGATGGATATACAAGATGCTAGATACATGGATGATTACTTAAGTTGGATATTGATAAATATTGTTGGTTGGCCAAGAGAATGGTGTTATTGTAGGCATGGCTATTTGAAGACATGTATATTCGGAGACATGGCTTAATGATGATGAATTCTTACTTTATGATGATAAGTTTGATACTCGCATTTGTTTATTATCATGGTTGATGCTTATCAAATGTGGGATGTCCCTTACTGATGATACATGGTTGATATATTGAGGGCTCTTGTGGAAAGATCATGCAATTCTTGATGATGATGATATGATCATAGATAATGACTATGGTGTTTTCACATACATATGATGTGAATGATTTTGTGTTGTTGTTTGGACATGGAAGGTTATGATAAGACTCTTTCTTCTAAGGAAACGAAGCAAGTTGCTCTTGATGACATCAAGAGGATGAGTTGATATCCATATGAGGCATACTTTGTCACAGGTTGATGATATTTACCTTGTCATATATCGAAAACTGATGATGAACATATATAGGTTGCTGGTATGGATGTTGCTAACAGATGCTTAAGGAGTAGATCATATATGATGTATGATAGTTGTTGATGACTATCATAATCTTGTTTAGATCTTTGGTCTTTGTTATAAATGTCTTGTATATCATTCGATGTAAAGGTCATATAAAGACCCATGATGTAATAATTTGTGTCCGTCTATCATAGTCTTTTGATGAGTCCTTTTTGGTCATAAGATGTAATTTATAACCCCACTATGCATGGGAAGGATGATGTAATAATTGCTATATTTCAGTCATGTGTAAACAATTTTATATATCTCCATTTGGTTGGGTGGATGAGTCAAATTTGGTATATCCCCACATGGTTGGGAGTTTGATGTATGTATGTGCCATTGGTGATAGGAAGGTCAAACTCACATAGTTGAGTTATAGAGTCATGCTATTCTTTTGGAAAATATTTTTGCAGATTCTGCATGTGCTCAGGGGGAGCATGGATGGTTTAGTGCATCATTGCATGTAGAAAAGGGGAGTTTAATCAGAAAATTCAACATGTGCCTAGGGGGGGCATGATCAATATTCAGCTCTTTAGATATAAAAGTCTTCATTTTGGTGAGCCCTTTTCCCTTGATATCAAAGGGGGAGAATATCTTGGTCCACCCTTTGCACTTGATGTCAAAGGGGGAGAGTATTTTGGTGTTGCTTGTTATCTCTAATATTTTCTACAACTTGCAGTAATCCACACCAACATGGTTGCCATCAAGTCCAAAGGGGGAGATTGTTGGCATTATGATGCATGTGTTGTACTTAATGACAACCCACTTGTAGTAGAACAACTCACTTGTATATGGTAACTAGATGAATCTACGTAACTAGATTAATCTACAGGAGAGATATCAGATGTGACAGAATGAATTGTAGTTGTGTTTACAAATGTGACAAAATTCATGGCATTTCAAAGCAATCATTTCAGAAGTAATATGGAGAATTAGAGTGTAACAGGTCTATTCAGAGGTAACAGGGCATTGGTACAGAATAACAGGAAGATGGAACTAAGGTCCTCTGATCAGAATAAATAAGGTGAAGGAAAAGGTTGATGAAAGTTTACGAAGTATACAAAGGTCGTCTCAGTCAAAACATCATATACACGCTGGTCCACGAAATAAAAAGAGCATATACGTATACACACACTCCCACAGGAAGAAAAGAGCGTACATGATTGGAAAAACAAGGTTTTGGTCCAAGGTATTTGGTCCGTGGTATTGACTCTAGGTATTTGGTCCATGGTATTGACCCTAGGTATTTGGTCCAAGGTATTGGTCATAAGTGGTTTTGGTCAAAGTTATTGACAAAGGATCTAAGTATATAAGGAGGAGAATATCAAGGGCTAATTGTACAAGTAATGAATATCTTATGAAGTGTTAGATCAAAAGAAAATAAGCATGTTATGGGTTTCTAATGCTTTGCTTGATCTGAACTAAGTATGCACCTAAGTGTTTGAAGATGAATGAGATCTAATGATGGATTAGGATCATAATGACTTATCATTATGAGATCTGAGAATGGATAGGCTAGATCTGATTGCTAATGCACATTTTATCCTTTATAAGTGATGATCTGGGTATGTCTGAAGTCTGGAATTGCAACAGAGTTATAAGTAAGTATTTGCAGATCTATATGATGGTTCACTTTGATGAAATTGCGTATACATGTTGGTTGATATCTTCCAAGTAGTGTATGCAAAATAAAAGCTTGATCTTCAGGGACGATCGATCTATCAGATCAGTGTTTCTATTTTACTGCTATTTGTCAATGATGTCTTCTTAGATCTTAAAGTACAACTAAATGAATTAGGAAATTGAGTCTGATTGATTGATTGATAAAGAAGGGCGAACCTTGTTGCTATCTATTTAGAACTCTCTAATATGACAATAGACCTTCAGATTGTCACTGATTGGTACAATTTGTGTTTTAGAGGTTTTATGATTCAATATCTTTAGAACTATATGCAAGTTGGGAAAATGGAAGTGGTGTATACACACAGGTTTTCCTCATTGAAGGAGTGTACACATTTTGACACATGCCTTTTGAGATTACAGTTAGTTCTGGTTGTTGATGCAGTGTTATGGGTTCATATCTGTGTACTGTTTACAGTAATATGTCTATTCCAGTTGATTGGTTGAATTTGATCAAGTTTGAATGAATGGTTGATTCAGCTATGTCAGAGGTTCAATGATTGTTTGATTCAGAGGTTTAGAGGTTTCAGTGATTGATTGTTTCAGTTATATCAGAGATTGATGATTGGGTTTCAGTGATTGGTTGATGCAGATGTATTTGATGGTTATATTGTAGTGGTGATTGATTTTGAGCTTCAATGTTACTAATAGGTCCAGTGTGAAAATCGGATGAAACATGGCCTTCATATTGTAGTATTGTGTACCAGGAGGATGTAGTTTGAAAATTCATGAAACGTGGTCCATAGAGGATACTGAGGGTTGGAGCCTTCAGTGAGGAAGCTGAAGCTTCCTTCCAATCGTGGCTAGTGATTTGATCAGGGGGTTAGAGACCCCTTCTAGTAGCAGCTAGAGAATGAGTGAAGGTTGTAGCCTTTTGTAGGTTAGAGCTTACGTACTAGTAAACATATCGGCTAGTACAAGAATTAGGGGGTTGTAGCTCCCTTCCATAAGAAGCTGGAGAACAAGAGAAGTTTGTAGCCTTCTGTAGGTGGGTGCTTGTGTACTAGTATGAGTCTACACCAGTACAAGATTGTAAATAGATTTTCTTATTATTAAAAGAAGACAGAGATGACAGTAGCAGGTGGTTTTCACACACATTGGATTTCCACCTAAAATCTTGGTGTTCATGTGTGTTGCTTATGTGTGATGGTTTATTCTGTTATTACTGCACATGGTTATTGTTTAATGTTTAATAAAGAATTGATGCACTGATTAAAGATCAAAATGTGATGAATTAACTGAATCATAATTTCACTGGATATACATTGGTTTCCTTAATAACAGTTGTGTTCACACATAAGTTCCCTTCACCGAAGTAGTGTATATAAATATGATTATGGAAATGAAAAAGTTATTGATTTGTAAATATTGATTCACCCCCCCTCTCAATATTATTTCCAACAATTGGTATCAGAGTAGGTCCTTTGGCAGAAGCTTGATCGCTTGAAGGAGATCCGTAGTAACAATGGGAAAGAAACTAAAGAAGAAAGCATCCCAAAATAAGAAGACATCTCAAAGGAACTATGATAGTGGGAGAGACAATTGGCCTTTATGTAGAAGCAACTCTTCATATTCAGAATCACCTCAGAATGAAGATGAACAAGAAAAAGAACTATCAGGTATGAATTTGTTGTCCTCTGGTGATACATTTCTCTTTTCATTTGAAGATAATGAAAGTGACAACGAAACGACTGAATTTTCTTTTATGGGTGAAAGAGAAAGAAATCAAATAGGGGTAGAATTTAAAAAGGTCACGGACACAATTAGAGATCAACAAGATCTATTGGACAAAGGGAGTGTACCTACAAAGAAGAGATTACAAGGTTAAAGGCTCAGTTAGAGGAAGGAAACAAAGTAAGCAAACAATACGAGGAAAAGGAAGATCAAAGTCAAAGGTTATAGGATGAAGTGACATCATTGAGAAATGAAGTGAATGGAAAAGACACAAAAACCAAGGAACTTATAGAAAGAACCAACTACTGTGAAGGTCTTGAAGCTGTGGTCGTTTCTCTAAAAGAAGATCTCAAAAATTCGAATAAGTAGAATGAAGAACTACTCCAATTATTTGAAGAACAAGAAAAGAAGTTCTTGAATTAAGGCAACAAGTGGAAGAAGGAAGAAAAGCTTAAGAACATGAAGAAGCAGTATCTTGAAAAGGAAGAGCAATATCAGGTTGAGGTAAATATCCTAAAAGGTAAATTGGAAGAAAAGGATAAACTTTTATGATTTGAAGATAGTACTAAGATTTTGGATAATATTCTTAGTAGTCAAACGTCTCCTCTCATCAAATTTGGTCTTGGTTTTCATGAAACTACCGAAGGTGAATCTAGTTCACAACACGAGGCAGGGAACTCTAATGTAAAATCTAAAATGCTCAATGAAGGGATAAGAGGTCAAACCCATCAATAATCAAGGAAATAACTACTTCAAAGAAAATCATTTACTCCTAACGATGGAAGTGATAATCAGTTCTCTCCTCTAATGAATAATGTTGAATGTTTTGTATGTCATAATTTTGGACATGTTGCAGCAATATGCAGAAGTATAATTGTTCAAGCTAATAACCGCCAGACAGAAACATCATCAACTTCCAGGTACATTAAGCGATTTTGTTTTTCTTGCAACATATTTGGTCATAAAGCCATTGACTGCTTTAGAAGGAATATGAAACATATAAGATGTTATGCTTGTAACAAGTTTGGGCATATAACAAAAGAATGCAGTAAAAAATTGCAGCCAACATACCAAAAGGAACAAACATCATCACTCTCCAAGGTATGGAATAAAAAGGAATTATAGATCGAAAGATGTGGCATAGCTCAGTATACAGACAAAACAAACTCATAAGGAACTAAAAGTATGAAATTTCATTGTGCTAATTCTCATACGCAGTTATCATGAAGACACGTTGCATATATATGCGAGTTAGAAGCTGCACAGTCACGTATATGTTGGCTTGATGAAGAAGTAGTGGGACAGACTTAGAAAAATGATTTGATATGGTTCAGACAATTAACAATTATATTTGTGTCTTGATGATTGATGACCATAGTATGTGGATGTTATTTAGAACTGATTTTGATCCTCATAAGTTGTTTATGACTTGATGTATTTCTAATCCATGATGATGCCTTGATATTTCTTATTGATATATGCAATGATCAGACTTGACAGTGAACAAGTGGCACAGGTTCAGGGGGAGAATATGTTATACTACTAATAATGCATTGTTGGCATTATGTCTTTGGTACCTAATGATTTTAATCAATGGTGATGATTCTTATATGGCTAAAGTGTTTAAATGATATATCATGGTATGTTGTGGTTATGAATTGCCTATGATGATGATACTTGTATTGCTTGAGGTTACATAGTTGTTATTCGGATTAGATTTATGGGTGATTGTGAATGACTTTTTGATGATGCATACAATACATATATGATGCTTACATGGTGATCTTCATAAGGATAAGGAGAAGTACAAAGCTTGAGTACACAACTTCATTATTTGATGATGAGCCACTAATTTCTTTCATGTCGTTGTCATCACGCCTTCAAAGATGCATAAAGTTCATATGGTGCAGTTATGATGTAGGATTTTCTATAGTTCTTCGCTCTCACATGGCTGAGGATTGTTGTTATTGATGGTATAAGAAAGATTGAGAAATGACCATGAGCTCATGGTTTCCTAGATACATATTGCTATCTCCTTGATTAATATACAATATGTTGGATACATGGATGATTACTTAAGTTGCATATTGATAAATATTGTTGGTTGGCCAAGAGAATGGTGTTATTGTAGGCATGGATATTTGAAGACATGGATATTAGAAGACATGGCTTAATGATGATGACTTCTTACTTTGTGATGATAAGTTTGATACTCACACTTGTTGATTATCATGGTTGATTCTTATCAAATGTGGGATGTTCCCTAGTGATGATACATGGTTGATATATTGAGGGCTCTTGTGGAAAGATCATGCAGTTCTTGATGATGATGTTATGATCATAGATAATAACTATGGTGTTTTCACATACATATGATGTGAATGATTTTGTGATTACTGTTTGGACATGGAATGTTATGATAAGACTCTTTATTCTAAGGAGACGAAGCAAGGTGATCTTGATGAGATCAAGAGGATGATTTGATACCTATATGTGGCATACCTTGTCACAACTTGATGATATTTACCTTGCATTTATTGAAAACTGATGATGAACATATACATGTTGCTATTCTAGATGTTGCTACCAGATTCTTAAGGAGGAGATCATATATGGTGTATGATAGTTACTGATGACTATCATAGTCTTGTTTACACCTTTGGTCTCTGTTATAAATGTCATGTATATCATTTGATGTAATGGTCATATATAGACCAATGATGTAATACTTTGTCTCTGTCTGTCATAGTCTTTTGATGATTTCGTTTTGGTCATATGATGTAATTTGTACCCATAGTATGCATTGGAAGGTTGTTGTAATAATTGCTATATTTCTCTCATGTATAAAGAATTGGTATATCCCCACTTGGTTGGGTGGATGAGTCAAATTTGGTATATCCCCACTTGGTTGGGAGATTGATGTATGTATGAGTCATTGGTGATAGGAAGGTCAAACTCACATATTTGAGTTATAGAGTCATGTTATTCTTTTGGAAAATATTTTTTATATTTTTCATGTGCTTAGGGGGAGCATGGAAGGTTTATTGCATCACAGCATGTAGAAAGGGGGAGTTTAATCAGAGAATTCAGCATGTGCCTAGGGTGAGCATGATCAATATTTAGTTATTAAGATATGAAAGTCTTCATTTTGGTAAGCCCTTTGCCCTTGATATCAAAGGGGGAGAATATCTTGGTCCACCGATTGCCCTTGATGTCATTGGGGGAGAGTATTTTAGTGTTTCTTGTTATCTCTAATAGCTTCTAGAGCTTGCAGTAATCAACACCAACATGGTTGGTATCAAGTCCAAAGGGGGAGATTTTTGGCATTATGATGCATGTGTTGTACTTGATGGAAGCCCATGTGTAGTAGAACAACTAAGTTGTATATGGTAACTAGATGAATCTGCGTAACTAGATGAATCTATAGGAGAGATGTCAGATGTGACAGAATGCATGGAAGTTGTGTTTACAGATGTGGAAAAATGCATGGCATTTCAAAGGAATCATTTCAAAAGTAATATGGAAAATTAGAGTGTAACAGGTCGATTAAGAGGTATCAGGGCATTGGTACAAAATAACAGGAAGATGGAACTAAGGTCTTCTAATCAGAATAAAGAAGGTGAAGGAAAAGGTTGATGAAAAGAAGTTTAAGAAGTATACGTAGGTCCTCTTAGTCAAAACAACGTATACATGGTAGTCAACAAAAAAAATAGCGTATACATATACAGGCACTCCCACAGGAAGAAAAGCGCTTACTTGATTGGAAAACCAAGGTTTTGGTCTGAGGTATTTGGTCCATGGTATTGACCCTAGGTATTTGGTCCGTGGTATTGACCCTAGGTATTTGGTCTATGGTACTGACCCTAGTTATTTTGTCCAAGGTATTGGTCCAAGGTATTGACAAAGGACCTAAGTATATAAGGAGGATAAGGTCAAGGGCTAAATGTACAAGTAATGAATATCTTATGAAGTGTTAGATCAAAAGAAAATATGCATGTTGTGGGTTTCTGATGCTTTGCTTGATTTGAAATAAGTATGCACCTGAGTGTTTGATGAAGGATGATATCTAATAATGGATCATGATCATAATGACTTATCATTATGAGATATGATAATGGATAGGCTAGATCTGATTGTTAATCCATGTTTTATCCTTTATATGTGATGATCTGGGTATGTCTGAAGTCTGGAATTGCAGCGAAGTTATAAGTAAGTATTTGCAGTTCTATACGCTGGTTCGCTTTGATCAAGTTACGTATACACGCTGGTTTGGCTCTTCTAAGTAGCGTATGAAAAAGAAAAGCTTGATGTTTAGGGATGAATGATCTATCAAATTAGTGTCGCTGTTTTACTGTTGTTTGTCAATGATGTCTTCTTAGATCTTAAAGTAGAACTGAATGAATAAAGAAATTGAGTCTGATTGATTAATTGATTGATAAAGGAGGATGATCCTTGTTGCTATTTGTTTAGAACTCTATTATATGAAAGTAGATCTTTAGAATGTCACTGATTAGTACAGTTTCTGGTTCAGAGGATTTATGATTCAGTATCTTTAGAACTGTACATAGGTTGGGCAAATGGAAGTAGCGTATACATGCAGGTTTTCCTCATTGAAGTAGCATACACATTCTAACACATGCCTTTTGAGGTTACAATTAGTTCTAGTTGTTGATGCAGTGTTCTGGGTTAATATCTTTATATTGTTTATATTAATCTGTCCATTCTAGTTGATTGGTTGAATTTGATTAAGTTTGAATGAATGGTTGATTCAATTGTGTTAGAGGTTCAATGTTTGTTTGATTTGAAGGTTCAGAGGTTTCAGTGATTGATTGTTTCAGTTATATTGGAGATTGATGATTGGGTTTCAGTGATTGGTTGATGCAGATGTATTTGATGGTTGTATTACAATGGTGATTGATTTTGAGCTTCAATGTTACTAAGAGGTCCAGTGTGAAAATTGAATGAAACATGGCCTTCATATTGTAGTATTGAGTACCAAGAGCATCAAGCCTAAAAATTCATGAAACATGTTCCCTAGAGGATGCTGAGGGTTGGAGCCTTCAGTGAGGAAGTTGAAGCTTCCTGCTAGTCATGGCTGGTGATTTGATCAGCGGGTTGGAGCTCCCTTCCGCTAGTAGTTGGAGAACGAGTGAAGGTTGTAGCCTTCTCTAGGTCAGAGCCTACGTACTAGTAGACATACCAGCTAGTATAAGAACTAGGGGGTTGTAGCTCCATTCTAGAAGATGCTGGAGAACGAGAGAAGGTTGTAGCCTTCTGCAGGTGGGTGCCTGCATACTGGTATGAGTGTTATGCTCTTAACCTGCAAAATGATACCCAAATACAGAATATGCGAAGAAAAGATACCCAGAACACATAATAGCAATGATTTTATTATTCAGAGAGTAATGTTCACTTGCCTCTTCGAGGGGGCAACCTCCAATAGAGCAGAGCTCGAATACAAAATAAGACACAATGCTCCTCGTAGGGAGTCTCTATCCTTTATATATAACTCATACATGCAATACCACGGGCCAATACCGTGGGTTTTATTAATACCATCTATCTAATAATACGGCCCATTTGCAACTAACTGTGGTCCCGTCATTAATTGCAGGTTAACCACTTACAAATATTAATATGGGCTTTATTGACTCTTGACTATGACGTGATCCCATGACATAAATAAGGGGGTTAGGGTGGGACCCTAACATGCCCTCCCCCTTAAGACTAGCCTTGTCCTCAAGGCTGAAGCTGCGGAAACTGCTGAAGAATAGTGGCTGGTTCCCAAGCTGCATCTTCCGGAGAGGTGTCTTTCCATTTGACGAGGACTTCCTTAATCATGCGGCTGCGCAGGTGCTTGTCTCGTGTGTCTAGAGCCTATTCGGGTTGAAGCCAGATTGACCCTTCTTCGTCCAATTCAGGTAGACTGGTTTGAACTCGGCAATTGTTCCCAATCACTTTCTTGAGGCACGATACATGGAAAACTGGATGGATTTTTGCCGTAGGTGGCAAAGCCAACTTGTAAGTCACTTCTCCAATGCGTTGAAGTACTTGGTATGGTCCGTAGAATTTTGGAGAGAGCTTTTGACAACCCTTGTCTTTGAGTGATGTTTTCTTATATGGTTGCAGCCTCAAAAAGACCTGATCCCCTTCTTGAAATTGGCGCTCTGAGCAATGCTGGTCGACCTGTTGCTTCATGTGGTTCTGAGCTTGATGAAGATTCTCTCTAAGATGGGTGAGCATGGTTGCGCGGTGTTGTAGGAGTTGATCCACTGCTTGTACTTTGGAGCACCCCTTGAGATAAGAAGTAGGGGAAGGCGGATGTTGACCATATACTGCTTCATAGGGAGTCATTTTGGTGGTGGCATGATAGTTGGTGTTATACCACCATTCAGCCAGAGGTAACCACTGTACCCAAAGGTGTTGCTTTTCTGAAGTGAAACACCTAAGGTAGGTTTCTAGACATTTGTTGACGACTTCGGTTTGACCATCTGTTTGCAGATGATATGAAGTACTGAGTTTGAGTTGAGTGCCTTGTATTCTGAAGAGTTCCTACCAAAAATTACTGGTGAAGATCGGGTCACGGTCGGACACAATAGAAGTGGGCATGCCATGCAATTTGAAGATCTGATCCATGAAAGATTGAGCAACCAAAGTTGGTGTAAACGGGTGGGGTAGGGCGTAGAAATGAGCATACTTCGACAGTCAGTCCACAACCACCATGATGACTGATTTGTTCCCTGACTTTGGAAGACCTGTAATGAAATCCATAGAAACCTCCATCCAAATTGATGCCGGAATGGGCAATGGTTGTAATGTGCCTGGTGTGTTGACGATTTCCCCTTTGTGGCGTTGACAGACCTCACATTCTGCTACGAAGGTAAGGATGTCCTTTTTCATGCCTGTCCAAAAAAATGATCTTCTGGTGCGAGCATACGTCTTCTGAAAGCCCGAATGTCCTGCAATGGGAGATGTGTGCAATTCTGCCAAAATGCGACTTTTGAGGGTGGATGTTGGTGAGATTACGACTCTGTCCTTGTAGCAAAGAATATCATTCTGCCACGAGTAGCCCTTGGTGGAATTAGGATCTACCTGCAATTGAGAAATGAGTTGGGAGAGCCCGGGGTGTGAAAACCATTCCCTGCGAGCCTCTTCAATCCAGTCCGGAATGGGGAGGGAAATTGCGAGCATAGTACTTTCCTCGTCAAATTGGTGAGATAATGCATCTGCTACACTATTGTCTTTCCCTTTCTTGTAAATGATCTCATAATCATATCCCAGCATTTTGGCTAACCATTTATTTTGTTGTGGGGAGGATAGGCGTTGCTCCAAAAAATATTTAAGACTGTGATGATCTGTGCGGATTTGGAAACGTCGCCCCAATAAGTAAGGTCGCCATGTCTCGACTGCATGTGAGATGGCCATCATTTCCTTCTCATAGGTAGATTGGCCCAGATTCCTCCCACTGAGTTGTTGGCTTGTGAAGGCCAATGGTCGCCCTTCTTGCATTAAGACCGCCCCAATACCTGTACCCAAAGCATCACATTCAATGACAAAGGATTTGGTGAAGTCAGGTAGTGCTAAGACTGGAGTGGAACACATGGTGTTTTTGAGAGCGGTAAATGCCTGTTGTGCTTCCTCATTCCAGAAGAAGGAATTTTTCTTTAGGAGTTGAGTGAGGGGTTTCGCTATGCGGCCATAGTTGCGGACAAATTTACGATAATAGCCTGTGAGACCCAAAAGTCCTCTCAAGTTCTTCAAGGTCTTAGGTTGAGGCCATTCTTGCATTGCCTGGATCTTTTTGGGGTCCACCTTGACACCTTCACGCCCCACAATGTGGCCCAAATACTCAACTTCTTCCATGCCAAATGAACACTTGGACATCTTGACAAATAATTTATGCTTTCGGAGCAGCTGCAAGAGTAGATCTACATGCTGAAGATGTGCAGCCGAAGTGCCACTATAGATGAGGATGTCATCGAAGAAGACAAGGACAAATTTTCTGAGATATGGTTTGAGAATGTGATTCATAAGGCTCTGAAAAGTAGAGGGGGCATTACAAAGACCAAATGGCATGACTAGGAACTCATAATGGCCTTCATGAGTTCTGAAAGCCATCTTGGGAATGTCGTCTTCCTTCATGCGAATTTGGTGGTAGCCTGAGCGAAGATCCAACTTAGTGAAGAATTGAGCCCCATTGAGTTCATCCAGCAAATCGTCAACCATCGGGATGGGAAATTTACTTTGACTGTCAACTTATTAAGGGCCCTGAAGTCGGGACACATCCGCCACTCCCCATCTTTCTTGAGCACCATGACCACTGGGGATGAATAAGGACTAATGTTGGGACGAATGACACCTACTTACAACAGTTCCTTGATGATTTTTTCTATTTCATTCTTTTGGGTGAACGGATATCTGTATGGCCGCACATTTGGGGGTTGGGCCCCTGGAACCAAGGTGATGCTATGATCATGTTCCCCTCGCGAAGGTGGAAGCTCATTAGGCGTGTCAAAGACCGTTCGATGGTTATTTAAAATCTGTTGCATCTCATGATGAATTGGCAGAGACATGGTTTCGACTACCTAGATGGCATTAAATTGAGCTACTACTCCATGATGACCCTTTTTTAACAATTTTTCCATCCTATGCGAGCTGATGATAGAGGGGGCTCCCGCCTGGAGTCCACGGAGGGTATGTGTGGAGTTGTTCTGCTTAAAACTCATATATAACTCTTGGAAATCCATTGTGATTGGCCCAAGAGTGCGGAGCCATTCAGTGCCGAGGACAATGTCGCAACCCCCCATGTGTATGCCAAACATGTGGGTTTTCAACTGATAATCCCCCATTTGAAGTTTGAAATTTTCACAGTGGCCGTCACATTTCATTGTGCCCCCATCCGCAATTTGGACTTGGAAGTTAGAAACTGCTCGTACAAAACAATGCGCTGCTTCTGCGATTTTTTTATGGATGAAATTATGGGTACTTCCACTATCAATCAAGACTACTACTGGGCGATGTTTAAGAAAACCCCAGATTTTGAGAGTTTGAGGGGAAGAAATCCCTGCCAATGCATGCAGCGAAATAACTGGTTCGTCAGACACATTCTCCTTTGGGTTGTCTTCTTCTAGCGCCTCATGTTCCTCAAGTGGTGGACCTTCCTTTGTTGAGCTGTAGTCAGTGGCATCTATTTGAAAAAATTTGGGCTCCTTGCATTTATGACCTGGGGAGTATTTTTCATCACAGTAGTAACATAGTCCTTGCTTCCTTCTTTCCGCCATTTCCGCAGGTGACACCTTTTGGACCTTTAAGTGTTTGAGTCGTGTTGTGAGCCTGTGGGTGACGACCTTTAGCGGGGAAATTTTGGCGATTGTATTGGGCTGCTAATGCACATTCCACTTTGCGAGCGACCTGGCAAGCCTCCATCCACATGGGAGGGTGGTGAAGTAGAACTTGAGCTTTTGTGGCTTCTTTAAGACCGCTGATAAAACATTCCGTGTAGAACTCATCTGTGAGACCCCTAGTGCGGAAGGCTAAGGATTCAAAAGCGGTAATATATTCATCCACTGTACCAGTCTGTCGGAGCTTAGTGAGACGAACCAAAAAAGAGTCTTCCTGTTCAAAGCGATCTCGAAGAGCTTTGATAAATTGGGTCCAAGTCCTAAAAGGTCCATTGCAACGCTGATGCCATTCCCACCATTGCCACCGTTCATTGTCCAAGTACATGCTCCCAATCATAAGCTTATTCGAATCATCTGGGATATGATTCAATTTGAAACACTCGTCCATTTGTGCTAGCCATGCGGACGGGTGAGAACCGTCAAATTTATGCACATCCAACTTGGGAGGTCGCTGACTGGGTGGTGGATGGGTGTGCCAGACATGAGGAGAGTGGCTAGACTCACCCTCATTGTATTCATGGCCATTATAATCCTCCTCGTGGGTTTGCTCCTTGCCCTTCGGGAGGAATTGCTGTATCTGGAGACTTAGTCCTTGAAACTCACGTTGGAGGGATTGCATGGAGTCTTCCAGTTTGTCCATCCTTTCATTTGCCATCGCTTGAGCTCTAGTCTCTACCATACACCAACCTGATGAAAAATTGGGAACACCGAAAAAATTTGACTAATAAATTGAATGGTACCACCTTGCTCAGCTCGTCGTCCTGATTCTGATGGGCTATATCACCAATAAGTGCCCTGGAAGATCTCAGACTCTTTTTTTTTTTTTTGAAAACTCCTAACGGAGTTTTACTCCTTCTTGATCAATACTGCAGTCGCCAAATCCTCAAAATGTCAATGTTGCCAAAAGTCCTGTGAAAAGTATACCCCGGTATAGGAACCCTTCACAACAACTCCGATCTGGTGGGTCTGAGAGATCTGAATGGCGGAACAACTGCTGCGACGGATCTGATGTCTGCTGCTGCTGCACCTCTTTGCACCCGTGGATTGGGAATAGATGATGTGTGATCCCCTGATAAAAAAAGAAACTATGGTCGTGAGGAGTGTCAGGTGCTACAGATCGCAATATACATAAGGGTTTGGCAGTAGTACTCGGACCAATGTTTCAGGGCTCTAACTAAGGAGGATCGACCATACCCTTATCCGTACAACCCGACTTCCCTATCGTACGGGTGAGTAATCTCTCCGAGTGCTGTTCTCGGTGTACTGTAGCCACAAGACGGCTGACGGTTTATCTATGGCGAGGTTTCAAGGGAGACCAGGGGGCTTCCGATATACCCAAAGGGTACGTGGAAGACAGTCCATGTGCGGCTCTGTCTAATGCGGTACTACTCGAAGGGGTACCCACAGGGGTTACAAGAGAGTCCAACAGACGTGACCACCTCTTGTATTTCCTGCGTGCATGCCTCCCCAAATCCACAGGTTTATGCGTTCAATGACAGATCCCGTGGTTTAAAGACACCGGAACACATCTCTAGCCGGATTTTTTTTTTTTGCTAAGAGTTGGAGATCCCACCGGCCTTGGAATGTGCTCTAATACCACTTGCTATGCTCTTAACCTGCAAAATGATACCCAAATATAGAATATACGAAGAAAAGATACCCAGAACACAGAATAGCAATGATTTTATTATTCAGAGAGTAATGTTCACTTGCCTCTTCGAGGGGGCAACCTCCAATAGAGCAGAGCTTGAATACAAAATAAGACTCAATGCTCCTCGCAGGGATTTTCTATCCTTTATATATGACTCATACATGCAATACCACGGGCCAATACCGTGGGTTTTATTAATACCATCTATCCAATACTACGGCCCATTTGCAACTAACTGTGGTCCCGTCATTAATTGCGGGTTAACCACTTACAAATATTAATATGGGCTTTATTGACTCTTGACTATGACGTGATCCCATGACATAAATAAGGGGGTTAGGGTGGGACCCTAACAATGAGTCTAGACCAATACAAGATTGTAAACATATTCTCTTATTATTAAAGGAAGACAGATATGACAATAGTAGGTGGTTGTCGCCCACATTGGGTTTCCACCTTAAATCTTGGTGTTCGTGTGTGTTGCTTATGTGTGATGGTTTTTTCTATTATTACTATAGATGGTTACCGTTTAATGTTTAATATAAATCTGATGCACTGATTAAAGATCAACATGTGATGAATTAACTGAATCATAAGTTCACTAGATATACGTTGGTTTCCTTAATAACAGTGGTGTGCACGCGCAAGTTCCCTTCACTAAAGTAGCGTATATCAATATGATTATGGAAATGAAAAAGTTATTGATTTGTAAAGATTGATTCACCCCCCTCTCAGTATTATTTTCAACAATTGGTATTCGAGCAGGTCCTTTGGCAGAAGCTTGATCACTTGAAGGAGATCTGAAGTAACAATGGGAAAGAAACTAAAGAAGAAAGCACCCCAAAAGAAGAAGACATCTCAAAGGAACTGTGATAGTGGGAGAGACAATTGGCCTTTATGTAGAAGCAAATCTTCAAATTCAGAATCACCTCAGAATGAAGATGAAAAAGAAAAAGAACTATCAAGTATGAATTTGTTGTCCTCTGGTGATACATTTCTCTGTTCATTTGAAGATAATGAAAGTGACAACGAAACAACTGAATTTGCTTTTATGGGTGAAAGAGAAAGAAATCAAATAGAGGCAGAATTTTAAAAGATCATAGACACAATTAGAGAGCAACAAGATCTATTGGAAAAAGGGGAGTGTACCTACGAAGAAGAGATTACAAGGTTAAAGGCTCAGTTAGAGGAAGGAAACAAAGTAAAGAAACAGTACGAGGAAAAGGAAGATCAAAGTCAAAGACTGTAGGATGAAGTGACATCTTTGAGAAATGAAGTGAATGGAAAGGACACAACATCCAAGGAACTTATAGAAAGAACCAACTATTGTGATGGTCTTTAAGTTGTAGTCGTTTCTCTAAAAGAAGATCACAAAATTTCAAATAAGTAGAATGAAGAACTACTCTAAGGATTTGAAGAACAAGAGAATGAAGTTTTTGAATTAAGGCAACAATTCGAAGAAGGAAGAAAACCTGAAGAAATCATGAAGAAGCAATATATTAAAAAGGAAGAGCAATATCAGGTTGAGGTAAATATCCTAAAAGGCAAATTAGAAGAAAATGATAAAATTTTATGATTTCAAGATAGTACTAAGATTTTGGATAATATTATTAGTAGTCAAAGGTCTACTATCATCAAATCTGGTATTGGTTTCAATGAAACTGTCGAAGGTGAATCTAGTTCACAACATGAGGCAGGGAACTCTAATGGAAAATATAAAATTCTCAACAAGGGGATAAGAGGTCAACCCCATCAACAACCAAGGAAAGAAAGACTTCAAAGAAAATCATTTACTCCTAACCATGGAAGTGATAACCAGTTCTTTCCTTTGATGAATAATATTGAATGTCTTGTATGTCATAATTTTGGACATGTTGTAGCAAGATGCAGAAGTAGAATTGTTCAAGCTAATAACCGTCACACAAAAAGTTCATCAGCTTCTAGGTACTTTAAGTGATTTTTTTTTTTTGCAATATGTTTGGTCACAAAGCCATTGACTACTTTAGAAGGAATATAAAACATATAGGATGTTATGCTTGTAACAAGTTTGGGCATATAGCAAAAGAATTTCGTAGAAAATTTTGGCCAACATATCAAAAGGAACAAACATCATCACTCTCCAATGTATGGAAGAAGAAGGAATTACAAACCGAAATATGTGGCATAGCTCAATATACAGACAGAACAGACTTAGAACAAACTAAAAGTATGAAGTTTTAGTGTCCTAATTCTCATATGTATTTATCATGAAGACAAGTCATTTATATACACGAGTTAGAAGCTGCATAATTGCGTATATGTTGGTTTGATGAAGAAGCAATGGGACAGACTCAGAAAAATGATTTGCTATGGTTCAAACAATTATCAATTAAATTTTCTGTCTTGATGATTGATGAACACAGTATGTGGATGTTTTTTAGAAGTGATTTTGATCCTCATAGGTTGTTTATGACTTGATGTATATCTGATTCATGATGATGCCTTGATATTTCTTATTGATATATGCAATGATTAGACCTGACAATGAACAGGTGGCACAGGTTCGGGGGGAGAATATGTTATACTACTAATAATGCATTGTTGGCATTATTTCTTTGGTACCTAATGATTTTTATCAATGGTTATGATTCTTATATGGCTAAAGTGTTTAAAGGATACATCATGCTATGTTGTGGTTATGAGTTGCCTATGATGATGATACTTGTATTGCTTGGGGTTACATAACTGTTATTCAAATAAGAATTATGGGTGATTGTGAATGAATTTTTGATGATGCATACAGTATATATATGATGTTTCCATGGTGATATTCATACGGACAAGGAGAAGTGAAAATCTTGAGTACACAACTTCATTATTTGATGATGAGCCACTCATTTATTTCATGATGCTGTCATCATGCCTTCAAAGATGAATAAAGTTCATATGGTGTAGTTATGATGCAGGATTCAGTTCTTTTCTCTCACATGGTTGAGCATTGTTGTTATTCATGGTATCAAGAAAGATTGGCAAATTACTATGAGCTCATGGTTTGCTAGATATGTATTGCTATCTCTTTGATGGATATACAGTATGTTGGATACATGGATGATTACTTAAGTTGGATATTGATAAATATTGTTGGTTGGCTAAGAGAATGGTGTTATTGTAGGCATGTCTATTTGAAGACATTGACATTCAAAGACATTGCTTAATGATGATGACTTCTTACTTTATGATGATAAGTTTGATACTCACGCTTGTTGATTATCATGGTTGATGCTTATCAAATGTGGGATGTTCCCTAGTGATGATACAAGGTTGATATATTGAAGGCTCTTGTGGAAAGATTATGTAGTTCTTGATGATGATGTTATGATCATAGATAATGGCTATCCTGTTTCCACATACACATGATGTGAATGATTTTGTGTTACTGTTTGGACATGGAATGTTATGATAAGACTCTTTCTTCTAAAGAAACAAAGCAAGTTGACCTTGATAAGATCAAGAGGATGAGTTGATATCTATATGTGGCATACTTTGTCACAGGTTGATGATATTTACCTTGTCATATATTGAAAACTGATGATGAACATATACAGGTTGCTGTTTTGGATGTTGCTAACAGATGCTTAAGGAGCAGATCATATATGGTGTATGATAGTTGTTGATTACTATCATAGTCTTGTTTAGATCTTTGGTCTCTGTTATAAATTTCATTTATACCATTCGATGTAAAGGTCATATAAAGACCCATGATGTAATAATTCCTCTCTGTCTATCATAGTCTTTTGATGAGTCCTTTTTGGTCATATGATGTAATTTGTAACCCCACTATGCATGGGAAGGATGATGTAATAATTGATATATTTCAGTCATGTATAAACAATTGGTATATCCCCGCTTGGTTGGGTGGATGAGTCAAATTTGGTATATCCCCATTTGGTTGGGAGATTGATGTATGTATGAGTCATTGGTTATAAGAAGGCCAAACTCACATAGTTGAGTTATAGAGTCATGTTATTCTTTTGGAAACTATTTTTGTAGATTCTGCATGTGCTCAAGGGGAGAATGGATGGTTTAGTGCATCACAACATGTAGAAAGGGGGAGTTTAATCAGAGAATTCAGCATGTGCCTAGGGGGAGCATGATCAATATTCAGTTGCCCAGATATGAAAGTCTTCATTTTGGTGAGCCCTTTGACCTTGATATCAAAGGGAGAGAATATCTTGGTCCGCTCTTTCCCCTTGATGTCAAAGGGGGAGAGTATTTTGGTATTTCTTGTTATCTCTAACAATTTCTACAGCTTGCAATAATGAACACCAACATGGTTGCCATCAAGTCCAAAGGGGGGGATTGTTGGCATTATGATGCATGTGTTGTACTTCATGGCAACCCACGTGTAGTAGAACAACTCACTTGTATGTGGTAACTAAATGAATCTACATAACTATATGAATCTACAAGAGAGATATCAGATGTGACAGAATGCATGGCAGTTGTGTTTACAGATGTGACAAAATGCATGGCATTTCAAAGGAATCATTTCAAATGTAATATGGAAGATTAGAGTGTAACATGTCTATTCAGAGGTAACAGGGTATTGGTACAAAACAACAGGAATATGGAACTAAGGTCTTCTAATCAAAATAAAGAACGTGAAGGAAAAGGCCGATGAAAAGTAGTTTAAGAAGTATACGCATGTCGTCTTAGTTAAAACAATGTATACACACTGGTCCACGAAATAAAAAGAGCGTATACTTATACATGCACTCCCACAAGAAAAAAGTGCATACATGATTGGAAAACCAAGTTTTTGTTCCGAGCTATTTGGTCTGTGGTATTGACCTTAGGTATTTGGTCCGAGGTATTTGGTCTGTGGTATTGACCGCAGGTATTTGGTCCAAGGTATTGACAAAGGATCTAAGTATATAAGGAGGAGAAGATCAAGGGCTAAATGTACAAGTAATGATTATCTTTTGAAGTGTTAGATCAAAAGAAAATATGCATGTTATGGGTTTCTGATGCTTTAATTGATCTAAACTCAGTATGCACCTAAGTGTTTGATGATGGATGGGATCTAATGATGGATCATGATCATAATGACTTATCATTATGAGATCTGATAATGGAGAGGCTATATCTGATTGCAAATCACGTCTTATCCTTTATAAGTGATGATCTGGGTATGTTTGAAGTCTGGAATTGCAACAAAGCTATAAGTAAGTATTTTCATATCTATACGCTGGTTCACTTTGATGAAGTTGCATATACACGCTGGTTCGACTCTTCCAAGTAGCGTATGTAAAAGAAAATCTTGATGTTCAGGGATTACTAATCTATCAGATTAGTGTTGCTATTTTACTGCTATTTATCAATGATGTCTTCTTAGATATTAAAGTAGAACTGAATGAATAAGGAAATTGAGTCTGATTGATTGATTGATTGATAAACAAGGGTGATCCTTGTTCCTATCTGTTTATAACTCTGTAATTTGATTAAGTTTTAATGAATGGTTGATTCAATTGTGTCAGAGGTTCAATGATTGTTTGATTCATAGGTTCAGAGGTTTCAATGTTTAAATGTTTTAGTTATATCAGAGATTGATGATTGGGTTTCAGTGATTGGGTGATGCAGATGTATTTGATGCTTGTATTGCAGTGGTGATTGATTTTGAGCTTCAATGTTACTAATAGGTCTAGTGTGAAAATTGGATGAAATGTAGCCTTCATACTGTAGTATTGTGTACCAGGAGCATCTAGTCTGAAAATTCATGAAACATGGTCCCTGGAGGACACTGAGGGTTGGAGCCTTCAGTGAGGAAGTTGAAGCTTCCTGCCTGTCATGGTTGGTGGTTTGATCAGGCGGTTGGAGCTCCCTTCCAGTAGCAGCTGGATAACGAGTGAAGGTTGTAGCATCTTGTAGGTCAGAGCCTATGTACTAGTAAACATATCAGATAGTACAAGAACTAGGGGGTTGTAGCTCCCTTCCATAAGAAGCTGGAGAACAAGAGAAGTTTGTAGCCTTCTCCAGATGGGTGCCTCCACACTGGTATGAGTCTGCACCTGTACAAGATTGTAAACATATTTTATTGTTATTAAAAGAAGACATAGACAAAAGCAGCAGGTGGTTTTCACCCACATTGGGTTTCCACCTTAAATCTTGGTGTTCATATGTGTTGCTTATGTGGGATGTTTTATTCTATTATTATTGCACATGGTTACTGTTTAATGTTTAATAAAGAACTGATGCACTGATTAAA
This sequence comes from Pinus tabuliformis, assembly GCA_031772625.1. NCBI lineage: Eukaryota > Viridiplantae > Streptophyta > Pinopsida > Pinales > Pinaceae > Pinus > Pinus tabuliformis. The sequence goes on along the minus strand of CM062815.1, from coordinate 291,061,246 downwards.
GATCAACATGTGATGAATTAACTAAATCATATGTTCACTAGATATACGATGGTTTCCTTAGTAACAGTTGCGTGCACATGAAAGTTCCCTTCATTGAAATACTGTATATAAATATGATTATGGAAATTAAAAGGTTATTGATTTGTAAATATTGATTCACCCCCCCCCCCCCCCCCCCCCCCCCCCCACCCCTCTTAGTATTATTTCCAACAAAATATGCCAATTTCATCAACAAAAGAAATATTCATTACTCTTTCAAATGTGGCTCCAACATTCATTAACCCAAAAGGAACCTTAACATACATGAAGGTATCCCATGGAGTAGTAAAGGTTGTTTTATCTTGATAATCAGGGTGAACCAACACCTGATTATAGTTAGAGAAACCATATATTCAATAAATCCTGGAAGACCCAACTACCTTCTGTAGAATATGATCCATTTTTGGTAAAGGGGAGTTGTCTTTTAAGGAGACTTTATTAAGGTTTCTATAATATATACACAATTTGATTTCACCTATTTTCTTCCTAGTTGGAACAATATTGGAAAACCATTTAGTGTATCTAAGAGGAACTATGATTTTAGAGTCATACATTATTTTAATTTCTTTCTCAATTAAAGTCATCAAGACTGGATTTATTCTTTGAAGTTTTTGTTTAAATGGTTTCTGATCCTCTTTACTTGGAATTTTGTGTTGTATAATCTCTGTATCATACGTTTTTATATCTTCATAGCTCCAGGCAAAAACATCACTGAATTCCTTGAATAAAGCAATGCATTTTTGTTTTTCAGTAGTTGGGAGTGATTTAGACAATTTTATGATTTTGGGATCTTTTTCACTGCATATATTACACTCTTCTACTCCTACTCCTCTGGGCTCAATATTATGCTTCTTAGCCACATCATTGAAATCATAAAATTCTTCCAGTGGAACTAGACCTCTAGGTAAAATGTCATCCTTTAACTAAAGTGTTTCTAACTCTTATTCTTTTGGGTCTATCTCAAGCATTTATAATTTATCTACAACATTATCTAAGGGTGTATTTACATCTGATTTTTCTAACTGCCTTCCTAGATTAGAATGTACAACTATTTGATTTTCTAATTAAGATTCCAAATCTATACCATCATCTTTAAATTCATCCTTAGTTTGCAGAAAACTTTCAATTTGTTTATCACTGCGGAGCACATCCCAATACTTCATATTATCTGGTACAACTTGTCGATGTTTCACTTCCACTGTATATTATCGATTAGGGGAAGACATTTTACAGGAGCTAGCTCAAAAAGATAGACTATTTGGAATGATATTTTGTTTTCTAGGAATTGGAGAAAGGTCATATTCAAGAAAACTCTCTAGAAAATAAAGCACAACATTTATGTATGCTATGATTCTAGGGTGTTTATCTGAATACTCTCCTTTAATTTGTTTTATAATTAACTCAACATGCCCTTGAATGGATATTGTCTTGGCACCTAATTTTTTCAATAACTACAACCATGATATAAGGGCTTCATACTCTGCTATGTTATTGGTAGATTGAAAATTTAACTTGTATGAGTGACCCTTTGCATGTATTTTTCCTGTATTTACCACCCATACTCCTACTCCAGAACCATATTTTCTACAAGAGCCATCAAAGCTCATGTTCCAAAGAGCTTCAAGAAGAGTGTTTGGTTCTATTTTTTGTGTTTGGTTTAGATTTGTTCCAAAAGTCTTAGTTTCATCTTTGATCACCTGAGTGTTAATGTCTCCATCATTATAAATAATGAAAGAGTCTAAATCTAAGTGGACATAGTAAAGTGGATAGTTGTGAGTCTTTTTTTGACTACTCACCATTAATTTCATCAAATTTTCCCTATATAATCTTCTTTGTTGCCCAAAAATTGGTATGGTGGCAAAGGTCATATCCATCTGTAGGGTACCTTGTAATTTGGCTCCCCGTGAGCATGACAACATCATGCTATACTTAGGGGGAATATCTGCAACCATTATGTCCATTACTAGACTTTTGGTTGGGATTTGAGCTAAAGTAACACATCGGTCTTTGATGACACCTAGACATCTTACTTTGCTGGAACCAAAGGAATAAAAGTCTTTATAAGGTTTGGTAATGTCAATTCCTAGTTTCTCCATAATAGCTTTAGGCATTAAATTGTGTTAAGCACTTGAATCTAACATATCATTATAGAGAATATTGTCATGAATATTTAGGATAACAAAGAATGGAGGAACTCCCCTAGACGAACTCCCCCTTCTTGTAGTTTTCCCTTAACTTCCGGTCCAAATAAGAGTTCGGGCTGGTCATCATTTAGATTTAAAGAGTTTGTGATTTCCCCTATGTTTAGAGATTTCATCACTTGTGGTCTGTACATGTTTTTGTTCATTAACTCTGTTATACGAATATAAATTTTTAGTTTTGCTAATTCATTTTCAATGTTTAACAATGTTCGAATCTTAATTAGGTTGTGTTGATTCCTCTAAAATCGCTGCATCAACATCGAGGAAAACCACCCAATCCAGACCTTAGTGCAGCTCTTTTTCCGTTTGTTGTGGTGGCTTCGACTGGATGTAATGGGACCAGTTTCCCAGTGATATATGAGTTGATGGGTGATTGGTTTATAATGTATAACAAGGGTGATATGTGCTCTATTCTAAAGTGAAAAAATATACAAAGATAACTAATCTATCCTAGGAATTCTTCTAACAATGTTATTCTTGATTGTTTCTATGAGGAAATAAACATAAATATGACTTATTCATAACATAGAAATATGCATTCATATGATGATTACATTGTTTAATTAATTAAACAAAGTAATAATTAAAACATTATCGCATTGATCATAATATATCATTGATATATATAGTTATAAGATGACAATTCTTAAACATTCAAAAGTGACAAGTTAAAGAATTGTTTTACAAACATATACATATCAATAATAGCAAAGTTGATAAATGCTAATTCACATAGAGAAATCAAGAGAAAACATAGATAATAGTATCGTATGCATTTGGATCTCCTTTGGTGTAAATCACATTAAAATTTTGCCTTTGAATTTGGGAATACTTTCACAGGATGCAAAAGTGCAAATCTCATAAAAGCCTTCTTTGTCAAAATTCAGAATTTTGGTCCAGTCTCTTATAAAAAATATATATCAGAAGTATAGTAGTACAACCTCTGATTTAAGTCTTAATACAAAATTGCGGACCCTTTATAAAAACATGAAAGGCTATTTAAATGATACAAATAACAACAAACTATTAAAAAAAGTCACTATGTGCTGGTATAACAAAAACACATAAATCTAGGATTTATCCTGAAAATAGCAGTGTTGTAGTCGCTGAATGGATTCACTATATCAGCTTATCTTCTTGCGATCGCAGTTGAAAAATGGCGAGCATTGACTAGATCTCTGGTGGATGACTCATCCGGGAGTGTAATTGAGCTGTATGTGTGGCATCGACAAGTTCAGGGATCATGAAGTTGATCGCATCCATGAGACACTTAATTGCCATCTTCTCACTGTGTGGTTTAACAAGGAAAAACCAGAATGTTTCCCATGTTGGGATTTGAATGCCTCCGATTAGTTCTTCTCTTTTCATCAACTCTTGTTTCCAATGTTGCTCCAGCACTTTTACCTCTGGGAGTTTTCCTGGAGAGCAATCTATAATTATATTAGATAAATGTAGACTGTTGTTGATTAATTCAATCAGATTATTTTTTGCTGCTCTACATCTAGATGTAGCTCTCTCAGATTTCATTAATTGAGACTCCCATTCAGAAAACAAGATTTCTTTATGTGACTCCTGTATCCTTGGTAGATTGGCAACTTTTCCCTCTTTTGAATCTTGACATGATAGAAAGTTAGTTAATCTTTCATCTGCCTTCTCTAATTCAAGCCTTGCATCCACTGTTTTTTCAATCATAGATGCTGAGATATCATATAAAGGGACGACCAACGATATATTATGAACTAGAATATCCAATTGTCGGGACAAAGCCTTGCTCATTTCTAGGGCTTTAGTTCTGAATTCATTTATCTAAGGATACCCTTTGAATCGCTCTATCTGATCTTTCATTTGCATGATTTTCTCTTCTTTTGAGTTCTTCTCCTGATCGCTCAATAGTTGTAGTTTGCTCAATGCTTGAGACAACTCTTGCTATCTATGAATGGCTTGTTCATCAATCCTATGCTTTTTATGTTTTAACTGCTCATTTAATTGTTCATTAAGCTGCCTCTATTCCTTCAACTATTGTTCAAGCTGCTCTATCTTTTGTTGTCATTCCGCTGATTGTGCCTCTAGCTGAATGATTTCCCGGTCTTTTTCCTTCAATAAATGACTAACCTCTGAAGCCTTATTTATTGTCATTGCTATATATGCTCCGGCATACTGAGACAATTTTGTTAAATCTTCAGATGGATTTACCTCTTCTCTCCATACCACGTTCATCATTTCAATTTGAGGAGTCAAAAGAGGACTGTGATCAATTTTCCTCTTCTTTCTCTGTCTTTTGACTACAACCTTATGCTTTGGACTATAGAAGACATCTAGTGGTGGTATTTCTTCAATTTGAAGTACAATGTCCTAAGTGGGATTTTTAGGGATAATCTCTATATCTTTCTGGAACTTGGGTGGGACCCTTGTTCCAACAACCGGAATTGTGTTGACTACTGATTTTTTCACTGTAGATACTTCTGGTGTAGTTAAACCATGGGTTTTCTTAGGATTACTGATGGTTGAATCAAACTGTTCCCATTCCTTTTTTAACTTGGGATCAATGTTAATATCTATATCAAGGGGTTCACTAGCTGTTACCTGCTTCTGCTCCCTTTCTGTTGTCTTCTCCTTCTTAGGAATCTTTTCAATTTCGGGAGTCTTCTCAGTAATTTTCTCCTCACCATGGCTTTGAGGTTGTTCCATAGAGGTTGTACTTAATAAGTCTAGAGGAAGTGTTTCCAATCTTTGCGCCGTGAGCCTATGGAATTCCTCTAGTCCTTCTGCTCCCAATTTGATCTTGGCCATATGTTTGACCTGAGAAAATACTTTTGAAGAAACAAACAAGTCATTGAAGATGTCCTCCTCATGATCAAATTTGGCGTTCTTAGCCTGAGAGGTAACATTGTAGGCAATATTTCTAGGATCGTACTGCCTTTTTGGGGTAGTTGCAAGTTTTAACAAATTTATTTTCTCAGCCTCCTTCTCTACATGCTTCAAATCATGTAGAGTAAATGTACTGCATCGAAGAGGAAATGTCAACCACATGTGCTTTTTAGAATCCCTAAGGGTCTTTGATATCCCTGCAACTGTTATTTGATGTGTTATTTCTCTTGCCAGTAGTTTATCAGGGATGTACAGAGGAAGAACATGAGGGTTGGAAAGGTTGTCAAAAAGTCTTATATAGGTGAATCTTTCTTCTCCAAACCAATTTCCAATCGTAGTTAGGTCGACTGATGCTTCCTCAGATAACCTAAGAGCAGGCTTATTGAATATGGCATAAGACATGAGAAGAATAAAACCATGAAAAATTCTATACAGATGGTTCTTTGACTATGACCGAGGCCTTGGTTTTCTTTACCTTCTTTCCCATTGTCTCTGCATTCATCAGCTCAAAGTAGCTCTGCACAGACAATGAAAAACGTAACAGAGAAATATACTCGCTCAAAGCTAATATGAAATAAAAAGAGTTAAGGTAATTCATGCATGATAAATGAAATGTAATTAAGTATTACCACGGGTGAAATCCTCGAAGGATTCACCCCTAACTGCAAAATTAATGACCACCATAACCACCAATCATATTTAATAAATGTAATAATTATCCGTCGCATCGCACATATGCTTGATGATCCTTTAAAATGTATCTTTTGATCTTCCTGATCAGCGATCAACAATAAATCATAAATCACAATTGGGAGGTTCATCAGTCAGGCTTAACGTTTTGGGCTGATAGCCCCAATTGTGATAAAGGTAAGGAATATAATAAGGCGGAGGAATAATTAGCAGATCGTTTGATTTATTATTTTTTCATTTATTATTCCTTTTAAGATTTACGCCTGCTAATATTACCCTTTTACCATATTTTCTTGAAATGCAGGCCTTACTTTATGATATTGCAATCAGGGAAATTGAAAGGGCTTTCGCTATGTGTCATGTGGTATGTGCGATAGTCGATTGCGATTGCGTTATCAGATTGGAGGTTTAGTATAGACCTTTTGGGATGCATCCATGTTTAACTTTGCGATATGCGATCTTCGATCACATTATCGCATTGGAGATTTTCTTATGAGGGCTTTTCAAAAAGGATATATCATATTATATTACATTTTAACAAAACGTTTCAGATATTAGTTCTATCGGGTCGGACCTTTTGAAAAGTATTTCCATGTGTTATATAATTAAATCCAGGCATGTGATTATTATTAAATCATTGAATTTAACTAAGTCTTAAAAAGGGACCCATTTCTATTTAAAGTTTTTTGATAAAATTTTAGAAATGGGGGGTTGTTGTATAGCACAACAATTGGCGATTCACTGGAAGAAACAATTATCTCTGAGAATATAATGCAATATTCTGACTTTCTTAATTTGGAAACCTTAGAGTATAGAGAAAATAATCTAAGAACAATTAGATAATCATTAACTCTGAATATAATGAAAAATGTTTCTACAATTTCTTTTCCATCTTAAAAATAAAAACATTCTAAGTTTATTTAAGCCTTGATTGGTTGATAAATATAAAACAAGAGGACTTCTCCAACTTAGCTTATATGATGACTCCATTGTCATAGGTAGAGCCTCTGCTGCCAGCAAACGTTTATAGTCTCGACAGGGTTACCTTTTAACCATTCAATCATTCATTATCCCATCCATCTCAGAGTATAATTTCTAAGAGTAAATCCAAAAAGATATGTTTACACATATTTTCCTTTTTGTATTTTCCATCTTCTTTATTTTTCTTTTATTTAAAAGATAAAAAGCCATTGTCCTGGTTTGGTGGCCAGCTGTTGACAATGCCATTCACTGGTTGTAATTGAACTGAACAAGCTGGCTCGTGATGAGACCCTTGTCTTATAATTATAAGCCATTACCCTATTTTGATATGAAATATTGGTAATGTTAGTTTAATCAGTTCCCTATGATCATGGCAAGTAGGCTCCTAATGAGCCCTCTTATCTTTTATATCAAACATATTTTAGAATTACACTCTGAAAAATCATAATCTTTGTGGATGGGGTGAATGATTTACTCCTTAAGAGAATATGGATGAAAATTTAGGACTTGAAGATGCTAGGTTTGGATAAGTCTTTTCTTTTTACATATAACCTCGTTAGGGCTTTTAAAACTTGGAATGATTTATAGAATTTTCAAGGTTTGTAAAAGATTTTACAAAAATAAAAGAGGTTTTCAGAGTCTTATTTTTATCTAACTCCCTAGAACTTCCTTCTTTTCCTTTAAGGCTTCCATCTATCAAAAGTAAATATTTACACTATTTTCTTTAAGAAACTTTTAAAACAGCAAAGGCCAATAGAAGGCTATTTACAACCTTATTTCCTAACAAACAAACAAAACTGCAAATTCAAACAAACACAACTGCAAATTGAATATTTACAAGTAAGAAGGGGTTACCTTCTTAGGTAAAGAATTTTTTCAAGATAATCCCATTGAAAAGAAGAGCATCTCTCTTTCCTAATAGATCTTGTAATATGAATGTTGATGGGCCTACCTTCTCGAGGATTTGAAACGGTCCCAGCCACATTTTCTGAAATTTAGTGTGTTTTCCTTTATCTTCGTGTGCATTTTCCCATTTCAAAGCAAGATCACCAATTTGTAAAGATTTTGGGCCAGTAGAAATTGTATCAAAAGAAGACTTAATAACTTGTTGATGCTTTGCATGTGTAATTCTGTCTTTTTCCCTTTCTTCTTCTAATTTAAGGATTTGATTATGTCTCAATTGAATAGAAGAAGAGGGATTTTCTTGAATAAACTGCATTAGGGATATATATGGGAGTGCTAAGTTTACCGGTATGATAGCTTTCTTCCCATACACTAAATTGAATGGAGAAGTGCCTATTGAGGCCTTCTGTGTTATGCGGTTTGCCCATAATGAAAATACTAAAGACTTGTGCCAATTCTTTTGATTCTGATCAACAGTTCTCTTAATGATTTTGATAAGATTTTTATTGGTTGATTTTGCTAAACCATTACCCTAAGGGTAGTAGTTTGCAGAATATTTCAATTTAAACCCTCTTTTAATAGCAAATTCAAGTATGGTATTTCCAGAGAAATAAGATGCATTATCGAAAATGAGAGCATTAGGTACGCCAAACTTGGTAATGATGAACTAATCTATGAATTCAATAATTGCCTCAGAGTTGGCTACCTTCAAAGGAATTGCTTCTACCCACTTTGTAAAGTAATTCGTGGCTGTAAGGATATATCTGTGCTGCTTGGAAGAATGTGGAATGATCTCTCCAATGATATCTAGTCCCCATTGTTCAAAGGGTTGTTCGATGTTGACTGGTTGCAAAGGAAAAGTTGGCTTTCTTCATCTTCCACTAGTAGTTTGACATGTTCTGTATTTCCCTACATATTCATGGGCATCTCTGAATAATGTGAGCTAGTAATAAGCAACATGTATAATTTTGTAAGTTGTTGTATCACCTCCAAAGTTTCCACCTGCTGGACCATCATCTAATTCCTGCAAGACCTTATGTGCTTCAGTTTTTGAAGGCATCTTAATAAAACTAAATCATAATTCCTTATAAACAACACATCACAAATAATATAGATTCTTTTTGCTTTCAATCTTATGGCACATTTATTTTTATAGGAGAGATTAGGAGGAGCATATCCATTTTTCAAATAAAATAATAAATCCGAATATTGAGATTCAGGGTTGATGGTACTTATCTCATTGATTTCCTTAATATTGTTTGAGCCTTCATGTTCCTGAATGTTAGAATTTTCTGCTAACGACCTGCAAAAATCTTGACCTTTGAAAATTTTAGCTGGTTTAATGTCCAAATTAGATTCTTGTAATGTTGCAACCCACTTTGCCCTCTTCTCTCCTAATTCCCTCTGGACTAGTAATTATCTCACTACCGAAAATGGGATTGTTACTTTCGCATGAGCTTTTAAGAGGAAAGGCCTAAAGTGTTTAATAGATTTGAAAATAGCGAAGGCTTATTTTTCTACTTTAGAATAATTAAGCTTAGCACATTGGAGATTTGAACTAAAAAATGATATGGGTGCTTCCATGTTTTGATCATTGTTTTGTGTCAACACAACTGCATAGGAAGTATCGGATGCTAAAGTATATAAAATAAAATGATTTGAAAAATTTGGAGTGTTTAATGCAGGAGCACTTATGATTGCCTATTTGATTGAATCAAAGCTTCCTTTTCTTTATGCCCCTATTTGCACACAAAATTCTTCTTAATCATGGCCTATAATGGTAAAACAATTTGTGAAAAATCTGGAACAAACCTTTTTACAAAATTTATTTGACCTAAAAATGATTGCATTGATTTTTTATTGTGTGGAAGTGGGATATTAGAAATCTCTTTGATCCTTTCTGGATCGATATAAATACCATCTTTTGAGACAATAAATCCCAAGAGTTTACCTTGGTCAAGAGCAAAAAATGATTTCTTGGGATTCAATGAAATCCCATACCTTTTACAACATTCAAAGATTTGTTTCAAATCATGTAAATGATTTTCTCTTTTCTTGGAGAAGACAATAATGTCATCCAAATAGACAATAACTGACTTATTAATTAAACCCTTGAATGCTATATCCATTGCTCTCTGGAAGGTAGCCCTATCATTAATCAAACCGAAAGGCATTTTTTGATAGGCATATGTTCCCCAGTTAGTTCTGAAAGTAGTATTGAGTTTGTCATCTGGATGCACCAATATTTGGTTATATCCAAAAAAACCATCCAAGAAAGACATTAATTTGGAACCAGCTACTGAATGAAGAGTTTGCTCCATTGTTGGTAGTGGGAAGTTATCCTTTTGGCTAGCTTTATTAATATTTCTGAAATCAATGAAAATTCTAATGTCACCGTTCTTCTTCCTAACAGGAACTAAGTTAGAAACCCATTTTGAATGTCTAACAGGGAAAATTATCTTAGCTTTCAAGAGTTTGTTTAACTCTGCTTTAATTTTACTTTCTAGGTTCAAATGAATTTTCCTCAATTTTTGCTGCACTGGCTTCTCTTCGGACATCATTGGAATTGTATGTTGTATGATAGAAGTATCATATGTTTTTAAGTCATCATAATTCCAAGCGAAAACATTTTTATATCTATTCAAAAGTCTGATAAAGGCAAGTCTTTCTTCTGAAGTAAGTCCTAATCCCAGATTAATATTTTGTGGTTTGGCCTCAGTGCCAAGATTTATTAATTCAAATCTCAAAGTAGAACTTTGAAGTTTTGAATTAATAACTTGCTTAAACCTATCCTTGATGTCATATAGATCCTCAAGCTTGACTATTGATTTAGGTATGAAATTTTCCTCAAGTCTTTGCTTCATTTGAAGATCATGATCACTCTCATCAATAATCTGATCATCATAGGATTTCTTAGAAGTTAAGAAATTCAAAATTTCGTCATCATGATTGAATAGCCTCCAGTTAGTGACATTTTCTAGAACTGATGGTCTAAAAATTAATTCAACTGAAAATCTATCAGGGTTGTAATCCTCAGATGGGAGGGGCTTAGAAGCAACATTGGCTAGTAAATTAGCTGCTGCATTCAGAGATCTACGAATGGGAGAGATATTAAATGCTAGAAAATGAGATATAAGGTCTTGAATCAAGGACTGATAATGCTTGAGATGTCTAGAAAGGAAATGAATAGTATTTCTTGCTTAATAACAATTTCAGAGTCACCGAATACTTTAAGATATTGCACTTTCAGGCTTATTTCTTTGTAAAGTCCTTGGATCAATGCCTCATATTCAGCAATATTATTTGTACACTCAAATTCTATTATGAAAGATAACATAGTTTTTTCCCCCTCAGACTAACTAAAATACATCCTGGTCCTGCACCGCCATTGGATTTTGACCCATCAAAATATAAAGACCACAATATAGGCTTATCTACAGTTTTATTTACAATTTCTTCAGCAATATTAACACACCTTGATGTATCTGTATGAGAAAAATTTTCTATTTGGGATGTGAAACTATTAACTGAGAAAGGTGATGATTGAGCATTAAAATTACCAAAGAAAGATTCAGATGAGTAGTTGCCAAGAATATTGTTATTGAAAGCTATGGGCTAGTTTTCTTTCTCAAATTCTGTTACAATATGATTCATATGCTTCTCTTTGATCGATCTTAATCTGATTTGGCTTCCCTTTACAAGGAAACCACATGTGAGACCAAATAGTAGAAATGTAACCATGGAGTTTCTAAGACCAATCCCTACTTAGAATTAAGCCATAAAACTCAGGAATGTTAGCAATCAATATATCAATTCTCTGAACTACCCTTGGATCAGCTGATAACCTAATGGTAACTGAATTGATTTCTCCTAATACTTGAACCTTAGTTCTATCCAACTGAACAATATGCACTACAGACTTTTGAGGCTCAATATTCAATTTTGAACAGACTGAAGCTGGCATTAGATTCGATGAAGCCCTTGAATATATCAAGAAATTATGCAAGTTTCTATTGTAGATTTCATAGGTCAAGAGAAAAGGACGAGTATGAGAATTAGATCTGTCTCCGATCAACACAACATTAGTAGCTTCTACCCAATTGGATGGTGGCTTACCTGTTCCATTATCTGCCTTAGATAGTAGATCATTTGGAAGAGGAGAGTAAGTTACTGCATTTAATTCTTTGAGTAGCAATTTCTGTTGATGTTTGAGCTTGCTAAGCTCAAATATAGAGATATTTACTCTATTCTTCTTCATGTCTTCAATGATGTTGTAATCCACAGAGTCAGCAACTACCAATGTCTTGGTTGATGAGGGTGGATTGGAAGATGATGGCTGATTTTGAGTAGGCATTGTTGTAGATTTCTTTGTGGGAGCCTTATCTTTGGTAGTCGGACTCACATTTTTCTTCTTTTGAGTTGGTTGCATAGGTTCTATGGCTCCTTTACTCCTGGTACTTACTGGGAAAGCTTCCTGTTCACTTTCGGTATCTAAATTAGGAAAAATAAAATCCCACATACCATGACATTCTACGACCTCTTCTTCCTCAGTTTCCTCTGATGATAAGATTGTATCTTCATATTCATCATTATCTTGATCTGATTCTGCATTAGATATAGCATTAGGTGGTTTTGATTCAAGTTTTTTGAAGTTTCTAAATGGCTTCTTAGTGGAGGTCTCGACTACTTTTTTTTTAATTTCTACCATCTCATTTGACATAGTCTTTAAAACCTTTTGTAAACCTTCCATATCATATGGATATTTAGCCACTTTCTTTTTTGAATCATCTTTAAAAGTAACCTTTTTGGAATTTCGCTCTTCAAGGGTGGTTTTCTTTTCTAAGGCAATGATACGTTTTTCCACAGCGATTGCTTCCTTCATATTCTCTGCTAAAGTGGGCTTTGCAGCTCTGTCAACAAAGATTGCTATATTCGAAGGTAAGGCAGATATATACCATTCACTTCGAACCTCTTCACTAGGCTTAGATGTGGTAGGAATCTTATTTAAGAGCTTATTAAATTGCAAGTTGAAATCTTTGATAGGTTCTCTTGATTCAGTTTTGAGATTTGAGAGATCATTGATTAATGTCGCTGTAGACCTATCATCACCAAATTTAGTCAAGAACTGCTCTTGGAAAATGTTCCAACTAGTAATGGATCCTGATGGTAATGAAAAATACTAGGACCCAGCTACTCCTTGTAAGGTATATGGGAAAAGCCTAACAACAGTGTCTTCCTCAGTAACTCCATTTAAGTTTACTAAAAACATAAAGTTGTTTATGTGTTCTTTGGCCAGTATGCCTATATCTAGGTTAAACTTTGGCAGCCTTTTTTCGGGATGAGCTGGCAATTGACTTAAGGGTGCAAGAATTGAGACTGCCCTTGGATTTTTCCAATGTCTCTGTTCCATTGTTGAGCTACTAACATAGGAAAGTGTAGATGAAGTTACAAGTGGTTGGGAAGATGATGTTGAAGTTCCAGTACCCTGTGCAACAACAATATGGAGTTGGGGAGTGGATGGTTGACTTTGCAATGGATTAGATGATGATGAAAGAGTCTCACTATCAGACCCTTCAGGTGTCTTCCTTGCTCTTTTCCTTTTAGGAAAAGGGAATTCTGTTGGTTCAATACCAATCTTTTCACTCTATAATCTGGTAAGAGGATGGGAAGGAATGTATTGCGAAGTCACACTGCCTTGAGATAACTCAGATTTTTGTGGTGATATTGAAAATCCTTGAAGCTTATGAATTAAAAACTGAACTTCAGGAGGTTCAAGAGTGTATTTACCTGAGATGCTCTAGCTTTTAGTAGTGGTTGTTGTTTTCTCAACTTCTCGCTTAGAAATAGGAGATTAAGAATGCAAGGGAGAAGTTGGGGGAGATGTTGAGGGAGATTTACTCTCGGAATGGGCTATGGATTTGGATCACCATTCATAGTTCATGCCCTCCTTCTAGCGCCAAAAATGTTGATTCCTCTAAATATTTGCATTAACATTGGGGAAAACCACACGTCCGGACATTAGTGCAACTCCTTTTCCGTTTGGTGTGGTGGCTTCGATTGGATGTAATGGGACCAGTTTCCCAGTGATATATGAGTTGATGGGTGATTGGTTTGTAATGTATAATGAGGGTGATAAGTGCTCTATTCTAAAGTGCAAAAATATACAAAGATAACCAATCTATCACGGGAATTCTTCTAACAATGTGATTCTTGATTGTTTTTATGAGGAAATAAACATAAAGATGACTTATTCATAACATAGAAATATGCATTCATATGATGATTACTTTGTTTAATTAATTAAACAAAGTAATATTTAAAACATTATCGCATTGGTCATAATATATCACTGACATATATAGTTAAAAGATGACAATTCTGAAACATTCAAAAGTGAGAAGTTAGAGAATTGTTTTACAAACATATACATATCAATAATAGCAAAGTTGATAAATGCTAATTCACATAGAGAAATAAAGCGAAAACATAGATAATAGTACCGTATGCATTTGGATCTCCTCTGATGTAAATCACATTCAAATTCTGCCTTTGAATTTGGGAATACTTTCATAGGATGCAAAAGTGCAAATCTCATAAAAGCCTTCTTTGTCAAAATTCAGAATTCTGGTCCAGTCTTTTATAAAAAATATATATCAGAAGTACAGTAGTGCAACCTCCGATTTAAGTCTTAATACAAAATTGCGGACCCTTTCTAAAAACATGAAAGGGTATTTAAATACTACAAATAATAACAAACTATGAAAAAAAGTCGCTATGCACTGGTATAACAAAAACACATAAATCTGGGATTTATCCTGAAAATAGCAGTGTTGTGGCAGTCGAATGGATTCACTGTATCGGCTTATCTTCTTATGATCACAGTTGACAAATGGTGAGCATTGGCTGGATCTCTGGTAGCTGACTCATCCGGGAGTGTAATTGAGCTATATATGTGGCATCGGCAAGTTCAGGAATCATGCAATTGATCGCATCCGTGAGACACTTCATCACCATCTGTTGACTATGTGGTTTAACAAGGAAAAGCCAGAACATTTCCCATGTCAGGCTTTGAATGCCTCCGATTAGTTTTTCTCATTGCATCAACTCTTGTTTCCAACATTGTTCTAGAAATTTTACCTCTCGGAGTTTTCCTGGAGAGAATCTGTAATTAGATTAGATAAATGTAGACTGTTGTGGATTAAGTCAATCGAATTATTTGTTGCTGCTCTACATCTGGATGTAGCTCTCTCAGCTTTCATTAATTGAGACTCCCATTTGGAAAACAAGATTTCTTTATGTGACTCTTGTATCCTTGGCAGATTGGCAACTTTTCCATCATTTGAATCTTGCCATGATAGAAAGTTAGTTAATCTTTCATCTACCTTCTCTAATTCAAGCCTTGCATCCACTGATTTTTCAATCATAGATGTTGAGATATCACACAAAGGGATGGCCAATGATATATTATTAAATAGAATATCCAATTTCCAGGACAAAGCCTTGGTCATTTCTAGGGCTTCGGTTATGAATTCATTTATCTGAGGATACCCTTTGAATCGCTCTATCTGATCTTTCATTTGCGCGATTTGCTATTCTTTTGATTTCTTCTCCTGCTCGCTCAATAGTTGTAGTTTGCTCAATGCTTGAGACAAATCTTGCTGTTTATGGATGGCCTGTTCATCAATCCTATACTTTTCATGTTTTAACTGCTCATTTAATTGTTCATTAAGCTGCCTTTGTTCTTTCAACTGTTGTTCAAGCTGCTCTATTTTTTGTTGTCATTCCACTTATTGTGCCTCTAGTTGAATGATTGCCTCGTCTTTTTCCTTCAATAAATGACTAACCTCTGAAGCCTTATCAATTGTCGTTTTTGTATATGCTTCGACATACTGAGATAGTTTTATTAATTCTTCGGATGGATTTATCTCTTCTCTCCATACAACGTTCATCATTTCAATCTGAGGAGTCAAGAGAGGACTGTGATCAATTTTCCTCTTCTTCCTCTGTCCTTTGACTACAACCTTATGCTTAGGACTGTAGAAGACATCCAGTGGTGGTATTTCCTTAATTTGAAGTACAATCTCCTCAGTGAGATTTTCAGGAATAATCTCTATGTCTTTCTGGAACTTGGGTGGGTTGCTTGTTCCAACAATTGGAACTGTGTTAACTGCTGATTTCCGCACTGTAGATACTTCTAGTGTAGTGAAACCTTGGGTTTTCTCAGGATTACTGATGATTGAATCAAACTATTCCCATTCCTTGATTAACTTGGGATCAATATTAATATCTGTATCAAGGGGTTAACTAGTTGTTACTTGATTCTGCTCCCTTTCTGGTATCTTCTCCTTCTCAGGTATCTTTTAAATTTCGAGAGTCTTCTTAGTAATTTTCTCCTCACTGTGGCTTTGAGGTTGTTCCATAGAGGTTGTACTTAATAAGTCTAAAGGAAGTGTTTCCAATCTCTACACCTTGAGCCTATAGAATTCCTCTAGTCCTTCTGCTCCCAATTTGATCTTGGCCATATGTTTGACCCGAGAAAATACTTCTAAAGAAGCAAACAAGTCATTGAAGTTGTCCTCCTCATGATCAAATTTGGAGATTTTATTCGGAGAGATAACATTGGAGGAAACCTTTCTAGGATCGTACTGCCTTTTTGGGATAGTTGCAAGTTTTAACAACTTTATTTTCTCGGCCTCCTTCTCTGCATGTTTGAAATCATGCAGAGTAAATGCACCACATCGAAGAGGAAATGTCCACCACATGTGCTTTTTAGAATCCCTAAGGGTCTTTGACATTCCTGCAACTGTTATTTGATGTACTACTTCCCTGGCCAGTAGTTTATCAGTGATATACATAGGAAGAACATGAGGGTTGGCAAGGCTACCGAAAAGTCTTATATAGGTGGATCTTTCTTCTCCAAACCAACTGCAAATTGTAGTTAGGTCGACTGATGCTTCCTCGGATAACCTAGGAGTAGGCTTATTGAATATGGCATAAGACACGGGAAGAATATAACCATGACAAATTATATACAGATGGTTCTTTGACTATGACCGGGGCCTTGGTTTTCTTTACCTTCTTTCCCATTTTCTCTGGACTCATTAGCTCAGAGTAGCTCTGCACAGACAATGAAAAACGTAACAGAGAAGTATACCTGCTCAAAGATAATATGAAATAAAAGGAGTTAACGTACTTTAGGCATGATAAACTAAATGTAATTAAGTATTACCAAGGGTGAAATCCTCGAAGGATTCACCCTTAACTACAAAATTAATGACCACCATGACTGCCAATCATAGTTAATAAATGTAATAATTATCCATCGCATCGCACATATGCTTGATGGTCCTTTAAAAAGTATCTTTTGACCTTCCCGATCAGAGATCAGTGATAAATCGTAAATTGCAATCGGGAGGTTCATAGGCTAGGCTTAACGTTTTGGGCTGATAGCCATGATTGTGATAGAGGTAAGGAATATAATAAAGTGGAGGAATAATCAGTAGATCGTTTGATTTATGATTTCTTCATTATTATTCCTTTTAAGATTTATGCCCGCTAATATTACCCTTTTACGGTCTTTTGTTGAAACGCACACCTTACTTTATGATATCGCAATCGGGGAAATCAAAAGGGATTTCTCTATGTGTCATGTGGTATGTGTGATCACTGATTGCAATTACGTTATCGGATTGGAGGTTTATTATAGACATTTTGGGCTGCATCTATGTTTAACTTTGCGATATGCAATCTCTGATTGCATTATCACATAGGAGATTTCGTTTTGAGGGCTTTTAAAAGAAGGATATATCATATTGTATTACATTTTAACAAAAGGTTTTGGATATTAGTTCTATCGGGTTAGACCTTTTGAAAACGATTTCCATGTGTTATATAATTAAATCCAGACATGCAATTATTATTAAATCATTGAATTTAACTAAGTCTTAAAAAGGGACCTATTTGTATTTAAAGCTTTTTGATAAAATTTTGGAAATGGGGGGTTGTTGTATAGCACAACAGGTTGGGAAGGTCAGATTAATCTGTAATTTATTTTGATATAGGCTCTTTTCATTGACTAGTGGTTGGGATATCAGTTTGAGTAGTTTTAGAAACACTACGATACTATTTTCTTGACAGGAATTTCTACTTTCCTTTTACGAAAATTATCAAGAGTTTTCTTAGGAAAAATTTTCGGTGGTTTTGCTAGGATCACTTTCAGATGATTTTCTAGCATGATTATCAGAGTTTTTTCTATTGAGAGTGTTCCGATTCCTTTTTCTCCTAAGGTTATACTACCTATGGACTTCCATGATGGCATTTTCAAAACCTTGTTTATATTCATCTGATTCTTTAGAGTCTAATTCAGTTTGAGCTAGGAGAAAAATTTCTTGCTCCTCTTGAGTGAGAATAAATGTTTCATCATCATTTATTCCCATCGAATTTATTTGATTTTTATCCAAATATTCAATAATATTACCCTCATCATCAGTATAATTTTCCTGAAAAGGAGGTCAGACCTACTAGTCTAGACCCTTTTGATCTTGTTGTTTGATTTGGTGAACATTCCTTTGGACATTTTGGTTTCTATTTTGAGGAGAATTTTGGTTCTCTCTTATTTGAGCTTTATCACTTATATTTACTATTTTCATCACCTTTTCCACTACCCTCAGTAAGTTATTAATTTTATGATTAGAGGCAGAAGTGGAAGGCTCTTATTTAATGGTAACTCTGCGTTCAGATTTTAATTTGGCCTTCTTGGCTAAGATGTTAGCTTCAACTTTTATAGCATTAGCTTGCCTTTCTTTCAAAGTTACTGGGTTTCTCTCTCTAAGTTTATATTCCATATCTACATCAAAACCATTAGGAAAATCAATTAAATCTAGGCCAGGGGATGGCTTGATGTCTATACAAATGGCATTGTAAATAGTATTAAAAAGTTCACAATATTCTTCCACAGTTTCATTTGGCTTTATTTTTAGTGTTTTGTATTCATTTAGGAGTTGAAGTGGTTTTTTTCTTGATTTCCCATCTAGCTAAGAAAGTTTGATGGAATGCATCAAAGGTTAGCTATACTTCCTGCAGGTAAACTCCTAAACCATTTTTTGACATCACGTCCTAAAAGTTGAGCAAACAATCTCATTTTGACATCGGTTTCATCAACTTCTTCAAGGTCAAAAACATCATTCATTCTATCCACATGTTGCTGTCTTGATAACACCAAAGGTGCATACCTACTTGCCATAGCTATTCTAAGATATTGACTGGAAGATGGATCTGTGGTAGGCTTGGTTGTGATAACTACAGGGATAGTAGGAATTACAGTCTCAGATATTACAGGTGAAAAAGTAGAGACTATGGAATGAGTAGGACTAGGGGATTGTAGATTAACAGACTGAGAAGATTGGTTGGACAAAGAAGTTGCTGCAATGGTTAAAGCTGAAAATTCCACATATTGTTGAATATAAGCTTCATCAATGGCTTGGTTGAAAACCGTAACTAGATCCTGTAGTTTTCCAAATTGCTGTAGGGATTCAAGATCAAGATCTATTTCAAGACACTGGGTTTGTGATATATATGGTTGCAGTATGGTTTTTTCAATGACAGTCTAATGTACAAAACTCTCAGATTTTCATTTAAACAAAATATGTTGGAAAGGCAAATCAAACTCTATATCTTGAATAGTTTCAAATTTCTTTATAAGAGAGTTAGACCTTTACAAAGGACTATTCTCAGGAAGACAATTGAACCTAGACAAAGGAATATTACTACGTTAACTCTCTGCAAAACTTTTCTTTCTCACCAATTTCTGTGGATTATATACAAATTAAGTAGGTTTGGGATCAGGGTGAGCTCTAGTGAAAATGATTTTGGGAGCTAGGCCTATTAAAATTCATCACGCCACTAATAAAATAAAAATTAATTACACACTCAAATATATACAAGATAAAAACTTTGGATCATGTATTTCATTATGATATATAAGATTTAATTTATATAAATACTGATTGAATACCAAGGAATAATGATTTTTCAATCTAAAGAGTTTTTTTCCCCAGTATGGTCACCACTATGTTGTCATTCTATATTTTTTATGCCGAGGGAGTAAACACATAGGATAACATCAAAACCACTTTGGAATCTGAGATCTAGCCCTGCCACCTTCAGAGAGGGATCTCTCTGTAAAATTTAGCTTTGTTTTATTGTAAATTTTAGGCTATTTATGAGTGTAATGATTGGTTTGATTGGAGGGTTTGGTTAATTTAAGTGTTATAATTCCATTGGGCTATGGATTCTAAAGATTTAACTGTGTTTGACATCAAATTTTAGAGGAGTTTCTCAGGGAAAGCTAGGTTGCACTATTTGGATCTATTTATAAATTTAAATGGAATATGAGAGAACAGGAATGTATCATTCAGTGGAAATTAAGGAGAAATTAAGAATTCCATAATTTGACTTCAGTGGAAAACATGAAAATTACTAACATCCAGAATAGGTTGCTCTAAATAACAAATCCTATTCATCACAATTTCTGTTAAGTAATTGAGATATTCAGAATAACAGAGAGAGAAAAACAATGTTTAAACAAATAAACCGAAGAAACACATCACCATTTGCTACACGAGATAAATCCTGTGAATGGTCCCTATATTATTGATGCTCCAATACTTTATAAAATTACAAAATGCAGAGGAAATTACATTCAGAAATCAACCCTTAATACTTAAAACATTGAAGTATTTATAAAAAATAATTACGAAAACACTGTCAAAAATAATGGTGTATTATTAGCTTAATTCTAAACTATAAGATATATCTCTGGCAAAAGAATAGGCCACGTAGACAACTGCATGGAAAGGTGGCTCTGCTTTGGTGGGTTGGGTTGCTGAGTCAACCCAAAACTCTGTTGAGTTGATGTGCTAGCTGTTGTGCTAGCTGCTAACTTACTACATGTGAATTACCCTTTTAATATAGTAAATCGTAAAGTTCTTCCCATATATTTTCATATGGTATGGTTAATTTAATTACCGTCTGGTAAATTGCATCAACCTCTGTGTATTTTGCAAAATTGGGCTTCACTATAAAAACATGTTTTACCACATTCTGTATGTAGAAGTCATTTGCCATGGTTTCTAAAAATGATTTTGTTGTCGTACTTCTATGTATCACACTAAACTTGAAACTACTTCTCTCCATTTATTTCATTTTCAAAACATTCTTCCTGAGTGATTAATTTATCATTAATCACATATATGTTGTCAATCCCTTTCTGGATTAATGCTTCAATTCTGTTGCAAAACTTGTTTAATCCCAGCTCTAATGTTTTACATCTTTCCTCCAATTGATCAATGAGGTTCATTTTGGTCAAGAATTTCTTGACTTCCAAAATAGTGGCAGTCCTATCACTAATTCCTAATTCTTCAAGTTCATGTTTAGATTTAGAATTTAGGAATTTGATAATGTTGGAGGCTTCTATGGGCATCTCTCCAAGCTTTCCCTTACCTAAACAATGGTTTCTGTGGCTTTTCCTATCAATTCTTTCTATTCAAAGATGATTTGGATAGATGGCCAACTTTCATTCATAGAATCCATAATGCCCATCTAAATGGTTTCCTTGGCTTCGGCCAATGTATGACAAATTGATGTATCTTTTTCTACCTTCTGCAATTTGTCCAATAGCCTTTGTGATTTATGCATTTCAGTAAGATGAGAAGCTTCAGCTCTGGCTTTCTATTCTTATAAAGCTTTGAGTTGCTCCTGCAAAGTCTTGATCTCTTCTAACTGGATTGACATGTTCTCCAGTGTCTTAGTCACTTGTTCAGAACTTGTAGTATGAGTGGAAGAAGTAGCTGTAGTGGTTGTTCTTGTTGTTGGAAGTTGAGAAATGTCTATGGCATCGAGGGGGACAATGGCCATCTTCTGACTCTGTTCTTTCTCCGTTATCATCTTCTCCCTTTCTACCTCCATCTGTCTAATATTTATGTTCTGCTCTATAATCAGCTTCATCATGTCATCCTTCTCTTATTCATTTGATTCAATGTCCTTGATTAATGGATCCTCTCTAGTTGGTAGCTTAATATTCTTTCTTAATGCTGCATTATCGAGATTCTTCTTCTTGATGATCTCCTCTACAACATTAACTTATTTAGGATCATATCCTATCTTGATTTTCAAATCTTCCAAAGACTTGATCCCATTATCTTTTGCTAAGGACAATACCTTCTCCATTTTCAATTGACAGTAAAAATTTGCAAATGAAACTTGCAACTTGGACAATGAAATAGCAATGTTAGTTAATGTAGAAGATATCATCTCACCAGTTTGCTTATGCATCTTTATTTGATCAATGGGATGGATGTCTTTGGTGCTCAACTCAAATGTAGTGCTCTTGTAGTCTGCTGATGATTTTGGATATGGAGTTTGGGCCTCAAGAAAGGCCATCTTCATCTTCACATCCTCTGTGTCAAAAAATGATAACAATCTACTCCATGAGCTGGAGGTCTGCTTCCAAAACGATTATAGGTACTATTTTTAAGAATCTCATTCTTAAGCTTAATATCTCTGTAGCTATCAAAAATTGTCTTTTCCTTCTCTCCTTGGACATCTGTGAATCTAGCTATGTTTCCTTCTAACCTTGTGATGATGAAGGTCCAGTAGAAGATGTTATGAATTTGTTTCTTATAGGTGGTGATTCTGTAATTATGACGACAACTTGCTCTTTTGTCTCTTTGTCCACATCTGTCCTAGGAGTCAATTTTTTCCTTTTGCTATAACTCATCCTGAATTCTTTGGCCTCACTTCCAGTTGTTGATGATGATCCCTCCTCTCTTTGTCTTTTACTTGATTTTTCATAAGGAGTTGGAGTTTGTAAACTTGATGTAGAAAAGAGTCGTTCTTCAGCTTCCCATAAGGTGTTCTCTGTCCATTCCAACTAATTGGCATACTTTTCTATCTCAACCCTTGAGGTATGAATCTAAAGAGTAGCTTCCTTTTCTACTATGAGTTTTGAAATAATCCCACAAGGGTCAAAAGACCATGTAAAAGTTAGGTTGAATTTCATCTCTTTGAGAAGTTTATTTGCTTCTTCACTTGCTGTCCTGGTATTACATACAAATGGGCCCACCTATGTATTTATGTGAAACTATGATTTCTTCTTACGCACTACAAAATGAATGTCATCAGAATTTAATATCTGTCTAATGTATTCCACGGAAACAATCCTCATGGGGAGGTATTTAGGGAGTTTGTATGGTGCCAATTCACATCAATAAACTCTGATTTCTATGTAGTTCTGGTATAAATACCAATCTCTAGTCTTGGCCCGATCTGTTAGATGTAAAATTCTTTTAGTATCTTCACTAATTCTGGGTTGTATGGAACTGTTAAGGATGTTCATGGTTGGGTGAAAAATTTCCTCAATAAACTTCTTCTAAGAGAACTTGTGCTGCTCTTTCATGACCATTCAGGTCAAAAAAACCACTGGCTACTAGTTTCCTGCATCATCTAGCTTTTGCATTGCAAAATTGAACTTATCTGCTTGATAATAAAGGAACATGTAAATTAAAATTGAGGTGTAATTAAAAACCTGCTCTGTGGGAAATTTTAGAAACTTCTCATGAATACTATCAACCAATAATTGACTGAAATTAAATACAATGGATGGTTTGTTGTCTGTGCAAAACAGGGAGAGGAAACTTAAAATGGGATCATCTACCCACTGATTAGTATAATAAGCCAAAATATATGAGATTTTGGATATAATTTGTTTAGCTTAATTAGGGAAGATAAATGAAGGGTATGGAGGATTCTTCTTAGGTAACTGGGCACTTTTTGGTAAGAATATCTCAAATATTTTGGCTTTGGTAGTGAAATCTAACTTCTGATAAAGCTGGGTGAGGGCTTCTAAGGAGAAAGGGGCACTATTTTCCACATGGGGAGCTAGAATAATTTGTTTATATACTGGGTAGTAATGGTAAAGAGGATGTCACTGAATGGGGCCATAATAGCTCTTTGGGTAGGGACACAATGAGCCTAACATTTTCTGGTGAATTCAAGGGCTTGGAAGGTCAGAGGAAAGATATAATGTGGAAGGTTTGACTCCTAGAGTTTAATTTCATTAGTCTGGTGTGCATGCTTGATTTCTAGCCAATAGTATAGCTCTAAAATCTCACAATCAAACTCATTTTCATTAATCCAATAATCCCTGTCAGCTAAGGGGATGTGATCTAAATCTCTAGAGGGAGGGATCAAGGGATTGAGAATCTTCTCCCAGGTTTTTCTCTTTTAAGGAATGACTGTATCAATGAATAATCACAGTGAGAGAAAACAAGGCTTACCGGGTATCCGTTTAAGTTAAATGAATTGCTAGGGGAAAGGAAACAGAGTGCTGACAATTTTTGTCTTGGTCTGGTTGTGCGAATACTGTGAAAATGATTGATGTGTAAAGTTGTGAATTACAGGGAATCAACCAATAAAAAAGGGATAACGGAATGGTTATGAAAGAGTCTAAACAATGCTATGAAAGTCTTGTTGGAAATGGCATAAGATTATTACGCTTGAATGGTTACCGGGGAATTGTGAAATTAAAGCCGAATAGTTTTTTTTTTGTTGGAAGAGCATTTAAGTGGATAACGATTAGCTAACGTGGTGGGAGGTGATTGGCAGAAAATTCATGGTAGGGACATGGTAAAGCGGGCGAGGGAAAAGTGTTTTGGAGGGGGTATAAGGTGGTAAGTAGTATCGACCCAGGGGGGAAGGGGGTGTGAAATGCAGAGAGGGTGCCATGTAGAGATGGGGCCCGGCGGGAGAAACATCTTTTTCGGACACCCCCCCGAGGGTAGAGGAACGATGGAGAGGAGGGCCTAAAGAATAATATGGACTGTGGATCATGACGGGATAGGATCTTGATGCTCTGACAACAATGTCGATTAACCATATACGACAAAATGAATTTATCCATATGCACTTTTTATACTTTTCCTTCGAACTTAGGATAAAGATGAAGTATGAAATATATGTAAAACACTTTATCCTATGGCACATGTTTTTCCTTTTTACAATTTCCTTAGACTTAGGATAAGAATGGCATAGGCCTATATTTATAAAACCATCTAATTTACCTACCCTTAGCTAAACTAACATTTTTTTATTCTTCTAAGGGGTGCACTTAGACTAGAAAACCCACATTATTTTCTCTTATAAAAAATGAAATATTATCTAAATATTATCCTTTATTCTCCTAGTGATTCATATTAAATAGTTGAATCAATGTCATTTTCTACCTAACTGCTGAATTACCAAGATTAGACTGTTTGGCAAATCTTTATTCTCTAACCTAATTTACAAAAATTTAAACATGATTACACTGTATGATTAAACAAATAGATATTGACTGTGGAATTTTGAACAAGATGTGTTGGAAATAATACTGAGAGGGGGGGTGAATTAGTATTATCAGATCAATAATTTAATTTTTAAAACTGATTTGTATATGGTACTTCAACTTAGTGAAATAGTTTGTATAGACAACTATAATTAATGCAACACACATGGACAGCACAAAAGAATAGGAAAGATAAATCATTCAGTACATTTTTTTTATTAACAGGAGATGTACATTTATAATACAATGTTGTGACTCTTGGGTTTCAGATCCCAAGGTCTCTTGGACTGCTTAGTCTTTTCGGCTTCCACACTAACCCTTTAGGATTAGGTGTCCAACATTCCCCCCCTTAATCCGAAGGGTTATGTATGAGTCCAAGAAGAGAGCTGTAATACAAAATGTGCAAAAATGCATGGCAGCACTAGGCTGAATGTGCTCTATGAAATGTTGGTAAAAAAGGGCGGTGGTTTAAGGATGACCACCAACACTGGAACGCTTAGTGCAGTTCGCGGAACTCTTCCAAAACTGGCAAGAAGCTGGACTCTTCTGCTAGAGGAAGTGTTCTTAATCTGTGATGGTTTAAGGATGACCAACAACTCTGGAATGCTTAATGCAATTCCTGGAACTCTTCCAAAACTAGCAAGAAACTGAAGTTTTCTGCTAGAGGAAGTGTTCTCAATCTGTGATGGTTTAAGGATGACCAACAACTTTGCGATTCCTGGAAATCTTCCAAAACTGGCAAGAAGCTGGAGTCTTCTGCTAGAGGAAGTATCCCAGATTGCCAACTGAAGGCATGTTCAGGGGCATCTTTGTCTCTGGCTACAACTCTGAAACTGGTGTGGCAGGTTGTGGCTCAGGCTCGCTTGATGTGACTTCGAAGCTTGTAGATGACCATCATTTCCCCCCCTGTCAGATACAAGGTGAGAAGATGGAGAAAACTCAACTGCAAGACTGTTCAATATTCTGGAACAAGTTCTGACATGTGTTTGGAATATCTTCTTGGCTGTTGATGCCCATTTCCAAGAAGCGATCCATCCAAGATGAATCTTTGTTCTTGCAGGATGTTTTTTTTTGAAGCATCTGTGTGAAGAATGACTGGTTTTATGGCAGTGCTTACATGGATGAAGATCAAAACAATGATCTTTCAAATGGCCAACTCGATCACAGTGTTGGCATTTCACGATCTGTTGTTTTTGTTGTTGTTGTTGCTGTGGAAGAGGGGCAGAATCTGGAACAACTGGAGGTGAGATGTCATGAGGAGCAGGTGAACTGTCATAAATGAAACCAGCACTCTGAAACTGAATGGGCTTGGCATAGTCTGGAATATGAAAGGACAAGTCCTTGTCATATCCAAGGCCAGTTTTGTGCTTGTTGTGGACAAGCTGTTCCCAAGGTCTGATGATGGGCTTGGGAAGTGCAGACTTAGTTTCTGCATCTGCATGTACAACTGCTGCTTTATTGGGCACTGGATCTGAATGAACTTGAACAATATTAACTTGCTGTTTATGGGAGTCTGCTTCATTGTTCTGAACAGAAACAGGTTCAGAATGATGACTCCTTTGTTTTAATTCTTCTTGTTGTAGCTTTGTCTCAAGCTGCAAAAACTCAATATTCTCTTGTACATTATACAAACAGGTTCTAATATCAACCAGAGAAGCTTTGCTTATTCTCACTGTATCATGATCTAAGGAATGTATGAGAGTTTTTAAGAACTCTAATATTTCAGTAATTCGAGGCATATTCTTCATTGTCAAAATTACACCCCTTTAAAACACTGATTACAACTATGACTCAATGAGTAAAAGTAACACCATTCACAGTACAAAGGCACAGAAAAATCCTTTGTAAATGTGCAGCAAATGAATCAAGGAACAGAAACTATAATGAGTTTTAAATGCAGTTCCACAATTGAGGCAGCAACAACTGCAAACTTGCTTGGATCCTTCAAATACTCCTTCCCTTTTGAATCAGAAAACCTCTGCCGCTATTCTATATTTCACAGTTTCTTTCTATTGAGTACTTCATCATGTATTGAAATATATGAGAGCAACGCAGCTTACAAATTTGATCGAATTCTCCAACAATTCTACACAAGGAAACAGGGCACTCAGTAATGTTACCAACTGTGCCAGGACATCTGCTGGTTTTACTGTTAATTTTAGCAATCAGTATGAGATGAGCAAGGTGGGAGCCCAGGCCAAGTGTCTGTAAGCGCTGTTGAGCTACCAAACAGTGTGAGACCGCAATGCAAGACAGGCATTCAACACATTCAACTTTTCATTCAACATAATACTCAAAACTGATCAGCGTTAAAGAACACATATAAATATTTGGGCAGCGCTCTGAGTGTTAATGGACAGTGCTCTGAGTATAAGACCGCAATGTAAGACAACACAAACATTCACCAGTGTGTTATACATGGACAACACAAAAATAACGCATACTGTAACAAACATTCAATGTGCAGTGCATCGGTTTCATCATTCCTCCTTCCTCGTTTCAACAAATTTCACCATGGCTCGATGCGCACAAGTCCAAAACCACCGTGCACTATATGAGCCACTGTGCACCCGTGACTTCAAGTGTTATCCATTGAGCGTGGAACTGATCCATGCATCACAGAATTATTTTCGCTTGTGCTGTAGTATATAAATGTGAAAATAAAGAACTGTCACTGACATAAACTAATCGAATCTCTCAAATACTGCGTGGCACTTTAGGATTCTGGACTGTATCACAGTATCACCATTTAGCATAGTATCACCATTATTACTTTGAAAAGGCGACTGAAAATTTATAGTCCAATGCCGAGGAAAAAATAAAGGCAGTCACTCACACACAGGTTTATTTACACAACCTGCCACACTTTTTATTTTCACAGGTCATCTCAAAAACGAGCCCAAGTTGCTTGGCAGTAAGATTGACTTTGTAAACAAATTAACTTTAAATCTTCAACAGCAAAGAATTCACGGTGCCCTTAGATCGCTTAAACAACACTAGAAACTCACCGCACCAGTGCTCACGTCCACGTGTTTTTCTCCTTTTCTCTTCTGCTCCTGCAACAAATCGAACTTTTCTCTTCTCTCCTCTGGTGCAAGCAGCGGTTCTCTGTCAATCTAAGCATACATGGAGAAATCTAGCTCGTTCGCTGAAGCAGTGTGGACACTGCAGGACGTTTTCTTGGCTGCCAAGAAATTACTTTCAAAGGCTCGGCTATGACCCTTGCAGCGTCAGATAAATCTCGGCTATCTACACACAATTCGGTGATGGCTGGGTGCTTCTCACAATACTTGAAGAGGCGCTCACCTCAATGGCATCAACGATAGGGCTCTGTCAGATATGGCATTCAACTGATACCAAGACCGGGCTCACAAATACGGCCAATAGAGCTGCGGAGAGTCCCAAACTTTTTGCTCCAGATTTAGTGGACGTTTTACCGAGAATGCAATTCTTTGAAGTTTGTAAACTTGAAGTTACTTGCAGCCAGGCTTGTTGTACCGTCTTCTTCCTCGATCTCTGTACAGTCGGATAGCGCTCCTGTGCTTAGACCGAACATAACAGTATACCAAAACAATGGTGCCGAGGATGCAAAGCCAAGCAATGCCACCGGAAAATTAAAGATGTCTAGTGAAGGATCGACCTCTGCGCCGTCGACTTATTTATATTGAACTCAACCAGTATCAATGACACTAATGTTCACACTGGCAGTCAGTAACTACTCTCTCATTGAAATATAACTTCAGGAAATACACAAAAAACTTTATACACCCATATTCATTTCAGGTACTTAGTAATTTGTGCAACACAGTGGATACACCCTCAAATAAATCTGCAATATCATGTCTGCTCCAGCATTAATTTATAGTGGCTGAACAAGCTACAGCAATTGGCAGCGGTCATTATTTCAACAGTATCACACATAAAGATTGACCCTGAGATAGCATGCAGTCCCTCAGTTAAGCTACAACAACGATAAAGATGGAAAATGACCTTCGTCGTCCTCAATACAGCTTCCAGAACTCGTGGTCATACACAGTAGCAGAGTACAACCTCTTAAGTATTTGTTTCATGACCAGATTATGAAGTACGACCTCCTTGTACAGTGCTTCATCCCTTACAGCCCATACGCTCAAGACATTGAGTAACACACAGCCTAGGAGGAAGGGAAACTTGACCACAGTAAAAGATACTCCTAACCGTGACTAAACATTAGAGCTGCCTCTCAAAAGGATAGCTCGAACCACCAGCATCTTCAGATATTCTCCACACAGTGACCAGCACATTAAAAAACGAACTCAACCTCTGCTTGGCTAAGGGACTCGATTGCCAAGGCTCAAAATTTGAGCTTGTGTGCTCAGACTTTCATGAAGTTCTTCTACCTTACTATTAAAACATTTTTTTTTCTATACGATCCTAATTAAAAACAATGTAACGTCAAAACGTATGGGTAGGTCTCATGAAGAAACTTCGGCTTCTAACGGGTGTCTTTATCTCCGGCAGTAAATGGCCTGACAAAAAACGTTTAATGTCATGATCACGACAAACGCCGTTGAATGTCAGAAATCACCCTACTCGGCACTCTCATGCAATCCAGGCAGGCTGTATTTGACCCGTTTTCAGTGCTTCTGACAAACTCAACGCTTTTCAAAAAAACGTTTATAAACAGTCACGAAAGCCAAAGAAATTTAAATTGTCAGGACAAGAGCGCAGGCATAATTTGAAGGACAGAGGGCGTAAGTAACGCACAAGGGAGAGCGCAGGTATAATTTCAAGGGTCAGACAGAGAGTCTTAAAATAGCCGGAGTCAGGCAGAGGTGCAGGACTGACATGCACATAACAGGCCACAGAAAAACAAGCGGCTCTGATACCATGTTAAACACACATGGACAGCACAAAAGAATAGGAAAGATAAATCATTCAGTACATTTTTTTTATTAACAGGAGATGTACATTTATAATACAATGTTGTGACTCTTGGGTTTCAGATCCCAAGGTCTCTTGGACTGCTTAGTCTTTTCGGCTTCCACACTAACCCTTTAGGATTAGGTGTCCAACATATCCAGAGATCTTTTGATTTATCCTCATTATCATGCATTGAAATTTAACTAGTATATCAAGAACTCATTAGATAGCGCAGTAAAAATAGAGTAAAGAATCACACATAAGCAACACACATGAACACCAAGATATAAGGTGGAAACCCAATGTGGGTGAAAATCACCTGCTGCAATTGTCTCTGTCTTCTTTTAATAATAAGAAAATTATGTTTACAATTTTTGTACTGGTGCAGTCATATACGAGTATGCAGGCTTCTACCTGCAGAAGGCTACAACCTTCTCTCATTCTCTAGCTTCTACTGGAAGGGAGCTACAACCCCCTAGCTCTTGTACTAGTTGATATGTTTAATAGTACGTAGGCGCTGGCCTACAGAAGGCTATAACCTTCTCTTTTCTTCTAGGGACCACGTCTCATAAATTTTCAGACTGGATCCATCAAAAAATCATTCAATCATCAAATATATCTGCATCAACCAATCTCCTTTTGAACCAACCACAACCAAATCAATCAATCACTCCATCAATCTGATCATTTAGAATGTTGTCACGAGAATACAGTAACCAGAACCCAAGCCAGAACCCAGAACACTGCAACAACAAACAAAAGTAACTAAAACATATTTTATAAGGTATCCACTACTTCCATGTGTCAAACTTGCGTGCATATGCGCTTTCCTCAAAGCGAACCATCGTATAGATCTACAAATCAAATTCATGATGTATACGCTGCTTTGATATGCAGAACCAATGTGTATATGCTCCTTTTCTATAGTGAACCTGCGTACAAATCTATAGATGATGATTTACACATTACAATAATTCCAGACTTCAATCATACCTAGATCTTCATATTTACAGACTACAAATTATGCTAGTTCTTTAGATACATGATCAAACCATATAAAGATAATTCACTTGAACCCTTGAGATCTTGATACATCATTACATCTTATCCTTCATCAAATGCTAAGGTTCATCCTTGGTTCAGATCAAGCGCAACACCATAAGCCAATAACCTGCATATTAGATCTCACACTTCATCAGATATTCGATACTTGCACACATTGGCCTAATGATCTTCTCCTCCTTTTATAGTTTGTAAGCCTTTCTCAATACCATGGACCAAAACCACTTAGGACCAATAACTTGGACCAATTACCTTAGGTCAATACCTTGGACCTGATACCTTGGACCAATACCATGGATTAAAAATACCATGGACCAAATACATCGGACCAAAAATTTATTTTTCCAAGGTATACGCACTTTTCCTTTTGTGAAAGTGTGTGTTTATGTATACGTGACTTCTATATAGTGAACCTGCATGTATACGCAACCTGGTCAGTGGTGAACCTGCGTATACCTCTCTTTCTTCATTCTATGAAGACTAATCTGTAATTGTTTGTTGTTTACCTGCTATACTATGATCTTTCATCTGAGTGAGTTGCTTTCTGAACTGATTCCTTGAAGCTGCCCTGCGTTTCGCCACATTCTGTCACATTTGATATCTCTTCTGTAGATTCATCTAGCTACCATATACAAGTGAGTTTTTCTTCTACAAATGGGTTGCCATCAAGTACAACACATACATCATATGCCAACAATCTCCCCCTTTGGACTTGATGGCAACATCCACACCAAGTCACTCTCCCCCTTTGACATCAAGGGAAAAGGGTCATGCTCCCCCTGACTGCATGTTGAATTCTATGATATGCTTGAAGTGTGCAGATTGAGCTCCCATGATCGAGTCCATGCTCCCCCTGAGCATAAGCAAAGCCTGCAAAAAGATGTTCTAAAAGAAGAACAAGACTTTATACATATATCACAAATGACCTTCCTATCACCAATGACTCATACATACATCCATCTCCTAACCAAGTGGGGATATGCGAAATTTGACTCATCCACCCAACCAAGTGGGAATATATCAATTGTTTATACATGTCAAAAACACGAAACATTACATCATCTATCCCATGCATAGTGGGGTTACAAATTAGGTCTTTTCATGACCGTTACATTAAAAGATATACATGACATATATAACAGAGACCAAATATCTTAAACAAGACCGTGATAGTCATCAACAACTAGCATATGATTTGTACCATTAGCACCATCTGTTAATAGAATCCAGACTAGTAACCTGTATATGTCCATCATTAGTTCCCAAAATATCGTCAACCATGTTCTCCCCCTGAACTTGTTCAACCTATTCACTGTCATATCTGATCATTGCATATCTCAGTAAGAGATATCAATGCATCATCGTCAATTAGATATTCATAAAGTTATCAACAACTTTATGAGGACCAATATATCAATAGATTGAAACCATCAAGCAAATAATTGACAGAACCATAGCAGACCCCTTTTTTCTGAGTCTGGCCCACTTCTTTTCTTCAAACCAACATATACGCGAATGCGCCCACATAAACTCGTGTATGTACATGACTACACTCCATGAAACTCGCATATAACCACCATTCTCTGAAAGGTAGGATTTAACAGCAGGATGATGTAGAAACTACTCCCAACTTTTGTCTAAGATATTCAAATGTCTCTCTAGGTAGTGGTTTAGTGAATATATCAAAAACCTATTCTTTGGAGGGAACATACTCCAATTTGACCTTTTGTTCAAGCACTTTTTCACGTAGTAAATGGTATTTGATGGGTATGTGCTTGGTCTTGGAACACATGACTAGATTCTTTGAAATACTGATGGCACTTGTATTATCACATAGAATGGAGATGGGTGGAGTACATGTGATCTGAATATCTTGCAAGGTTTGCATCATCCAAAGTAATTGTGTGCAACAAGATGCAACAACCACATATTTTTCTTCAACTATATATAATGCAATTGAACTTTGTTTCTTGATAAACCAAGACACTAACCTAGAACCCATATAGAATGCACCACCACTAGTTCTCTTTCTGTCATCAACACTTCCTACCCAATCCGCATTTGTATATGCATGAAGTGTAAGATCTGTATCCCTAGGATACCATAAACTAAAGTTCCATGTTCCTTGAAAATATTTGAAAATCCTTTTGACTTCCTAAAGATGTGATTCCTTTGGATTTGCTTGGAATCTTCCAACTATTCCCACTGCATGCATGATGTCCAGTTGGGTACCTGTTAGATAAAGCGGACTACCAATCATGGATCTGTAAGTTGGTTGATGTATTGCTACTGATTCATCATTTGAGCTAAGACTGTATCCTGTTACCATTGGGGTACATACTGGTTTAGAATCTTCCATGCCGTATTTTTTTAGGATCTGTTTGAGATATTTTCTTTGTGAGAGAAAAATACCATCTTTATTTTGTTGAACTTGTAGACCAAGAAAATAGGTAAGCTCACCAAGCAAGGAAATTTCAAATTCTTGCTGCATTACTGAAGCAAAATTCTGACTCATGGATTCTTTATTGCTACCAAAAATGATGTCATCAACATACACAACAATTATTAGCAATTTACCAGTGTCCATCTTTGTATATAGATTACCATCTGCTGACCCCTTTGAAAAACCCTGTTGGTGGAGATATTTGTCAACACAATAATACCATGCCCTTGGAGCTTGTTTTAGACCATAGAGAGCATTTCTGAGTTTGCATACAAGTTTTGCATCATTTCCATGAATGAATCCTTCTAGTTGTTCAATATAGACTTCTTCTTCTAAGTCTCCGTTAAGAAAGGCAGATTTTACATCCATTTGGTATACTTTGAATTTCTGGAAACTAGAAAGAGCAAGAAACATTCTTATGGCTTCAAGTCTAGCAACAGGTGCAAAAGTTTCTTCAAAATCTATACCTTCATGTTGAGCAAATCCTTTACAAATAAGTCTTGCCTTGTTTCTAATAACTTCTCTATTTTCGTTCAGCTTGTTTTTGGATATCCATTTAGTTCCTATGATATTCTTATCATCAGGTCTAGGAACTAATTCCCAAGTATTATTCTTTTAAATTTGCTCAAGTTCTTCATTCATGGCCTTCGCCCAACATTCATCTCTGCATGCTTCATTTACATCTTGAGGTTCAGTGGAAGATAGTAATTCTAGATAGCTTGAAGCTTCGACAATAGTTCTTCTAGTCTGCACACTTGCCCCTTTTTCCCATAAAATTTGAGTTTCTGGATGATTTTTCTTAATGTACCTAGACGAAGTCTTTTCTTCTATTGTTATCTCTTCTTCTAGTGCTTCATTGGTTTCTTCTTCAGAATCAATGTGATTTGATGTGTGAAAATGATCCTCTTCTTCTTCATTGTCATAATCTTCGGTTTTTATCTGTTTCGGATTTTTTCATGCTTCATCAACCACAACATCAATGCTTTCAATAATTTTCCCAAGTCTTTTATTGTAACATTTATATGCTTTACTTCGGGAAGAGTAGCCAAGAAGAGTACTTTCATCTTCTTTGGGTTCAAACTTACCAAGTTTTTCATCATTCCTTTCGATGTAACATTTGCTTCCAAAAACTTTGAAGTATTTTACAGTAGGAGTCTTACCATACCAAAGTTCATGTGCAGTTTGAGTGTTGTTTACCCAAACATTTTCTTGGTTGAGAATACTGATGATGGTGAATGCAACTTCACTGCAGAAGGTTGTAGGAGTTTCAGATTCATCTAGCATAGCACGAGCCATTTATTGAATAGTTCTGTTCATCCTTTCTACCACTCCATTTTGTTGAGGAGTCGTTGCGGTGGAGAGCTGCCTTTTATTCCATGTTGTTCACAAAATTCAAAGTATTCATCTGAGGTAAATTGCCCTCCTCGATCAGATCTAAGGCATTTGATTTTGCGATCCGATTCATTTTCAAGCAAAGCTTTGAAGGCTTTGAACTTATCAGATGCTTCATATTTATGCTTTAGAAGACCTATACAACACATTCTGAAAAAATCATCAATGAACAATATAAAGTATTCTTCTCCACAAGGTGACTTTTTCCTTGATGGTCCACATAAATTAGTATGAACAAGTTCAAGAGGCTTGCTAGCTGACCCTTCCTTTTCGATGAAGTGAGATTTGGTTTTCTTACTGAATTGACATGATTTTCATATAGTATTTTTAGGAATGTTGATATCTGGAAGATCATGAACAACATGGAATCTGCATGGTTTTCTTATTTGAGAAAATCTTAGATGTCCCAATCTTCTATACCATAGCTAGTTTTCATCATTTTTGCTTAGATAGCACTATTGTTGTCCTCACTTGAGTATGTAGGTTGTTTGGAGTTCTTGTCCCTTTGGTCACAGTTTCTCCTGTATCAAGGTCATGAACAACACATCCATTTTATTGAAACACTACTTCATTTCCTTGATCACACATTTTACTCACACTCAACAGGTTATGCTTTAAGCCATCAACATACATAACATTCCCATCTTTAACTTTTTCTTTCAAGAAAACAGAGTCTTTACCTTTTTTGATATCAGGAGTGTCATTTCCAAATTAGACACTCTTTTCCTTTTCTAAGGCATTATATGAGTGTAGTTTTTCTTTGTCACTTGTCATGTGTTTTGAGCATCCAGTCTCGATGTACCACTGGTTTTCTTGTCCTTTTGCATACAAGGCTATACCACATATATCTGTTTGTGGTTCTCTCTTTCTCCATATTTTGAGCTTTAATGGAGTTTTCTCTTTTTGAGATATTTGCCGAAATTTACTCTTGCATTCAGATTCTTCATGGCAAAAGTTGTTACAGATTGAGAATTCTATTTCATTTTCAAGAAGAGAAAAGTTATTATAGGAACTTTTATTGATCCTTGTCACATTCCTTTGATTTCATGCTTCTATAGTCATGATAGTTCTGTAAGCAACACATTGAGCATCTTTGTGTCCAAAATTATGACATGAGAAACATTGACCATTAAAGAAGTTTCTGCGATTATCGAATCTACTGACATGTTGATTGTAGTTTCTATCGATATTTACCTTTGAAGAAAATTGAGTACAATTTACCTAAGGTTGATTGTGGCTTCTGTTCATCCTTGAAGTAAATTGAGCCTGATTCACTTGGTGATCTGCGTTATGCCTTTGTTGACAATTGTAAAACTGTTCACTGCTCTTTACTGCATCAAGATAGCTTTTAGTGGAGGTTGAAGGCTTCTGTGATTGAGATGTTTCTTCAGTATATCCAAGACTTGTCTTTATCAGAGGAGAGCACTACACTTTGATAATTTCATTTAAGGTTTCCGATCGTTTAGAAAATCTAAGATTAAGAGCTTTTGTTTTCTCAAGATCCTTTCTTAGACACACAATTTCACATTCTAGCTTTTCATTGTGTTTTTCTCTTTCAGCAAGTTGGTATGTCAAGGTATCTATAATCATATTCTTTTCTTCTAAATAGATTTTGAGTTTAGAGATTTCTTCATAAAAGTCATCTTCATCTAAAGCATCCAAAAAATCATCATCTTCATAAGCCATCATAAGTATATAATCATTACTATTTTTATCTTTATTGCTATTTGATAAACCATCGCTATCTTCATGAGTATAGTAGCTCTTTTTACTTACACTTTGTTTTCTATTCCATTTTGCAGATTCCTTCTATTTATCATATTTATCTTTATGAGGACATGTGGCAGCATAATGACCGACTCTACCATAGGCCAAACATTTGAAAGGTAGTTTACCTCTGAATCTTTCGGAACCCCGTTGAAGCTTCTTGACAAAGTTTGCTTCGTCTTCTTCTTCCGAAATATGTCTTGATTCATTGAGTTCTTCTCTTCCTTTTCCTGAAGCTTTAAATGCGACTTCTCTCATATCTGATGGACCTCCTTTTCTCATCTCAAAGGTAGTTAAGATTCCATGAAGCTGTGTCATAGTAATAGTCTGTAGATCCTACTTCTCTTCTATGGCAGATACTTTTGATTCAAATTTAGCAGATAAGGATCTTAAAACTTTTTCAACTATAGTAATTTCCTTTATCTCTTCACCCATATTCTTCATGCAATTAACAATCTCATCTATACGTAAGAAGTAACTAGCTATACTTTCATCATTGTGCATCCTGAGAGTTTCATATTGAATTATGAGAGTTTGCAGTTTAGCACATTTTACCTAAGAGTCTCCTTCATAGCTTAGAACGATTTTGTCCCATATTTCTTTGGCTGATTTGAGCTACATAACTTTGACAAATTGTGATTGAGACAGACTTCCCAATAATGTATTGACAGCGTTGGCATTGGCTTCATATTGCTTTTTACTTGCTATATCTGTAGGAATTGCTGATGGAAATGTATATCCTCCTTCCACGATTTCCCAGACATCTGTTCCAAGAGATTGAAGATAGGTTGTGATTCTTACCTTCCAATAAACAAAGTTCCTCCCATCAAAGATTGGCAGCTTGATGGATCCCTTGCTTTCTTGATTACTCATGATGATGGATCTTCCTTCAAGCGATCAAGCTTCTTCTGAAGGACCAAAATTGATACCAATTGTTGGAAATAATACTGAGAGGGGGTGGGGTGAATCAGTATTATCAGATCAATAATTTAATTTTCAAAACTAATTTGTATATGCTACTTCAACTTAGTGAACTAACATGTATACACAACTATACTTAATGCAACCAGTGTATATGTAGAGATCTTTTGATATACCCAAACTATCATGAATTGAAATTTAACCAGTATATCAGGAATTCATTAGACAGTGTAGTAAAAATATAATAAAGAATCACACATAAGCAAAACACATGAACACCAAGATATAAGATGGAAACCCAATGTGGGTGAAAATCACCTGCTGCAATCGTCTTTGTCTTCTTTTAATAATAAGAAAATTATGTTTGCAATGTTTTTATTGGTGCAGTCTTATACCAGTACGCATCCTTCTACCTGTAGAAGTCTACAACTTTCTCTCATTCTCCGGCTTCTACTCGAAGGGATCTACAACCCCCTAGCTCTTGTACTAGTTGATATGTTTACTAGTACGTACGTGCCGACCTATAAAAGGCTACAACCTTCTCTTTTCTTCCAGGGACCACGTTTCATAAATTTTCAGAGTGGATCGATCAACAAATATTTCGATCATCAAATATATCTGCATCAACCAATCTCCTTTTGAACCATTCACAACCGAATCAATCAATCACTCCATCAATCTGATCATTCAGAATGTTGTCACCAGAATACAGTAACCAGAACCCAAGCCAGAACCCAGAACACTACAACAACAAACAAAAGTAACTAAAACATATTTTATAAGGTATACACTACTTCCATGTGTCGAACCTGCATGCATACGCGCTTTCCTCAAAGCGAAATAACGTACAGATCTACAAATCAAATTTATGATGTATACGCTGCTTTGATACGCAGAACCAATGTGTATACACTCCTTTTCTAAAGTGAACTTGTGTACAGATCTGTAAATGATGATTTAAACATTATAACAATTCCAGACTTCAGTCATACTGAGATCTTCATATTTACATACGACAACTTGTGCCAGTTATTCAGATACATGATCAAACCATATAAAGATAATTCACTTCAAGCCTTGAGATCCCGATACATCATTAGATCTTATCCTTCATCAAACGCTAAGGTTCAGCCCTAGTTCAGATCAACCACAACACCATAAGCCAATAACCTGCATATTAGATCTCACACTTCATGAGATATTCGATACTTGCACACATTGGCCTAATGATCTTCTCCTCCTTTTATAGTTTGTAGGCTTTTCTCAATACCATGGACCAAAACCACTTAGGACCAATACCTTGGACCAATTACCTTGGGTTAATACCTTGGACCCAATACCTTGGATCAATACCATGGATAAAAAATACCATGGACCAAATACTTCAGACCAAAAATTTATTTTTCTAAGGTATACGTGCTTTTCCTTCTGTGAAAGTGCGTGTGTACATATACGTGACTTCTATACAATGAACATGCATGTATAAGCAGCTTGGTCAATGGTGAACTTGCGTATATCTCTGTTTCTTCATTTTGTGAAGACTGATTTGTAATTCTTTGTTGTTTACCTACTATACTGTGATCCTTCATCTCAGTGAGTTGCTTTCTGAATTGATTCCTTGAAGTTGCCCTGCATTTCATCACATTCTGTCACATCCGATATCTCTTTTGTAGATTCATCTAGTTACCATATAAAAGTGAGTTGTTCTACTACAAATGGGTTGCCATCAAATACAACACATACATCATATACCAACAAGATGCACACAAACTTTATTTAACAATGATGAAGAAAACTATCTATCAGTAGTGGCATTTAGACTTGCAACAATTTCAGTATTGTTATTATTATTATTTTTTTGATGGGGTTCTATTTTTCATTCTTTTTCAATATTTTTGTTTTTCTATCTCTTTTTTCTTATTTATACCCCCTTTTCATTTTTATTTTATTTTTGCTTTATTTGGAAATCATTGGCAAATTGACAATTATTTACAGTATAATATTCCTGAGATAAAATACTCAGTACCTTGAGATCCAATAAATTATAGGACCCTAACAGGTTGGAGCCTGAGATCTAGGGAATTAGAGTGTCTCCCTAGTTACAATTGATAAATCGTGGGGTTGAAGGCCCCTTCAGTTGGAGCTAAAAATTTGGTGTAATTATCTTGAAAGAAAAATACTAAGAAGTGTTCGATGGTTTTTACCCGAAAGGGGTTTTCTACCTAAACATCTCAATATCTACTGTCGTTATTATTTCGCATTGCTGAACGGTGTTGTATATTTCTTATGTTGACTAAATGTTAAATATAATTAATTATATAAAATATTAAAAATATTAATTTATAGGCAATATTCATTCAACCCTCTCTAAGTATTTCCAACATGTATTTCCTTTAATCTTTAGGTTGTAGGTTATAAATTTTATTTGGATCAACTCAATATTCCTCCATGATTCTATAGATATACTTCAACCCCAAACCTCACATCCATATAAATAACAGGCGTGACGAGAGTCTCAAAGAGGAACATTTTTTTTACTCCATTCCCAAATATATCTTGACTTATAATTTTTTTGAAACGCATAATAAGATTTCCAACCTCTAATTATCCTTTATCAATGCTATAATTCTAGTTGAGTTGATGATGAATGTCAATCCTTAGATATTTGTATGAAAAAACTTTCTACAAGTAGTTATTATCATAAA
Source organism: Pinus tabuliformis (assembly GCA_031772625.1). Classification (NCBI taxonomy): domain Eukaryota; kingdom Viridiplantae; phylum Streptophyta; class Pinopsida; order Pinales; family Pinaceae; genus Pinus; species Pinus tabuliformis. Next base: position 291,020,992 of record CM062815.1, on the reverse strand, counting down.
TGAAATTATCGTAGTTCATACTTTTGGATTTAATTACAATGAATTTAGTCTTGTCAGTATTAATAGTCATACCCATATTGGAGTAGTAATCCTGGATGATTGTAAGCTATTTGTGATCATCATGGCTCCTAGTCAAAAGAACAATATCGTCAAAATAAAAGAGGAGTAATGACCATACCAGTAAGCACGGGGCATCACATCCTATAGCTTCATTATATATATATATATATATATATATATATATATATATATATATATATATATAGATATATATATATATAGACTTCCAGAGTTGATTGCACATCCTCAAAAACCAAAAAACTTCATATTGTTTTTTCGGTTTACTTTGAATTTTTCTCAATTTTTAAAACATATTAATTTACTATTATTATTTCATTATCTTTTCCTTCATATATATATATATATATATATATATATATATATATATATATATATATATATATATATATATATATATATATATATATAGACTTCCAGAGTTGATTGCACATCCTCAAAAACCAAAAAACTTCATATTGTTTTTTCGGTTTACTTTGAATTTTTCTCAATTTTTAAAACATATTAATTTACTATTATTATTTCATTATCTTTTCCTTCATATATATATATATATATATATATATATATATATATATATATATATATATATATATATATATATATTCTTTTTAGTTTATTTTGTAAGTTATAACTAATGATCATATTTTGACTTTGAGATTATTATTTTAGCTTATGATTTTTAATCATATTTTTTTATAAACAAAATTGGAATGAATATTTTTTTTATAATACTTTCATTTTTTTCAATTATCATTTCATATGTTATTTAAATATCAATTTTTAAATGATGAAGAATTGAATTTAGATGAGATTAGTTCAACCTTCATAGATATAGTTTATAATAAATATGTTAATATTAATAATTATATCATTTTTGTCATCATTAGAATAATATTTCTTTATAAATCATAGCCTTATTGTTAATCTAGGGGTCTTTGTAGTGCAACACTCTCACTACTTTCAACCACTTAACTTGTAAGTATGAAATTTGGTTTGAGAGCCTCCTTGTCCACCTCTAGTCCTAGATATTCTTTCTTTCAATGCTCTAGTTGAAAATGGACCCAAAACACAAAATCTTCATCCTGCAAGGTTTTTCAAAATGTCCAATGATATACCAAATATTATGGTGAATGATAACTCACCAAGAACATTGGATCTATGCCTACCTAAAATGGATTTAGTAGGGCAGCTCACGGAGAATTGTCCCTCCCCTCATTCACTAATCATTTGGGTAGAGAAAAATTGGTTCCCATTAATTAAAGCAAAAATATCTGCTACCTTTTATGTTAAAGGCTTCCATGCTATTTTCTTTGAGGAGAAGGAAGACAAAGATCCAATATGTAGGAGTAGATATTATTTCATGGCTTCTTATGAAATCTACTTAAGGGTCAATGCATGAAGATTGGATACACTTTTAGGCAAAATGTGGCTATGAAATTTCAAAATTTTCCTCTTTTATCAAATTGAAACCCTCAAAATTCATATAAGCATTCTGAATTTTGATTTTGAGTAAAAGGAAAATATGTGAGGATTACAGCATTATCTTAATGATATTTGTTGCAAAAAGTATTAGTCTCATAATCTCTCAATTTTATACTAAATGCAGTACTTGTCCTTGCAAATTTTAGCACATTTTAAGAGGTATATGTTTGATCACATAGAATAACTTAGTCTAAAATCTGTAATTTTCATTATATATATATATATATATATATATGAGCATCATGTACATGGACAGAACTAAGTTTTCGTATTAAAAATATATTTTTTACGCAAAATTATATTTCTTATTATTTTTTGAAGTTGGCAAAGCAAAATTTCAATTGATTTTTGCACACACAAGTGTTCGTGTCATATTTTTTTCTAATTTTTAAATAAATTTGAAAATCAAGAATACATTTTTGAATAGGACTTGTAAAAGAGGATATTCTTATTTTTTGAATTTTTTTCATTTTGTATATTTTATGTTATTGATTTTTTGTTAAGCCCCTTCGAAATTGTCCAAAAATATTTCAAGCATTATGTTTAAAAGAAATTAGATGAAAAATATCATATAAATTTGAAAATTTATAACTCATATACCATTGGATAGGCGATTCCTTCACAAATCCAACATGATCAACTCCACCACATAAGGAGAAATTTTGTCTGAAATATGTTAGGGTACAAAATGATGTTGCAGAGAAATTTGTAGGAGGGGAGCTAAAAATCCATTTTTTAGGACCTCAATAGCTTGATCAAGCACTTAAAAATCTCAAACAAGTGCATAAGGTAAAATAACTATATCAAGTGTTCAACAAACCCTCCATCGAGATATTGACATGGTTAAAAAAGGGCTTAGTTGAGACCATTAAGCCATCAAATATCTGTTGTGTTTTGGGTGCGAAGTTTCAAAAAAATAGCTCGATTGAGCTCCTATGTAACTTTGGATTATGTAGGATCTTTATCAAGAATTTATTTTTAATCACTAAAACATCTCGATCGAGCACTTAAATATAGCTCAATCGAGATACTTTTTTCTCCCTCCCAACTCATTCGTTTGCCAAAAGGTGTAACCCAACTCAATGCACTCACACTTAAATAGGTGGAATCTGAATTTTAGCCCAGAGACTGAAAACCGCTCAATAGTGCCAATTTGGGTTAATATTTCCTACTTCTCATTACACTATGATAATGAGGATACCTTTCAAGGAATTGAAAATGTGTTTGGGAAATACATCAATTGGGTTGAGCCATGTGATGGGGTGTTTTCCTGTGCACATATTGGTATAGGGTTTGATCTGGAGAAGGGTTTTCTAGAAGTAGTAAAACTAACCTTAGACAATTGTACCTTCATGTAGAAAGTGGATTATGATCTATTTCCTTTTAAGTGTAACTCATTCCATGAATATGGTAATGTTGCACAAAACTTCCCAAAGGAAAAAGTTCAATAGAATGAAGCAAAAGGGGAGGAATATTGGTAGCATCCTAAATGATGTAGAGGAGAAAATTGCTAAGTAATAGCGAGGAAAAATCAAAACCCAAAAAAGACTAAGGATTTACCAGCTCAAAAGATCTTGATGAATGGGTATGATTTCAATTTTGGTAATCTAAAAGAGGATGAGTTGCAATGAAATAGTTATGCCACCTTGAGAAATTTGTAAAAAATGAGAAGATTCCAAATATGGATAATCATGAATCCAATAATCAACCAAAAGGAACCTAGGAGATCCCTAAAGGAGCCTTGGAGATCCCAAAAGGAATGCCTAATGTAGATGATGTGTTGACTTGGGAAAAAAATAAGATATCCAGATGATGACAAGGTTTTCCCATCACTTAGAAATGAAACAAATGCATAAGGACTATATTTTGTAGATTATACTAATGAAAAAGATTGAATGGGAGGGAGTGGGAGATGCAACAATGAATATCAAATATGGTAGGAAAGGGAAAATGAATACCAATATTGAGGAGATGAAGAAGGATAAGGAATTAGGAAAAATATCAAAAATTGATGCAACATTTATATGATGATTTACTAATCAAATTAAAGGAAGATTGGCCCAAATTTAAGGGTGAGCTTCAAAAACTAGTAGTAAATGATGAAGGTAATATCCTAGATTTGTAGAAAGTTGAGTAGCGGGAATAAGGTTTTGGAAGTATCTTAATAAAAAAGGAGAAGTAGGCCTTAATCCTCCTTCTCCTTGAGACAATAATTGGTGAATATGAGATTCTCAAAAAAGGCAAAACTATATGGCAGACAAGTGGGTTCTCAGTGATCAATTCATGGTCAATTCAAGAGGTTCCTTAAAAGGTGTTTATAAAATGTGGTTTGATACATATGTCCCAATAATTACAAAATAGAGGATACAACATTGGCTTTCCATTTAGCTACTTCACACTGCAAGAAATGAGGTATGTACATTTTCTAAAATATATGCCATTATAGTATAACAATAAAAGTTACTTTCTTGGAATTCTTTAATTAACTAAGATGGTCCTGGGATCATGGGTAAGAGGATCATTTAGTGAAAATTTCTTATAAGAGACATGTTCAAGAAAAAAATGAAGATCTCGTTTGGAATCATGAGATAATAGATATCATTACATAGCTAAATCATATTATATTTGGGTTTATAGGTCTGCTATCTATATTTGGGAACAAAAATTCGAAGGAGTGAAATAAACCATAAAATCATGGATTAAAGACATGTTTTAGGATTAGAAACAAATTTCTAGACTTATCAGAGAGAGATCAAAGGAAAACACCAATGAATATAATATAAAATTGTCATGGAAGGGATACTACAAGAGGAAAATAGAGAGTTAAATCTCCTCCATGAAGCTTTGAAAGCATAGGAGGAAATTTGGCAGTTAAAATCTAGGAGTCTATGGGTAAGTGCTCGGGATCTAAAAACAATTTTTTTCATAATGAAGAAAAAATGGGATAGTGGAGGAACAATATTAAAAAAAATTAAGTCAAGGAAAAAAAAAATTCACATCCTACCATAAAATAAAATAAGTTGTGTTTAAGTATTTTGGAAACCTACACAAAGATCCATGGGCAGAAATAAGGGATATAGAGATGAAATGTTGGACGATTTTCAAATTTTGGTATCATAGGATGAAAATGATAAATTGGAGAAGTGATTGCAAAAGAAAATATTTGGAATATTGTAATGTCTTTTGAAGAATACAAGGCTCAAGGGATTGATATATTATTGGCACATTTCTACAAAACATGCTAGAATATAACAAAATTTGACTTGTGTATAATGGTGGGTTATCATAAAATGGATACCTCTTATCCAAGAAGAAGTATGTCATCCATAATTTAAAATATTTCATCCAAATTAATTTATGTAGCAAATCATACAAAATTATAGCTTAAATAATTGTAGGAAGGCTAAAACCCCTTGTTCCCATGTTAATTTCCAAAAATCAAGGAGAGTTTTTTAGAGATAGACAAATTGTGGAAAATATAATATTAGTTAAAAAATTTATTAATTAAAATAAAAGTGGGAAAGGGTGAGGGAAGATTGTAAATATTTATATGACCAATCGTTTTGACAAGGTTAGCCACTTATTTTTGTTTGAGGTATAGAAAGACTTTTATTTCAGAATAAATTTATAAACTAGGTATCAACCTACATTTCAGGCCCATTGATCTCTCCTCTTGTTAACAGACAATCTATTGGCCTTTTAAGAGCCTCAAATTGTGTGAGGCATGAGTGTCGCCATTCTCGTTATCTTTATATTTTAATGGCTAAGTTGTTGAGAAGGAAAATAAAAATTGAAAGGAGAATGGGTTTTTTTCTAATGATGAGGTTCACCAGAGGAATCAAAAGTATAAATTGTTACTACTTTTCAAATGGCACATTGTTGATGGGAGGATGTTATCTAATAATTTCTTCAAGCTTCAATAAAATTCTTGAGAATTTTGTATCAACATCAAGAGGCTTGATAAAAAAGGAAAAATATCAAATATATAAATGGAATATGATTAAAATAATATAGAAAAAGATTACATGCGGTTTAGGCTTGAAGAGAATTCAAATACATAGGAATTTCTATCACTCTGAGGTATTTCCCTCATCCATCCTAGGAGCCTTTGCTATCAAAGTTAAGAAACAAATTAATATAATGGGGAGAAATCTAGTTGAACCTAGAAGGTAGGGTGGTGTTAATTATGTCTCTTGTATCAACCCTCATTTTTTAATTCATGACTATTTTGGATCTGGAAGATATACATTTAGTGATGACTAAAGAGATTTGAAAGCTTCTATGCCAAGGTGGTAAGTATAATTCCAAAATATCTCATCTCATTAAATGGGTTGCAGTGAAATCCTCTAGGAATTATTGTGACCCACGAGAAAGATATTATAGCTCTTGAATGTAGTCTGTAGGTATGAAATTTATTTGGAGATTATTATCTAGGAAAGATGAATATTGGAAATAATTCATCAGGAAGAAATAATTTTCAGCATAAAGGAACTCATGTCTAGACTCTTTCTCAATCAATCATGGAACATCTCAAATCCCAAGGGTTTTAAGATTGGCTATTACATTGATAAGATCTTCATTAATTGAGATTCCTAGAAACAATATAAACATCATTTTTAGGAATGTTGAAATTATGATCCATAAGTCTTTAGCATTTTTATCCTCTTTGAGGCCTCTACGGGAATAGTTGGATGTGAAAGGTAAGCTTATTCTCTATGATATTTCTTCATTGGCTGAAGAAGGCTATTGGAATAAATGTCATTTTGGAGAGATTCCTCTCCATATACATCATTTGATTTCAAAATTATAAAAATCATTTATCATGTTGTGCCCCAATCTAGTTGTTGGATGAGTACTCTTGGCAAAGGGCTTCCTCAAGTTACACATTTAAAGAAGGATATTTAGCTATTCTTATTTTAAATCCCCCACCCCCCTGTATGTATATTATGGGGAAAAAATTGGAATGGCGATGGTCTCTAAAAATCAGTATCTTCTAATGGAAACCTATGCACAATAATTTTTTAAATGTAGAAAATATAAAAAATAGTGTTATATGTGGGACTTCAAGAGGCTCATATTTCCTTAGATACAAAGAAAAAAACCATTTATTAATAAAGTTCATATTAATTTTTTTTTACGGTACTCAACTATGGATTGTACCCATTTTAAGCTAAGAAGGCTCGCTCTTTTGATAGAATATTTGAAGCTTGGGATAAGAACTACATGGGGAACTTCAAAATGAAGCCACTTTTAAAATATTGTGGAAATCACTACCTAAACACGTATGTTAGAATATTGGTTGGATAGGAATATGAAATATTCCACAATGAGAAATCCCCCTTTCAAATTTATGCTTCTCAATGTATTCTCCTTTCATTAGATCATATGAACACGTGAAAGTTATCAAAAAAATTGCAACTATGGGGAGATGGTTATAATGTATGTTGTTGGAGTCATTTCAATATCTAGATATCCCTTCCTAATGCAACTCCACAAAAGGGAAGTTGGCTCATTAGTTTAGACAAGGAAGACTTTAAGAAATGGATATCTTGATAAATTCTTAGCACTCTTTGCTCTGATGGTGCATCAAAGAACAACTCAAGGATGGCAAGAAGGGGGGTTGTTTCTTTTTTTCCATAAAGGGTGAGTATAATTAACCTATGTGTGGAGTTTGTGCCCTTCATTGAATGAACAAGATGAATACTATGGGTTATTTCAAGGTATGTCCTGGACAAGGGATCATTTAATTACTAGGTTTTATATAATAGGAGACTCAAAATTTTTAATGGGATACATATCGAAAGGATTTGGCTTACCTGACATGAAATTGAATTCCATATTCATTATAATCAAATCTCATCTTGAGAAGTGTAGTGAAAACAATATCTATCAATTACTATGAAAAAATAACTCCAAGGTCGATCAATTAACAAATAGGGTTGCTAGTTTCAAGCCTTGTTCATTCTAAACCCATGAAGATTTAATTTTGAGTACAATACCATAAGGACCTTCATGGTAGAAAAGGGTTGGAATGTTAGTTTCATATTGTCAAAGTGAAAAGGAGATAAGTGGAAAAGGTTGGTAACCTCACATGGGTGGGCGGGGGCGGGTGAGGCTCGTAAAATTTTCATTATTACATGCATGGGAGATGATTCATTGGGAGATCAAAAATTTAGAAGAGGTGTCATGCTAGGTTGCATATACAAGAAATTCACATCCTAGCTGCAACTTTTGCAACATTTTATTGATCTTTGGGAGTTGGAATCTTAGCATGCTTAGGGTCTAATAGTACATTGTTATAACAAAAGGAAAAGTGTCAATCCCTACATGGAGAAGGTATATTCGTGACTCCATGATTTGAATATTATATGAGATAATTAGGATAACACTTCCATGATTGCATCTCATTCCTCATTATCTCTGGTTGTGGCATCATTAGGCTACAAACGAGTGATTTTATGGAGGAATTTTCATTATATCTAGTATTTGGAAACAAATGAAATGGTATTTAATCTCACCAATCACAGTGAACATACATGGACACTAAATAGTTGGTCATATCTCCTTTAATAGACTATGTCTACAAAATTATCTATTTTCCTTCTATTCCTAGTATCCATTAGAATTCAATGCATTGGTGGTTTTGAATTTTTCTTCTCTATTTGTTTCTGAAGAAAAATTAAAGTGGTAAAAGTTTGGTGCTTTTAGAACTATGGTTTTTTATGTAGGGTTATGTTTTCTTGATATTTAGCTTCCCTTTGGCATTTTGGTCTTTATTCAAAGGCCTAGTCATCGTTGAGTTCCCAAGGTGGGCTTTACTATTCTCTTTAGATGGGATAGCTACTTAGGACAACACCATCTCTATTAGTTTTCTTGCGAGTATTTGGGGACTCTGTTGAAGGATAACATATAATAGCCCTTGCAAACCAGACATTTTATCAAATGTTTTAAATTGGTATTTTTTAAATGTATATATGTTTAACTTATATATTTATTCACTTTATCATTAATATTACTTTAACATAAAGTTATAACTTAGTTATTTTTTATGATTTTTTAATTTTATTTTAACAACATGAGATGTATCATGAAGTAAGTGTTTTGATGTTTGTTATAGATTAATTCCTATCAATATTTACCAATAATTTAATTTATATGGCCACACTACTAATTAATAAGCTTATTAAGATGGCAAAAAGGGCACAACTACTTTTGAGATAGATTTCAGCCTTCAACCTATGACTACTTCTAAGAATATTAGAAAATACTATATGGAGATTAAATCCCTACCATGCACCTAATAATTATTGATAATTAAATTAAAGCTATGAAATATCCATGCCGAAATAGAAATGCATATCAACGTAATTATAAGGAAATATGATTTCAACATCTTATAATGAGATTGTGAATTCATTTTTCTAAAACTATCCTACTATTTAGTTTGCGTTATCGTAATACTATACAATGATTTTTGAAAATTACAAGTAACTAAATGTTTAATTATTTCATTTTATTTTTTATTTTCTTCTCACGTTAAGAGGGATTGCATGTTCAAAAGGATACTATTTCTTATTTATATATCAGCTAAATCAATGTCAATACCAAGAATAAAAAAAACTTAAAATATGGGATTGTTTCTTAGATTAATCAAATCATTAATATTTTGTCGATGTTTCAATCCATCTAATGTTTTTCATCCTTAAGGCAAAGGAGAAAAAATCAATCTTTCCAAATGTTTAAATAACATAGATGCATCCGGGTCCATAGTTAGGTGTTATGAATTAGTTGTTAGGAATTAGCCAAAAAAGAATTTTATTTATTTATTTATAGATATTAAATTAATATTAAATAAAGTAAAATAAAATTAATTAAAATATATTAAATTAATATCTATTTTAGAATAAGAATTAATCATTGGAAATACATTGCTACGAACTAGCTCTTAGGAATTAGCAGTTAAGAATTAGTTTCTTAGAAGAATAATTTTTAAATTTTTTATTTTTCAAATTTAAATTAAATTAATATTTAATAATGGAAAAAAATTATAATTTTTTTTTATAAAAATAAGCTTAATATTATTATTAAATATTACACTATCAGAGAATAATTATTTAAGAAATCCAAAGATTCATAAGACTAGGATCCCACTGAGACCTATTGTTAACACAATAGGTGGGCCCACTTATCTTCTTGCTAAATTCCTAACTCAGAAACTCAAAAAAATTGTTGGTTGCACAAATTCCTTTGATAAATACTATGTTTCTTTTGTCAAAGAGTTTAAAGATATAAGGCTTGACATAAGGGATTTGTTAGTAAGATTTGATGTTGTTTCCCTTTATATAAAAATCCCTATTCATGAGGCAATCTATGTCATTAATCATGTCACTCATAATGACATGGAAAAATTGGTTGGTATTTTCCTTACCTCCACTTTTTTCAGCTTCTAGGGTGAGTTCTTTGAAAAAACTTGTGGGGTAGCGATGGGTTCTCCTCTTTCCCCTATACTTTTGTAGCTTATTTATGGAAAATTTTGAGACCAAATATTTTTCCTCTTCCCAATTCTGCCCTATGAAATGGAAGATATTTGTTGACAATACATGCATCATTCGGACCCATGCTCATGAGAAATTATATTAGTTTCTCAGCCATATTAATTCCCAATATGACTCCATCAAATTCATGATGGAAGTTGAGTTAAACGGGTGCCTTCCTTTCCTTGATATTCTCCTCTTTAGAATGAATGACAATCCCATTTCTCACCAAGTTTTTTTCAAAAAAAATCACATAGAACAATATCTTCATGCCATCTCTCATCATTTTCTGACACAAAAATTCAGAGTTCTCAACACTCTTACCACCAATGCTCTTACAATTTCCGATAAGAATCACTTCGAAGAAGAAAATTATTCTGAAAGTTTGTAAAAATAATGGCTATAGCAAGAATCAAGGCCCTAGAGCATTTCAAAGAGAGAGTAAAGAATCAAAAGTTAAACCTTCTCGTGATGATAAAATTCCCAATGTGTAGCTTCCCTTTATCTGGGGGGCACATATAAGATTTCTCATATTCTTAAGATGAGTATAGTTTCTGCTATCTTCACACACCTTACTACCATTAAAAATTATCTTATATTTGTTAAAGACTTGGTCAACCCTAAAGAGATGAAAGGGGTCCACACAATTCCTTGTTCTTGTGGGATTCCTTACATTGGTGAAACTGGTTGCTTCATTAACCAAATAATCTAAGAACATGCAGTAGACATTAAAAACAATAGTTCCTGTTCCTTAGCTTTAGCTAAATACATGGTAAAATCTAAGCACCATGTCTACATTGAGGATTCTCGGGTCATTGTTGATGACTTCCATCAAAAGAAGCTAAGAGAGGCCATTGATATTGAGAATAATGCAATCAATATCAACACAGATGATTATTGGAAATTAAGAAAGAGTTGGACTCCCACCCTCTCTTCTTGATTACCCTTTATTTTTTATTTTTTATTTTTAATCCTCTTTCAATTTCTTAAATAATTATTCTGCGATAGTTTAATATTTCATAATAATATTAAACTTATTTTTATAAAAAATTACAAATTATTTTCTATTATTAAATATAAATTTAAGTTTAATTAAAAAATTAAAAAAATTAAAAACAACTAAGTATTCTTCTAAAACTAATTCCTAATGGCTAATTCCTAACAGCTAGTTCAGAATGTCTTATTCTCAATGGCTAACTCTTATTCTATAATTAAATATTAATATACTCTATTTTAATCAATTTTAATTTAATTTAATTTAATATTAATTTGATATCTAAAAAAAATTGGCTATTTTCTAAGAACTAATTCGTAATGACTGACTTTGAACACGGATGCATCTCTTCTATTTAAACATTTGGAAAGATTGATTTTTCAACTTTGTCCTGAGAATGAACCATATTAGATGGTTTGAAACGTCAACCAAATCTCAATGATGTGCTTAATCTGAAAGACAATCTCATTATTAAAAGTTTCTTTTCTTTTATGATTCTCATGCTAAAATAAAACTCATGTTCAAAAAAGCATTGTTTTTTAAATTATATACTAGCCTATATCCATCTTAACTCGAGATCTATCGAGCACCAAGTCGGATCAAATCTCTCGAGGTGCAAGCCTTTTTTTGAATGCAAAACTTGACGAAATGTTTTCACCTTGAGAGGTTTTGATCTATTTTATAATTTCCTTGTCAACATTTTGAACAATAAGATTTCTTCATGTTCAAATTTTTCCTCCCTAGGATCCATAAATATTGGAGCATGATCATATTCTCTTAAAACATGTGTCTTAAATATGAACCCAACTTGATGGTTTGAAACATTAATGGGAAAATTCTAAACGTAATGGATTCAAAAAATTTATTACACATAATTACTAATAATAGAAGCCACAATTAAACAACAGGTTTGATTTCTCTTAGAAGTTCATATATCTAGAGTTAAGACGGATCCAGGCTAGTTTCAGTCATGCAACCATAAATTTTTCTAACATATGATTAGTCTAATAAATTTAAATGTGTTAAATTTCTCTAAGATTAATCTGATGAGTTCCTTATCTTCTATATATCATGCACATTGGGCCTATATTTGTAATAAATACCTAAATTCCAACCTATATTTGTCTCCTCACACAAATGACATATTTGAACTTGAGATTATCCTTAAATCCCACTACATAATTTTTTATGTGCAAAATTCATATAGGTTGAGATTGGGCATAGATATCTTTTAAACATCTTTTTCATAGCATTTTCTTTGCATCTTGTACTATATCTAACTTGGTTAACTATTGTTTTCCTTGTGGATATGTAATATATTTTTCATCTTTTGGTTTCCTCTATTCTTCATGCTCTTCAACTCTCACTCCCTCTATCTTTCTTTCTTGATTTCCTCTGTATTGGGCACTTTAGTGTATTCTTTACTCTTGACATTATTCAATTCTTATTTGTTGTATCTTTCATCATTGATATTCTCTTTGATATTCTCTTTGATATGCCTTTTTTCATTCAAAATTTTCCATCATCTATTCTTGTCATTTTTCAAATGTCATTTGTTTTTTACTGTCTTTGCTGATCTACTCTTTTCTTATCCATTTGTTGTTGACACTCCTTAGTAATTGTTATTTCTTATGAATTTCTCTAATGAATTTCTCATTATTTCTCATTTCTAATGAAGAAGGAACTATGATAATAATTAAGATAGATCTAGGCTTCTTTTTGTTCTTTTCTATTTAATATTGATCGAGGCTTACGATTGCAGTAATAGAGAAACCAATCCCCATTTTCAATAATTACAGTGTGCATACACTAAAATAAATACACACTATTAATATAATTAATTTGAAAATAGTGCACATCATCCATCTAATTACATCACATTAGAAATTAACATCTACATTAAAATCAATGTATCCATAGTTGTCTTGTGCCTTTATCTATCGACATTGTCTTTGTTATTAAATTCTATTTAAATGGATCTACGATGATGATTATTGTAACATAGAAATCAATGCCCATCATTAATAACCATTCTTTTATAACTAAAATGAATGCACATTGTTAATTTAATTACATTGAAATTAATACATATCTTTCATCTAGTTACATCATCAAAAATTAACATTTACATTGAAATCAATGCATTAACTACAATCAATCAGGTAGGATTATAAATCAACATCTAGACTAAAACCAATGCATCAAGTACCATATTAAATATAGTTAGAAATCAACATCTACATTGAAATCAATGCATATATTTCTATAAAAGGAGGAAAAATATCAATTTTAAAATAATCTAAACTCGAGTTAGGACCTTACATATAGATTTACCACTTTTTTTTGTTTTCTAGGTTATGCGAGTACTTATATGACTGGAACGCCTATGTTTTGGCTTTAGTATTCATAACCTAAGGACATCTAAGTTGTCAGAATCACTCAGGGATTGCACTCGACCTAGGCTACATGAGCCCTTATCATCGCTAAATTTTTTCCCACAACAAGTTCAAACCAACGACCTTTCCATCATGAAGTGACTTAATATAACACCCTAACATCATCTCCTATATTCCCTGGTATCTTTTTTTTTTTAATCTAATTTAAAGGCTTTAATGGATTTATAAATTCAGCTTTGTTTAGCCTATAAAAGTCTTACTTTCACACTCTTTATGATTAATAATGTTCAATTTTATAGAATACCATATAATATTAAACATAATATTATATAACATTATATTAAATATTATATAATATTTTATTTTAATAACTTATAATATTATGTTTAACATTATAGTATTATAATACTATGACTAATGTAATATAATAGTATAATAGTATATTATATTATATTATATCAAATCTATCATTTATATATCATATAACATTAAACCCTCAAGGTTTAGCTCAATTAGTCGAGTCTTGTTGTTAAAAGAGCATTTTCTATTGAAAGGTCAGTGGCTCAATTCTCTTGGAAATCTTGGGGTTAGCATAAGGTTCTAGCCCTTCACAACATGTATCCTAATTAAGAGAAACCCAGAGAAACTTTGGGTATCTTGCGAATAATGTTTCACCCCGAACTTGTATTCATGTGCTCTCCCTATCCAAATAAATATATTGAAGAGATATATAACTTCTCTTTAATGTTTGTTGGTTGATCCATTATGGATATTAAGGTGCGTTCATTTTAAGGCCATGTTTTTCCACTTTTGGAGAGATAATTTTTTGATAGGAATCTTTAGACCTTTTGTATTTAGGCCATAACGTTTCCTCCTAACTCAGATTTGGGTGCTCTTTGTTTGAAAATAAATATTTGTAAGTTTTATATAAATTTATGTTATAATTTCTCCAAGATTCCTCATGAATTTTCCAATGAGTTCATTTTAGTATTGGCATCCAAAGAAAGAATCATTTAATAATGTTAGAATATTCTTTTTTTGTTTTTGTTTGTTTGTTGGTTTTTTTTTGTCTTTTGTTTTTTGCTTTTTGTTTTTGTTTTTTGTTTGTTGTTTTTTTCGTTTTTTGTTTTTTGTTTTGTTTTTTATTTTTTTGCTTTTTTGTGTTTTGTATTTTTGTTTTTGTTTTAATTTTTTGTTTTTTGCTTTTTGTTTTTTGTTTTTCGTTTTTTGGTTTTTTTTTTTTTCCATTTTTTTGTTTTTTGTTTTTTGTTTTTGTTTTTTGTTTTTTGTTTTTTGTTTTTTAGTATTAAAATGAACATGTAGGTAACTATGTGAGGAATATTAAAAGAATTATAACAGAGAAGATATATATCTCTTCAAGAGCTTTCTTTTTACACCAAGAGTGACCAAATTTGAGTTCAAGGTGAATAGTTATGGCCAAAATATACCTTAAAATGAACATGCCTTAAAATCAATAGGGAATCAACCATAACAAATAAAAGAGAAGTTGTATATCTCTTCGAGAATTTTTTTGAGATAAAGAGAATCTAAATCAAAGTTTAGGGTGAAAGTTATGCCCAATATACCCCAAATATTCCTTGGTCAATTCCTTAATAAGGATACATTTGGGATTGGCTAGATAATTATGAGGCTCCATAGTTGAGCCGACATGAAGTGATCCCTTTGAGTCGATATTCCTGGTAAAAATATTTTGTTTACGTAGTGGTCATGAATCTCTAGAGTCTGTGAACCATACATTAGAAATAAATAAATAAAATAAAAAATTATGATATATTAAACTTAATATTATATTAATCCAAATTTATTAAATCCAATATTATATTAAACCTAATAATATTAATATTATAATATAAAAAAATTAATATTAATAATTGGTTTAATATTTATATTTAACCAAATATTACATTAAAACTATTTATATTATATCTAAACTTGTAAACATTTCTCAAGTTATAGTAAGGGGAAATTGCATAGAACTATCTATCTCGGTCCTTGATGGTAGCCTTCACCTCTTTTTCTATAATTTTGAAGTTTATTTTCGACAAACTATTCATGAATTCGATGATAGAAGCGTCACCCTCATCTCCAAGACATACAATAGTGTTATCTCACTTAAATAGCTTAATAAGATGCAAGATATCTTACTTAATATGTTGTAAGGTAGAGAACTTATATTAAATCTAATATCACAATATCATAAATAATTATAATATGATAATAGTTATAAAATAATCATTATATAATGTAATCATTAATATATTTTGATAATTGTGGATCATCGTTTCTTATACTTTAATTGAATAAATTAATAAATAATAAAGAATTAATATCTTATCCTAGATGCATTTTATGTATGATGTTTTTTTGTTAAAATAAATGTTAAATGAAGCAACAATCTATTTTATTGCTTCTATCTATTTTTTTTTTCTAAGAAATACATAAATAATGTTTGATATTAACTCTTGGTAAACATGCTTAATTACATATAAAACACTCTATTTGGTTTGAAGACTTACTTAAATTATGGTAAGTAGTAACTCTAAGTGAATATATCTATTTACAAAAGTAATATATTAATTTACTTATATTGAGTGATGTGATATAAAAAAATGTCATATGGAATTCTAAACCTAATATGGTCATATTTAATCTTTGAAATAAATTTGCATTCAGTCGACATTTAAATGTTTACACTCATTTATGAGAAGTACAACATATCCTCCATACTGGGCTATAGATCACCTCTCAACAAAATCAACTAAATAAATTTCAATATCAAAAATAAAAATAAAAAATTATCAAAATCCCTTAAGTATTCAATTCCAAAAACTAGACATGATCGTTACAACTCTTCAAGTGCTTTTCACTGAAATCTATAGATAAACTCTACACCTCTTCAGGTGCATGATACCAAGGATGCCATATGCATCCATATCCTTCAAGTACTACCGACGGTTCCATTTTCTTAGGTTCCTTTCAAATATCTATTCTAATCATGGGTGGTGAGGTCATGGATGGATATTAACTAATCCAACTCATTCGGTATTGGTGAAAGACTAATGATCATTAAAAATTAGTATTAAAGTGTTATTCTAAGCTTCCTAATGCAACATTGTTACACAACATGAATACTAGTAAGAGGGAAATGTAATCACTTATATCACTTTTTATCATATAACCTTTTAGTTATATAGAATCTTAGAAAAAAATTTCTTGTATATGCACACATCTAAACATATAAAATAACATTCCCTAATATTTTCACTATCTTAAAATATTAATAATTTTTTTAAAATTTAAAAATTAAAAACATATATAATAAATCATATCTAATCACCAATAATTTTTTTTTCTTTGGGTAACTTATAAACTTGTAGCATTTTTCAAAATGGATACTATAATGTTAGATTTTAAACTTCATGGTTTTCTTTTAGAGAAAGATGGTTCAGATCTTCACAATATTACATGAATCTGGTTGAAGTTTCAAATCCTAAAGGGCATGCACCATGAGGACAATGAATGAATGAAAGAAGAGTCAAATGGAGGATGGATACCCCGGATGCGGGTGATTAAAGGCAGAGAGAATGACACGGGCCATCACGTGGCCGGTTGTCACGACCACACTCAAAGGTGGTACCACGCGTTAAGGAGGTTTAATGAAGTTAAGAGCGGAGATGAGACGGCATTAATGCCTGTCCTCTCGGATCGAGGGAGGCAGATGGGCAGTAGAGCGATGGAGAAGTTTAAGCAGGGGAGGATGGCTGGTTTGAGGGAGTATGGTGAGTCTGGTGGAGAGTCCCTCCTTTGTGCAAGCCGCAAGGTGAATGCAGAGTCGAGGGGGGAAACGGAAGACTGTGAGATTGCTCCACATCGTTGGAAGGTGAACTGGAGTTATATGCTGAATGTCCTATTGCTAATTCTTGCTGTTCGAGAGGTGAATTTGCTCGGTCATTGGGTTCGTGTGGTGAATTTGCTCTGTCATTGGGCTCGAGGGGCGAATTCAGGAAATTGGGGAGGGTTCTGGAAGTGGGCTCTGGAAGCCTGTTCTTGGAGCTGGCCCTCAAGTCTAGTTCTTGACGCTAATTACTATCTGGTTCTTGGCGCTAATTCTTGGAGCTCAGGCGCGTTAAAGTATTGGACTCCTAAGGCCAGAGACCGAGAGTGGTGGTGGAATTCGCTCTAGCTACTGGGAGTTGCGTTAATCCTGGTGAATGTTCACAGCATTGATTTTGAAAGGCATTTAAGTATGCCGAGGGATAGGCCACGAATGGGTAGCCGGAAGGGAGGAATTCAAGGTCGAGCTCCGCTGAGAGAAGACCATCACTCCCCTTCTTCTTCAATAGAAGTCACCTCTCAGCCTTGTTGGTTTCAGGATAGCAATGACGAAGTTGGTGGGCAGAAGGAAAGCAGCCCAATTGAAGGAGATAGCCAGAGAGAGCTCCCCATGCTCAGGTATCGTCTCCCCTGTCCGCATGTCAACTCCTCTCTGATCGTGACAATTGCTGTGGAACCTGGCATTGAGCCTCAGCTGCATAGGCAGCATCCCAGTGGGGATGACTCCCCTGTTGCTTGCCTTCCCGTGGGTGAAGAAAGTGGATGGGCTCAGCCCGAGCTTGTTCCAGGGATGGGTTGGTGGGTTCCATGCCACGCGGGTGGGCGGAAATTGGAACGCCCTGGCCTCAATCTGGACCCAGAAGCTGGCCCCTCGGTACGCGCAGTCACTCATCCGCCTGGTTCGAGTAAGGGCAAGCAGAAAATGGAAGACTCCGACCCTAATTTGGATCCTGTAGCTGGTCCCTTGGTGCGTGCAGCTAATCGTTTGCCCTGTCTGAGGGAACTTTCCCGAAAGGACATGCCTCATAAGATCATTCAGCTCTCGGATTCAGAGAATACGCTCCACTTCGGATGCAGAATTGCAGAGGAGCTCCAGTCTACTGATGAAGAATGAATTTGTCATGGTAATTTCTGTTTTGTATGGGATTTTCAGGGGCAATTCAGTCATATTGTCCATATGTCGGCTTTTTAGTCCAAATGTCGCTTGTAAATGTCCAAGTGTCCAGTGTTTCTGTTCAGTGGTCTGTGTCTTTGTCCGTGTCAAATGTGTTTATGTGCATCAAATGTTCAGTCCAGCAATGGACAGTCTATCAGTGTTATGTAATAGAGTCAGCAGGGGTACAGCGAACCACCCAATTTTGAACACACTCAAGTTGGGTGCTGCAATATGGGCAAGGCCAGGGAGCCTGAGAAAATCCACTTAAACCTTGCCCTCTGTAATCTTTTTGTATATTTGTTTTGTAAAAATAATAGAAGTAGTCATATTCAGAAAAAAAAAAAAAAAAAATGGAGGATGGATAAATAATTAATGAAAAAAATTAATTTCAGAAAGAGTTGATTAAAATCCTAAAAATATAAACTATAAAACCTATACCTAAATGAAATAATTTCAGAAAATAAATAACTTATTATTATGAATAAATAATTATTAATTAATTATTATAAATAAATAATTAATAATAATAATAATGTACTTATTTATTAATAATGTATTTATTCATTCATTTGTAATAAATAAATAATTATGATTATTAATTATTTAATTACTAATAATTAATAATCTATTTATTTTTAATAAATAAATTATTTTTATTATAAATAAATAATCATTAATAATAATTAATTTGAATAAAAACATTTTCCTAAGAAATCACAAAAGCTTAAATTTGAATATTTAATATATTTATTATAATTGAATATAATTTAACCTAGAGCCTTAAACTATTTTTTTTTATAAATTGAATTACGAAAATTAAATATTATAATCAACATATTAATGTTATAATCAATTATATTGATGCGAGACAATAAAGTAATTAAGAGTTAATATAATTATTGTTATTTTAATTAATATTGACTATTTAATATCATTTACTTTACTTTAATTAGATTATTTAAGAAATCAAAGATAAGGATAAGGATAGAAACTTATACTTGAGATTCTATATATGAGAATA
This sequence comes from Pinus tabuliformis, assembly GCA_031772625.1. Lineage (NCBI taxonomy): Eukaryota > Viridiplantae > Streptophyta > Pinopsida > Pinales > Pinaceae > Pinus > Pinus tabuliformis. Next base: position 291,001,473 of record CM062815.1, on the reverse strand, counting down.
AAATCTCGATGAGCGAAGGTGTCTGATTAGAGGAAGCCAATTTCTATTGATCTTGCTCCCACCATCCATATTGAGATTATGTGGATGCTTCATAATATCAAGAGTTTCTCTGATTTTCCTCTTTTGATAATGCTCTTCCTTGGGGATAATCCTGAGACTTTCTAGACAAACATCGTGCTTAGTCTTTAAGGAGTGTTTTGCAATGGTTGAAGTGTGCGATATTTCATTCTTAATATTAGAATTGTATTCTTTTATCTCCTTTGAAATGAATTCCATGTCTCTCGAATATAACATTTTCCATAAGAACAATCAATTTTATAAACTCCCTTAGGCTAATGTTGATCGATATTATACTTAACAGACCTTAGTATTTGTTTTATCTTTTCTTATGTTGTCAAATAAGTGAATATGTCTTCCTTCCCAAAAATATTAGCAATCTTATTTGTAACTCCTTGAATGTATGGTATGAAATCTCTACCATAATGAGCCTGAGGGATTTGGGAGAAGACCTTTCTTTTAGCTCTTTTTATAGCTTTCTTAATACCCTATACTTTTAAATACATAGGATAAGTGTTTTATATCAATATTAAAGTGATTAGAGTCAAATATTCTAAGGGCCCTAACATGAAGAGTGTTAAGGACACCAACTTTTTGAGACGGATGATGATAAGATTAAGCATGAATATAGCTTTATGTGTGAGTTTTCTTCCTGAAGACTTGATGACCAAAAGTACCATCCTCCTTCCTGATAATAAGGACATCTAAGAATGAAATTATTCTATTCTCTTCTAGTTCCATAGTAAACATTATTTCAGACAAGATAGAATTAATGTGATTAAAAGACTTATCAATTTCTATGGTACCATGAGTCCATTTTAGGTTGATGTCATTAACAAATATCTTCCACCAAGTTGGTTTTAAAGGGTAGGATTCAATCACTTTCTTATCAAAGTACTCCATGTATAAGTTCAGGACAATTAGTGAGATTGGTGACCCCATTACTACTCCAGATATCTTCTCATAATAACTTCCTTGGAAACTAAAAGAAGTGGAACGCAAACAAATATTTGCTAGCTTTTTTGTTTTCGCATCAGTGACTTCTTTAATAACACAAACAACCTCATCTAAGGTAGTTTTGGTAAATAAATGCACTACATCAAAACTCATAAGAATGTCATCTTTATCCACTGTCTCATTTTTAATAAGTTTTACAAAATCATTGGAGTCTTTAATATAAGAATCAATGTTTACAACGAGAGGTTTAAAGACCCTGGAAACATATATTTCCAATTCATAGGTGGGGGATCCAATGGTATTTACTATTGCTCTAAGAGGAGCCCATTATTTGTGGATTTTTGGCAGTGCATAAATTCTAGGAATAACTTCACAGACAAGATTTAACCTCTTCTTTAACTTCTCATCAAGGTTGGACACCAAAATTTCCTTCTTAACCTCTTTTATAAACTTTGGTATGGGGTTGGTGTTAATATTCTTATAACTACCACAATTAAGATGTTCATTCATTTTAGGAATGTAATCATCTTTATCCAAAACAACCACTACTCCTCCTTTATCCACCTTAAGAACCATAATTATGTTATTATTACAAAGGGACTTAAGAGAAATTTGTTCATCCTTATATAAATTACTCTTTGGGGGTTTATCTTTCCTCATTATGAGGGAAAATTCCTGTCTTAATACTTCTTTGTACTCAAAGGAGAGGCCTTGAATCCCTTCCTCACTATTTCGAATGATCTTCTCTATTGGAATGATCTTTGGTGCAACAACAAAACCCAAGCCTTTGCTAAGAATATTAATTTTTTCTGAATTCAATTCTTGAGATGACAAATTAACCACCTTATTTCTAGGTTCTGCTCTTGAAATAATGTCATTCCCCAGGTTACATTCCGATGTTTTAAAAACTAACTTATTATTCAAGTTGATTTCGTAGCTCCTACGGTTGTTGTCTTTTGAGCTAACAATAAAATGAGTTATTTTAGAGCTATCATTTATTTCAACATCCACGTTGAAATTACATTCTTTAACATTGCTTTCTTTTTTACCAACGTCGTTAATGTTTTCTATGCAGTTATCCTTTCTTTATATGAGCTTGAGATTCCCAATATTGTTGACAATTTTGGAGTCACTTCCCTTGCTTTCTAAACCCCGAATATTGCTACCTATTTTAACATAAATGTGGAAAACATTATTCACAAAACCTATGTTACATAAGACTATGCTATTGTATCTAATATGTTTTTTATCCATGCTTCCATAGATTACCTTACCATTCAGTTTTAAACTCCTTAAGCCACTATCCAAGTTTTTGATTATTTATGTGCTTCTCTATAAACTCTTTCTATATTTGTTATGACTCATGCATAAAATGGCCTCACCACTTCTCTCACAGCCTCCATCTCTTATTATCGAATGCTTGTGTCATTTTCCATCGAATCTTTCATTTTATTTTTCACGAGTCGAACTCATGATTCTTGGACCGAAAACCAAACTCGTTATGAAATGGTTCGATTCATAACATCAATTTCATTGCTGGAAGACCGGTTAAGGGAAATATCGACTTGATCTGTCCTAGGAAATTTGTTTTTCAACGTAGAAAGATTCTTAGATTGTCTTTCTTCAGCAATCTAGCATTCCTTAATTACTATTAATAATTAATTATTTATAGTAATAAATAATTATTTATTTATTAAAAATAAATAAATTTTCAATTATTAATAAATAAATAAATAAATAAATTATTATTAATAATGATTTATTTATACTAATAATTATATATTTATTACAAATGAACAAATAAATAATTATTAATACATAAATAAATAAATATTATTAATAACTATTTATTTATAATTATTAACTAATAATTATTTATTTATAATAATAAGTTATTTATTTTCTACAATTATTTCATTTAGATGTAGGATTTATAATTTATATTTTCTAGGATTTTTGAAATTAAATTTGTTCATTTATTATTAATCCTGCCTCTCTTTGACTCTTTTTTCATTCATTCATTGTCATGATGATGGATGCATTTTGGGATTTCAAAACCCAAAAAGATTCATCTAATACTGTGGAAGATCCAAACCATATTTCTCTGAAAGAAGATAGCAAAAGTTTAAAATCTAACATCATTTCCCTCTACAGAGGGGCTGCATGGAATGAGATCCATTCTCTCTAAATTTCAAGGATTAAAATTGAAAGAAGATCCATCGACCTGCAATTTTTGAAACATTGTCATGGAAATACAATTATTCCTTTATTTTCTCGTGTAAGGAATATACCCCATAATAAGAATAAATATAAATCATTTTTAAATTAAGTTTGGCACTAATTCGTGGAGAAAGTAGGAAAACTCATGCTACGTTGGACATAGTTGGACATATAGCCCTAGCCGCTCATTTAAAATTTCCAAACATCATTGATTAGGAATTATGGAAAGCAATTGATGAAAAAGTTGTGCTTAATGCTTAGAAGGAAGGTCAGATTACTCGAGAAATATAATCTAAGAAACTTTCTAGGTCGAAAACAAAATACACAGGATTAATCCAATCAATATTTTGCTTAACCGTTCTTCCAGCAATGCAATTGATGTTGTGAAATAAAACATTCTAGAATGCGTTCTGTCTTTTGCACAAGAATAATGATCTTGCTTAGGGAAAAATAAAATGAATGATTCAATGGAAAAGGACCAAGGCATTTGATAATAAGAGAGGGAGCCCCTTGAGGGTGTTTCATGCAAGGGTCATAATAAAGATAGAAATAGTTGAGAGAAGAAAAAAATAATTGAGAGCTTGGATAGTGGCTTAAGGAGTTCAAAAGTTGATGGTGAAGTAATATATGGAAGCATGAATAGCAAATATAATGATGGAAGCATGGATAAAAAACATATTATATAAAACAACATAGGGTTAGGCAACATTGTCTTTGTGAATAATGTTTACCACGTTTTTGGTAACATAGGTAGTAGTATTAAGGGTTTAGAAAGTAAGGGGAGTGGCACCAAAATCATCAACAACGTTGGTAATATCAAGAGCATAGAAATAAGAAAACAAGTACATAGGAAAAAATAATGGCATGGATAGAGAAGTAGGAAATGTTCAAGAACATAATTTCACCATGGTTTTCTAAATAAATTATAGCTCTAAAATAACTCATTTTATTGTTAGCCCAAAAGATAGTGATCATGGGAGCAGTGAAGTCAGCTTTGAATGTAACCTAGGTAATGACTTAGTTTCAAGAGTGGAATCTAGAAAAAAGGTGGTTAATTTGTCATCTCAAGGATTGAGTTTAGAAATAATTAATATTCTCAGCATAGGGGTTTGTTGTTGCACTAAATAACATTCCAATAGAGAACATCATTTGTAACATTGAGGAAGGGATTCAAGGTGTATCCTTTGAGGAAAAAGAAGTATTAAGACAAGAATGTGCCCTCATAATGAGGAAATATAAACCCCCAAGATTAATTTAAATAATAATGAACAAACTGATCTTAAGTCCCTTTGTAATAATGTAAGAATTGTGGTTCTTAAGGAATATAAAGGATGAGGAGCAGTTATTTCATACAAATATGATTACATTTGTGAAATGAATAAAAATATTAATTGTGGTAGTTATAAGGAGCTTAGCACCAACCCCATACCCAAGGTTATAAAAGAGGTCAAGAAGGCAATTTTGGAGACCAACCTTGATGATAAGTTAAAGAAGAGGTTAACTCTTTCCTATGAAGTTATTACTAGAATTTACGGGTTGCCAAAAATCCATAAAGAAGGGGTTCATCCTAGACCAATAGTCAATACCATTGGACCCCCCGCCTATGAATTGGAAAAATATGTTTCAAATATTCTAAAACCTCGTGTTGGAAACATTGATTCTTTTATTGAAGACTCTATTGATTTTGTAAAATTTACTAAAAATGGGAGAGTGGATAGAGATGAAATTCTTTTGAGTATTGACGTAGTGTCCTATTGACGAACTAAAATGTACCACCAACAACTAGGGTGTCTCCCCGGTGTGAAGTCCCAGTTAGACGTCACATCATTTGGGATAGGAGCCCCATCCAGTAAGCGGAACCGACTGCCGACATGAATGTTTTTGCTCTTGGTTATCAAATGAGGAGGTGTCAGCATGGGGACAAGAACGAAATTCCCAGATAGTGAAACAAATCAACTCAAGATTGACACACTGTGGAAAGAGGTACAAACAAGTCTCAGCAACAATAATAATAGTTATGCCATCAGAGGGATCAATGAGCTAAAATGCAATCAGACATACATAAAGAATAACATGTTAGAAGTTAATCGCAAAATAGTTCACAATAGATCACTCGCATGGCAAGAAATAAGTAAACATAGAATCAAAAGCAAAACATACATGCAATAACTATTAATCAGTTCATAACATATTGCATGCATGAATGCACACATACAAATATAGTGAAAATACGAGACAACAAATACAATCACCATGAGAAAGCATGGGAATTAGTTCCAAATGGGAATAACATCTTATCAAGTTGTGGAAATCAATTTCGCTAATGATGGACTCACCTGGAAATTCCAAAACGTTGGATAAAAAACAACTAACAGGTTCTTCCACATATTGCTGAAATCAACCAACCTATATGTATTGATGTTTTCATACATCTTATTAATTTTGTTGCAACTTCAAGTACATATCTTACAATTGGTCAAAACCCAATAGTGGAACATGGGCTTCCCATACCATTTCCCAATGCAAAACCCTAGCCTCACTGCAACTTCATCCTACTAGCTACCAAGAGCTGAATGCCTCTAGCTCTCAAGCATTAGTTAGCTATCTAATCCTAGCCTCAAGTAAAGTGCACAAGTCCATCCGCTTACAATGAGACATGAGGCCATATTTATAGAGATGAAGTGATTGTTCACTTACCGTTATCCTTCACCTCTCTGTTGGCATTATGGCTAAAGTGTTGTCCTTGATGGCAACCCATTCAGGTGGTAGTTCACTATTCTTCAAGTCAGCAGTAGAAGTTGATGATCAGCTCTCATTTTATTGAAAAATTATGAAGGACGCAGGAAGCCAGTTCAGAAGGTGCATACCCGCAGGTATACCATGTAGAACCCGCGTCCAAGGACGCAGGCCAGCCGTTCAGGGGGTGCGTCCACCCAGTGCACACATTTCAAGGCAGAGAAAAGCACGTGGGGGTTTCTTGTGTGGTATCTAGCCGACGGTTTTGTGTTTCTATGGTGTCGGCTCGTGGTATTGTTCCATGTTTTGAGGAGGAGCTTGCCTATATAAAGTAAAGGAGATCATTTGGATTTTGCAAGTCTTGGGTTGAATATCTTATGAGGGCTAGATCTGGTCTAGATCTAAACAAGGCGAATCTACTGATGGACCGAGATCTCTTCGGCGCATGTTCAGATCTGTGGATCTGATTGTCTGGGTTACTTCTGAAGTCTTGAAATCATCTATGCCCGGAGGGACGCAGGTGCAGTAAGGGTTCAGGTGCGTCCTGGACGCAGGAGCGAAGTGTTTCAGGTGCGCCGGACGCAGGCGCAGAAGGGTTCAGGTGCGCCGGACGCAGGCGCAGAAGGGTTCAGGTGCGCCGGGACGCAGGCAGTTCAGTAGACTCAGTGCGAGGGACGCAGGCTAGCAGTTGAGCAGAGTGCGTCCGGGACACAGGCCAGCAGTTGAGCAGGGTGCGTCCAGGGACTCAGGCCAGTAGTTGAGCAGGGTGAGTCCGGGACTCAGGCTAGCAGTTGAGCAGGGTGAGTCCGGACTCAGGCTAGCAGTTGAGCAGGGTGCTTCCTTCTCTTAAAATCTTTGTTTATCATTGTTGTGTTCTGGGTTTGGTCCTATTATTGTTGATCTGGTTACTTCAGTTGATTGGGTGTTTTAGAAGGTTGTTTGAGCTTCAATGTTGTTGTTGGGTCCAGTATGAAAATTGGATGAAATGTGGCCTTTCAGTTTATGGGTTGTGCTTCAGTGTATCCAGTATGAAAATTGATGAAACGTGGTACTTGAAGGGGAGAAGATTGTAGGCCGGCGCCTACGTACAAGTATCTAAGCTAGTACAAGAGCTAAAGGAAATCTTTGGAGCATTGTAGCAGGTAGTAGCCTGCGTACTAGTAAATGGATCGGCTAGTACAAGAGCAAAGGGGGTTGTAGCTCCCGTACTGGTATAAGGCTGCACCAGTACAAATATTGTAAGAGAATTTTCTTATTAAGAAGAAGATTGAGATGACTTGCAGCAGGTGGTTTTTCTCCCGCATTGGGTTTCCACCTTACATCATTGTGTTCATGTGTGTGCCTTATGTGTGATGATCTACTTTATGTTACTGCATCTGTTAACTGATAATATGGTTGATAATGTTCTAATGTACTCATTAAAGATCGATTAACTTAATCATAAGAAGTTGTGGAAGTAGCATATATGAATCTGATTATGGAAATGAAAAAGTTTTATTAATATGATAATACTCATTCACCCCCCCCTCTCAGTATTATTTCCAACAATTGGTATCAGAGCAGGTCCTTTGATAGAAGCTTGATCGCTTGAAGGAGATCCGTGGAACAATGGGAAAGAAGCTCAAGAAGAAAGCACCTAAGAAAAAGAAGTCATCTCAGAAGAACTATGACAGTGGGAGAATCGATTGGGGATTAGGTATAAGAAGCTCTTCAGATTCAGAATCAGATTCAGAATCATTATCAGGTATGAATATATTATCCTCTGATGTTCCAGCTATCTTTCCTTTTGGAAGAGATGAAAGTGATAGCGAAACTACTGAATTTGCTCTTATGGGTGAACAAGAAAGATATCAAATAGAGGCAGAATTTAAAAGGCTGACAGACAAAATTAGAGATCAACAAGATCTATTGAACAAAAGGGAATGTGATTTCAAAGAAGAAGCTACCAAATTAAAGGCCCAACTAGAAGAAGGAAACAAGGTAAGAAAGCTACTCAAGGACAAGGAAGACCAATGTCAAAAATTGCAGCATGAAGTGACATCATTAAGAAAAGAAGTCAACGAAAGAAGCACAACCATCAAGAAACTCAAAGATAGATCCAGCTACTATGAAAATCTTGAAGCTACAATCCTCTCACTAAAAGGAGATCTTGAAGAATCAAAGAATCAGAATACAGATCTACTCCAAGCTATTACAAAACAAGAAAACGAAGTCACCAGCTTAAAATCTCAATTAGAATGTGCCTTCCGAGTTCGTCAAATGCAGCAGGATATGAATGAAGAACAAGAAAAGGAGATTTTCAAACTAAGGGAACAAATGGAAGAAGGAAGGAACGCTGAAGAAGTTTTGAAAAAGAAATCTCTTGAAAAGGAAGAACAGCTTCAGGTTGAGGTAAATATCTTGAAAAGTAAACTAGAAGAAAAGGATAAGCTTTTACGATTTCAAGATAGCTCTAAAGTATTGGATGATATTCTTAGTAGTCAAAGGTCTCCTGCTATAAAGACTGGTCTTGGTTTCCATGAAGGTGCATCTAGTTCACAAGGTGATGCAAGAAATTCTAAAGAGAAATATAAAATGATCAATGAAGAAATAAAAGATCAATCTCATCATCAACCAAGGAAAGAAATTCCTCAAAGAAAACCCTTTACTCCTTCTATGAATAATGTGGAATGTTATGTATGTCATAACCTTGGACATGTTGCAGCTAGATGTAGAAGAAGAAGGGTTCAAGACCATTATGCAGAAAGATCATCACATTCAAGGTATTTTTATGGATATTGCTTTGCTTGCAATATGTTTGGTCACAAAGCTGTTGATTGTTACAAGAGGAATATGAAACATGTAAGATGTTATGCATGTAACAAGACTGGACATATAGCTAAAGAATGCAGGAACAAAGTGTGGGCACAAGATCAAAAGGAGAAAATGTCATCATCACGCTTGAAGATATGGAGGAAAAAGGAAGTACAGTCAGAAAAGGATGGCACAGTACAATGTACAGACATACCAGAATCAGAGGAAGCTGAAAGTACAGGACGCAGTGCAGTAACAAGAGACCTGCGTGCGGACACAGGCCAGACCAAGTTCAGGTGCATCCAGGACGCAGTTCAGTAACTGAAGATCTGCGTGGGGACGCAGAGCGACTGAGGATCAGGTGCGTCCCTGAAGCAAAAGGACGCGGCACGATAGTAATTTTGGGTGCGTCCCTGAGTAAAAGTACGCGGCGCGATAGTGTTTTTGGGTGCGTCCCTGCAGCAACAGGACGCAGCGCAGCAGAAGATGAAGTGCGTACCTGTCTCAAAGCATTTATTGGCTGATTCTTCTTGATATGCATGATCAGATTTAACAGATGGCACTGGTTCAGGGGGAGCATATGTCCTAAATGCATTGTTGGCATTATGGTCCTTGGTGACAATTCTTATGATTCATCTTGCTATTATGAGTTGGTCACATGATCAGATGTATGGTTGATTCTCTAATGATGCTTGCATGAAGTCTTTATTGTCCTTGGCACATATATGGATGAGGTTGGCTGATTTCGTGGATGATTATTCAAAGTCGCATTGTTGGAGACATGATGATGATGAGTTACTCATATGCATTTCATGATGATGTTGACATGAGCATGATGCATGATTTCTTTCTTGGCACAAATGGATGAGGATTGTTGGCTGGATACAGGGATGATTATTCAGACATATGTTGATTAAGTTAATCGATCTTGATCTTGTAAAAGAATTTTCTTATTAAGAAGAAGATTGAGATGACTTGCAGCAGGTGGTTTTTCTCCCGCATTGGGTTTCCACCTTACATCATTGTGTTCATGTGTGTGCCTTATGTGTGATGATCTACTTTATGTTACTGCATCTGTTAACTGATAATATGGTTGATAATGTTCTAATGTACTCATTAAAGATCGATTAACTTAATCATAAGAAGTTGTGGAAGTAGCATATATGAATCTGATTATGGAAATGAAAAAGTTTTATTAATATGATAATACTGATTCACCCCCCCCTCTCAGTATTATTTCCAACACTCTCCTTATGACTCCTAAACTTCCCCTCATGGATATTGAAATTGCTCATTACTCTCCCTTGCTGATTGCTTTTACATGATCAAATCGGTCTTAGCATAGTTGCTAATAGTATGGTGAATGATATTTACATTACAATGAAGGAGAAGAGGGGGATGTAGAGGGTTGTTGGAAACCCTAGAATTATTGTTACCCATATGCTGCGTCGATGCAATTGTTAGGTTCTTAGACGAGCCAATTTTCTTGCCAGTATGCCTTACTTGCATTCATCAATATTTTGGTGATGTGCCTTGGAGTTTATTGAGAGGTTGTTGGAGCTTGTAAGGGACCATATGGATTGCTAAAGGAAAATCCCTAGCCATGAAAGCTTCATGATAAACTCCAATCCTTGTCTATAAACCAACATCTTGCTTCCTTCCTTCTACCTTTTGTGGTTGAGGCAACTTTAAGTGATCAAAATCTTTCACATTGCCCTTACCAATGAATGTGTGGTTTTGTTTTGATGTGCTATGTTCACAACCCTTTGGAACAAGTCACAATGGGTATCCATTTTGAAAACATGCTCCATAAAACTAGAAGCACATAATCATTAATTAAAACCCACGATAAACATATGGCGATAAGAGAATAAATAATTACTACCAATAAAATAAATTAATGAATCATAAATTTGTGGGGAAAGAAAATTTTTGTTTTCATGAGTGTTGGTGATGGGTTTTTCATCATCATTTTATTTCATCATGTTGAAAAGGGAATTTCCTACTTGATTAGCCTCTCATCCAATAGTTGCATCCTTGATTCCCATGCAACTTTTAGTTTGTATGTATAGCACTTTAGAGCACTCCACCTCTGTGTAGCCTTGAATACATCAATTAGCGCATTTCTTATTTTAATGTAATTTTGATGAAATATTTAATATTCACCTTCATTGCAACACTTGGACTTCTAAGATAACACAATTTATGCCACACATTGACTCATGTTTGCATCCATTACTATTGAAGTCCAATTTGGGAAGTGCGACCTTAACCAAATACAATTTTGCATATCGAGATAATAGTTTTCCTTTGCATGGAGGTCGCATGCGATTGGGAAAGTCTCAAGGTCGCATAGTAGTGTGGGTCACATGGGCCTATGGATTCCTTAATTTGGATTCAACGACTAGTCGCATTCAAGGACTGTGACTTATGAGGTCGCATGGTTGCGCTATAATGAAGGTCACACTTTCTAGGTATTCCTGGAGTGAGGTTCGATGACCGAGCGATCTGGGAGACATTGCATGGTTGTGTTGAGGGATGGGTCACATCTTTCGTTTAAGTGTTGAATCCATGGGGCATGACCTAGAGACTAGTGGAAGGGGATGTGACTCTGCAACTTATGAAGATCACGTAAATATGATTCTGACAAGGACAAACTTCATGGAGTGTTGTAGGTTGGGAATGCGACCAACGAACCAACCAAGACATACTTCGAAACTCCATATGGTGGCTTGAGCCACGAATTGTATCCTGACTAAATCCATAGATAGTTTCATGCCTCAGCTTGATTGTATTCACATGACGAGGCCAATAAATGTTTGGGGTAATATTTGTCTCATTTGTTTGTAGGAATCAATCCAATACTCCTCACATATATATAACATATGCAACCATGTGGTGGTATGCATATGAAGCAATCTCTACTTGATAATATGTGGACATTGTTTGCAATAATTTTATTCATTGCTATTGCAACCATTTTGGTTATATCAATGCTGAAGCGACGTAGGCTCCTCGTACAACCCTCCATAATATGTATTAAAGTGTGATTTTCTTCATAACTAATATTGGTTTCTAGTCCCGTGTGTTGTTTCATAATCATTACCCTTCAAAGAAGCATTCCATAATCATGTCACAGTGTGATAATAATATCCATATCGGTGGGATGGGTTAGTTTTTTGATGGCTAAATATAGACCATGTGGCATTGCGTCGTCACTGTGGATAGTTCTTGTAGTGTTATTTCACCAATATTCGTGTTTTTAGTTGCCACAATGATTCACTGGGTATAGTTTTATATTTATCAATACATGAGCAAATGTACATATACGACCCTTCCTCCTGGGCATCATGATGCATGCTCTTGGAAACATCTCCCATGCATCGATTGAAGAGATTTCATGGGTGCATTCAAACCTTCAATGTGTTTTCTGTCACTTTTCGTGTCCCTCAAGATTTGATTGCGTGGAAACATTTTCATGTCATGTATATACCCATTTGAAATTTTATTTGAATGGCATCGTTATTTATTACATTATTTGAAGGGTTTCCTTTGCAGTGCATGTTGATGCATTATTTTTGTTTTTGTTTTTGGACAATTACTTCCTTTGAAAAATGTGCACACTGAATTATGTGCATTTCCTGCAATGAAAATCCTCATGGAATGAGGTGACATGAACCACCTTTAATTTAATGTAATACTAGGTGATGGAAACAAGGCCTTCACAATGCCAACATAACCCTTCAAACCCCTTGAATTTTTCCCTCGTGGAGGCTTTATGTATGTTGGTATGTCACAGCTCAATGAAAATCCTTTGCTTTACTGTTCCTTTTGGTGGCTTTTGGCGCATCATAAATGTATCCTTCCCTTTGTAATCATCTGGTGACACCTTTTATAATTTTTGATGCATCTTACAATTGATTTATGTGTTGACCACCCATTTCATGCTCCAAAAGTGCATGTAGAGTTCATGTGGGAATTATTTATCCTCCACCTTCCCTACATTGGAGTGTTGTTATGTTGAGGCATTGTTTAATGCAAGTGTTGCATCATTTTTGTGCATCCATGTTGTTTTTACTTAATTTCCTTCAGGAAAATGAAATAAAACATTTCATTAAGTAATTGCATATTAAAGATAACATGAAAAATAAATAATGATAAAATAATCCACTTAAGAAACACATATGTAATAATCAACATTAAGGTGTTATGAATTGTATGAGTTGAATAAGACATGCGTAAATCTGAAAGCCAACTCAACATTCAAGCACCTTAACGAGCCTACTAATTGTAGGCAACCATGTTATTATATGAGGCCCAAGGTGATGTCATACTTATAGGATAAATGCCTGGAAGTATTTGTCACCATGCATCATAGAGAGTGAGGACTAATTCAAGGCAGTGTTGGACCTTCAATCACATAGTCTAGGGTTATAAGGATACAAGGGAAAGATATAATCTCACAAACTCTAATTCACATGTTGACCTAAGGGGTTAGTAAATATCCTAGGGAACATGTTCTGCAATGAATTTCACCAAGATGTCATGTGATTCTGATGAGAGCAGACACCTAGAGGCATGCAAATTAGGTTAAAACAAGAAGGGGATCACTTTTTTCCCAATTTAGGGTTTCTCCCAAAACATATTATGGTCAACATAATGAAAGCCTGATTGAAATATTGTCTTCCCACACATGCTGAAACCACTGATTGAAAGTCATATTACATAGGGATAATCTCTGAAGTCATGGGAAAATCATTCAAACATCCAAACCTGTAACGCAATGGTAGGTTCAATGTGTGAGATAAAACATGAAAAAATAATTCAATATATATCGCATGATTGCACGAGCGATTTCATTGATAGGGTATGATGAGAACAATTCATGGGGGGATTAACTAATCAACAACTAGAGCATAACCTTAATGGGTTGAGGAAAGCAGAGAGGGACCTAAAATTTTGGATATACCCAATAAATTTTGGGTATTGCTGTACCTGCTACAACAATTGGTGAACCACTGGTAGAATCCAACATCTCTGCCAACATCCTTGGGATAATTCTGAGTCCAGATAATGATGCAATGGAATATTGAACTGTCGCTATGGTTACCTTTTATGTTACCTTGAGCTTTACAAATATGTCTTCCCATTTTGTCTCATCTAGGTCTTGCTAGTTACTAAACACCTAATTATAAGTTCATGCATGCCAGTAGTTAATGAAGATGAAGAGAACAAAGTAGAGGGCTTATTGTATCTAGTGTTTAAAATAGGGTTTCGGTGGTTCTCCTTTGCCAGCAGGCATGAACAATATCTCGAGGGAGTCACTCCAAGAAATCATGAATGTTACTCTGCTAATAACAAGCCTGGTTAGTACCCTGGTGGAGTTGTTGCATTACCTCTCTACGCAAGAAGCCTCTCTTGATCATTTTTGCTTTATTAATTTCATTTCCTTTTATGTGCACATTAGCACTTATTATTGGGCAATCATTGCACCAGAATAGATGAGGGATATTGACCTATTTTATGGCCAAGAGAGGTAGTTTCTTATTTTATAGAAACTGAAAGATACTCTAGTTTTGGTTTGTCCTCATGCCATGATTTCACATCTCATCTCCTATTAACAAGTGAACCATGAACACAAGTCTCTGAAAAACTGACAACCCTATTGAGCACAAGGTTTAGGTTTTGGTTATAGGTCATTCAAACTAACTATGGTTCCCCACATGTAGCCTGCTCGTATTTTCCTTACTAATAAGTTAGACTGGTAGGAAATATTTCCAAGATGTGACTTTGGTGACTGCTTCTAAGAGAAGATACCTCTTGGAGTAATCATCGCAACCATACACAAACATTAGAGTTAGGTCATCCATATTAGGGAAATATGTTCAGATAATTGTCAGAGGGTATTAACACATGTGAGGAGGACAAGGAACCTTCCTTTAGGTTTGATTATGTGCAAACTGGTGAGAGAAAACTATCCATAGTATCAAAGGATTGAAGGCTCTAGGTTCAAGAAGGCTAACAGAGTTGCATGCAACAAAAGGGAAAATGCAAGACTAGGTCAATGACCAGTGTGTGCTATGCCAAAAAACAAATGCATGATATAATGCAGCCAGTAGGGCTTATGATGAAATTCAATTTCGTGTTATGTAAATGTGAGGAAGAGATCAACTAATTGTAGATAAAATAACCATGAAAAGATGTTATGCACGCTATGCAGCACAAGCATTGAAAGAATATGAATGCAAGATAATTGTAAAATCAAAATGCAGGAAACTAAACTACCTATAGTAAGGAAAAGAAAACATAACAAATTTAAACCCTAAATAAAATGCTAAGGATAAAACCTTAATGCACCAATCAACAAGCGAAACCTATAACCTAACTAGTCTAAACCCGAAACCATAATTTAACTAGAGAGGAGGTCAAGTCATGTGAAATCAAACTTCCAATGAAGCCAACGTAATAGTTCCCAACCTACAAAAACAAATATATCAACGATTAGAAATTGTAAAAAGAATTGTGCAAAAACAAAAATTCTCACCTTTGAAACATGCACAACAATAAAAAAATTCATGTCTACTTACAAGAAAATGTATCAGAAAATACCATTCAAGCCAAACTGAAATACAATCTTGGTAAACAAAATCACAAACATGAAATTTGTAAATCATCGAGCCATGACATACATCCATCATGCTTAACCATAAATCCAATTTAAGTGAGGCAAGACGCTATGTGCTAGTAGAGAAATCTACCATATAAGATATTTCAAGCCAGTCAACAACCCTATCATGATATCCAGGATGATCAACTTGGTGACTTTGAAAAAAAGGGGTCTTCGTGAGCTGTAATTGAGATACCAAAGGATTCAAGTCTGAAATCCCTAATCTCAAAAACCCTAGTTTGAATTTGTCCATGGATTTTGTCGAAGGCGTGAGGACATGAAATAACCATCAACAGAAGCTAAAGTGCGTCACCATACTGAAAAATATTTGAACCTTCAAACAACAAGCCATTAAATATCATTATTTTCATAAGATTAATAGGTGAATGCATATGGTAATCATTAGATGTGACACAGTAACTATCAGTGAATATACTGTTAAATTCCCAAGACTGAAGTGAATCAACTGGAAGAGTCTCTAGAAAATGGGTTGTTGGGAAATTGGCACTCCCACATATTATGGGTTGTAAGGCATCACTTACCTGTCCCTGTTCACAATTAGTAATGTCTAGGAAACAATAAAAAATATTTGAGACAATGGCTGGTGCACTCCATTCAACAAACAAATTAGGGTGTAAAGGTGGATGCATACCAACTGGAAGGTGATGTAAATATTTTCTCAAAGAGACAACACTCGAATAAGAGGCTTTCCAAGATGAGATTTGATCTGACAAGATGATGCTGAGAGGGTCATGGTGTGTGAAAACCCTAGTTTCATAAACCCTAATTTGAATTTGTTCAGGGGTATCATAGGGATCATGAGGACCTAACATAGCCATCAACGAAACTAAAGTGCCTCACCTTCTTGAAGAGTCCCTGAACCTTCACAAGGTGTATGATTAAATTTTGGTGGCTTCATAGGATCAATATATGGGTATGAATGATAATCACCACAAGCATGAGTGAATATGTTTTTATTATGATGACAATCATTGAAGCCACTAGTTTGATCCCTTTGGGTATGCGACACATAGGGCTCTTCTTGGATTGGAAGTGAAGAGGAAGCAACAAGAGAACCACCTTGACTTAGCTGAGATGTAAGGCCTTCTTATTCTCCTATTAAATACTGAGGATGGAAGATATCAGGGACAATAAATTAAAGATCCTGATATCGTGACTGTGAGACATCATCCCCATGCACATGATTGCAATAAAGATGTGTAGGATAAAGATATGGATGATTTGTATAACCTGTTGGTGTGGTAGACACATGAGATAAAATAGGGTATAACAGGTGAAAAGGGGCAGATGAAGGGGAACTCATTAGACCAGAACTTTTATCATGCATGAATGGATGTACATGCATGTCATGGCCCATATATTGGATAGGGTAGAGAAATTTATCTAGGATAAGGCCCAAGTCATTTTCGACAATTGAATGAAATCTAAGAATATACATAGGCATATATTTAACAGAATCGAGTTGGGTTTCATCAACAGGGAGAGATGTTTTATTAACTTGACCTTTAGGTCCGTATTTAACAATATGAATGAGAAAGTCAGAGATGATACGAGTTATTTGATTTCCCCGCAAGCATTTTTCATCATCTAAATTATTTATGACCAAAACTTCATTAGGTAACAAAGAAGGAGGAGGATGAGAAATCCCATAAGCACTAATTTCCTCCTTGGATACTTCAGGTTGTTCTTGATTCAGAGAGATAGAAAAAACAAGATTAGGGGAAAAATATTGAAACTTTGTAATTTGCAAATTATCATAACACTCATAAGAATCAGAATTTGTTTTGAAATGAAGATGTTGTAGAGAAATAAAAACCAACCGTTGAAATGTTTCACTCAAAGACACCCATTCGACATCTCTTTCAGGAAATTCAAAACAAAGATGGAAAAATATAATAGAAAAATCATCTATAGATTATTCAGGTTTCATTTTGATCTCATTTATCCTTCTAAACACATCTTGAAAATAGTATCTGTGAAACTTGTTGGAGCTTATCGATGAGTTGATTGAACGAATGGATAGAATATGTTGGAAATGGGTGGCATCATCGCTTGATGCGACCTCCAATGGTGAGTTAGAAGAGTACACAAGCAAACTCTTCATTGATGATCTCGAAATATTCGCAAAACTTAAGGAAATAAAATTGTTCTCGGTTATGGATGTTCCATCCTCACCATCAAACTTTAACTGAGACAAGTGATAGAGATGCTCATCGGGGATTGAACATTGACAAATGGATAAGTCAGAGAAGCACCCTGGGAATGAGATTTCAGACATATCCATTTAAAAATATGAGACTAAACTATAGTCTCCAAGGGCTCAGCTTGTCATCTAACCCTCCTTCTAGTGCCAAGTTGTTGATATACTAAAATGTACCACCAACAACTAGGGGGTTCTCCTTGGTGTGAAGTATCAATTATAACTCACACCATTTGGTATAGGAGCCCGATCTGGTATGTGGGTTGACTTCCACCATGAATGTTTCTGCTCTTGGTTATCAAACGGTGAGGTGTGAGAGTGGAGACAAGAACGAAATTCCCAGACAATGAAACAAAATCAGCCCAATATTGAAAAACTACAAAAAGAGGTACAAACATGTCTTAGAAGCAATAAGTAGAGGTATGCCATGAGAGCGATAAGTGAGACAAAACCTAATCAGACATACATAAACAAGAACATGCCAGAAGTTAATTTCAAAATAGTTCGCAATAGATCACCAACATGGCAAGAAATAAGTAAACACATATTCGAAAGCAAAACATACATGCGAAAACTATGAATCAATTCATAACATATTGCATGTATGAAAGCACACATACAAATACAGTGAGAATCCTAGACAACCAATGGAACCGCCATGAGAAAGCATGGGAATCAGTGCCAAGAAGGAAGAACATATAAGTAATGTTGCTTCAACTTCAAGTACATATATTGCAATTGGTCAAAATCCAATAGTGGAACATGGGCTACTCATACCATTTACCAATGAAAAACCCTAGCCTCACTTCAACTCCACCCTACTAGCTACCAGGACTTGAGTGCCTCTAGCTCTCAAGCATCAATCAACTATCTAATCCTAGCCTCAACTCAAGTGTTGAAGTCCCTCCCCTTACAATGAGGCACGAGGACACATTTATGTGGATGAGGTGACTGTTCACCTACCATTACCCATTAGGGGAATTTTGAGGTCTAAAATGGGCCTCCTAAGAAAAGCATACAACAAAAATAAACTTTATAAGAACCAATAGGATTCAAGATGGTGATGTCAAGCATGGGGGATGATTCACCATTTTTTGAGTAAAAAAGTAAAAATAATAAAAATAATAAAATAATAAAACTACTTTTTCAACTCCTATTTTTAACTTATCTCCCTAAGGTTTTACTCAAATTTCAAGGAGTACTCATTTGATGTGGAATTTCATTCCTCATCCACAACATACCTATTTTTCATACTTTTGATCCACCCTACTACATGGAAAAGGAGAAATACATTAAAAAAATGTGATTGCAATCACATTTTTCATGTAACATGGTCGATCAAAAATACGCAACATGGGTATTTCTTGGGTGAGGTATCAAATTATGCATCCAACGAATGTTTCTGCTCGAAATTAGAGTAAACCCATAAGTAGATAAGTTGGAAATACAAGTTGAAAAAATAGTTTTTTCTTTTTTTCCCTCTAAAATTTGATGATGTCATCTAATCTTATTTTATTATTTCCACTATTATTTTATAATGTACTTAGGAGGCCCATTTTAGACCCCAAAACTCCCCTAATGCCTTGACCTCTCCTCATGACTCCTAAACATACCCTCATGGCTCTTGAACTTCCTCACTACTCTCTCATGCCTATTGATTTTACATGATCAAATAAATATTAGCATAGCTATTGATAGTATGGTTACCAATATTTACATTACGATGAAGGAGAATATTGGAGTGTAGAGGTTTGTTGGAAAACCTAGAATTCTTGTTGCCCATATGCTTTAATGATGTGGTTGTTAGGTTCTGAGATAAGATTATTTTCTTATGAGTATGGCTTACATGCATTCATCCATCTTCTGGTGATGTGTGTTGGAGTTTATTGAGAGGTTTTTGGAGGTTGTAACAGATCATCTATATTTCTAAAGGAAAACCATAGACATGCAAGCTTCATGATAAACCCTAATCCTTCTTCATATACCAACATCTTGCTTCCTTCCTTCTACCTTTTGTGGTTGACTCACCTTTTGAGTGATGAAAAGCTTTCACATCACCTTTACCAATGAATGTGTGGTTTCCTTTTGATGCGCTATGGTCACAACCCTTTGGAACAAGTTGGAATGGATCTCCCTTTTGAAGACATGCTCCATAACTCTACAAGGACATAATCATTAATTAAAACCCAAGATAAACATATGGCAATGAGACAAGAAATAATTACTGCAAATAAATAAATTAGTGAATGATCAATTGGAGGGGAAATAAAGAGTTCATTTTCATGAGCGTTGGTGATGGGTTGTTCATCATCATTTTATTTCATGATTTTAACAAGGGTATTTCATGCTTTATTAGCCTCTCATCACATAGTCACATCCTTGATTTCCATGCAACTTTTAGTTTATCCGTATAACACTTTATAACCTTGCACTCATGCATAGCCTTGAATAAACCAATTAACATATTTCTTATTTTAACATGATATTTGATGCAATATTTAATATGCACCTTGATTGTAACACTTAGCCTTCCAACATAACTCTATTTCTAGCACACGTTGACTCATGTTTTCATCCATTACCATTTAAGTCAAATTTCGGATGTGCGACCTCAACCAAATATAATTTTTCATATGAAGATCATAGTTTTCCTTTCCATGGAGGTTTCATGTGATTGGGAAAGTCACAAGGTCACACATTAGTATGGGTCACATGGACCTATGGCTTCCTTAATTGCGATCTGATAACTTGTCGCATTCAAGGACTGTGACTTATGAGGTTGCATGGTTGCTCTATAATGAAGGTCACACATTCTAGCTATTCCTGGACTGTGGTTTTGCGACTCACTGTCTTTGGAGAGGTTGCATAGTCGCGTTGAGGGTTGGGTCCATCTTTTGGTTAAGTGATGAATCCCTGGGGTGCGACATGGTGACTTATGAAGACAGAGTAACTACGATTCTGGAAGGTTCAAACTTCATCTGGGGAGTGTTGAAGTTTTGGAATGCAACCAATGACACAACCAAGACATACTTCGAAACTCCAGATGGTGGCTTGAGCCACGACTTGTATCACAGCTAAATCGATAGATGGTTTAGTGCTTGGGATTATCTATATTCACATGATGAGTCCAGTAAATTTTTGGAGTAATATATGTCTCATTTGTGCATAGGAATCAATCTAATACTCTTCACATATATATAACATATGTAACTATGTGGTGGTATGCATATGAAGTGATCTCTGGTCAGTGATATGTGGGCGTCATTTGCAAGAAATATGTTCATTGGTATTGCAACCTTTTTTGTTATATCAATGTTGCAACAACGTAGGGTTCTCGTACAACCTTCCATCATATGCATTAAAGAGTGCTTTTCTTCATAATTGATGTTTGTTTGTAGTCCCATGTGTTGTTTCATAATCATTACTCTCAAAATAAGTGTTCCATAATCATAGCACAATGTGATATTATCCATATCTTGAGGACATGACAGTTGTTCGATGGCCAAATAAAAACCATGTGGCATTGTGTCATTGTTGTGGATCGTGCTTGTAGTGTTATTTCCCCCATATTCATGTTTGTAGTCACCACAACGATTCACCAGGTATATTTTTATATTTCTCAATACATGAGCGAATTCACATATAAGACCCTTCACCTTGGGCATCATGATGCATGCTCTTGAAAACATTTCCCATGCATTGATTGAACATATTTCATGGGTGTCTTCAAACCTTCAATGTGTTGACTGTCAGTATTTGTGTCCCTCAATATTTGATTGCATGGAAATGTTTTCATGTCGTGTATATACCCATTTGAAATGATATTTGAATGTGTCTTTCTCCAATGCATTTTTCGAAGACATTCCTTTATAGCGCATGTTGATTCACTTTTTTGTTTTATGTTTCGGACAGTTACTTCCTTTGAAAAATGCACACACTTAATTTTGTGCATTTCCTGCAACACAAAACCTCATGGTATGAGTGTGACATGAATCACATTTAATGTAATGTAATGTTAGGTGATGGCAACAAGGCCTTCACAATCCCAACAGAGCCATTCAAACCCCTTGAATTGTGCCCTCATGGAGGCTTTATGTATTTTGGTATCTCAGATCTCAATGAAAATGCTTTGCTTCAATATTCCTTATGGTGGCTTTTAGCACATCATAAATGTATCCTTCCCTTTGTAATCATCTAGTTTAACCTTTTATAATTTTTTATGCATCTTACAATTAATGTATGTATTGACCACCCTTTTCATGCTCTAGAAGTGCATGCAACAATCATGTGGGAATGCTTTCTCCTCCATCTTCTCTACATTGGAGCATTGTTATGTCAAGGCATTGTTTAATGTAAGTGTTGCACCATTTTTGCACATCCATGTTGTTTTTACTTAATTTCTTGTAGGAAAACGAAATAAAACATTTCGTGAAGCCATTCCATATTAATGAGAAGATGGAAAATAAATAATGATAAAATAATCCACTTAAGGATAACATATGCAATAATCAACATTAAGGTATTATGAATTGTATGAGTTGAACAAGACATACTTAAACTTGGAAACCAACTCAGCATTCAAGTACCTTAACGAGCCTACCAATTTCAGGCAACAATGTTATTATATGAGGCCCAAAGAAATTTCATACTTATAGGATAAACGCCTCGAAGTATTTGTTATGATGCATCTTAGAGAGAGAGGACTGATTCAAACTGGGGTTGGATCTTCAATCACATAGTCTAGGGTTATAAGGATGGAAGGGAAAGATATAATTCTCACAAACCCGAATACACATGTTGAGATGGGGGGTAGCAAAGATCCCAGGGGAACATGTTCTGTAATTAATTTCACCAAGATGTCATGCGATGCCGACAAGAATGCACCATTAGAGGCATCAAAATTTGGTTAGAATAGGAAGGGGATCACTCTTTTTCCAATTTAAGGTTTCTCCCAAACCCTAGTATGGTCAAGGTAATGAAAGCGAGATTGAAGTCTTACATTCTCACACATGGTGCCACCACTGATTGAAAGTCATACTACATAGGGACAATCTCTAAAGTCATGGGAAATCGAATCAAACCTCCAAAACCCTAATGAAATGGTATGGTCAATGGGTAAGATAAAACATAACAAAATAATGAAATATATATCACATGATTACATGAGCAATTGCATTGACATGGTTTGATGAGAACAAGTCATGGGGGGATTAACCAATCAACAAATGGAACATAACCTTAATGGCTTGAGGGAAGCAGAGGGGGATCCAAACTTTTGGATATGCCCAAAAATTTTGGGTGTTGTTGTAGCAATTTCAACATGTCCTTATTTACCAAAATTCCCTTGGATGAGTTTGTTCATGTTGTTGAAGTCATTGATCCGGAAACAACAAAAATTACAGAGATTTGTTTGGATTATACTTTTTTCTATTTCAAAGGAAGTTATTATGAGAAAATATTTGGTGTTGCAATGGGATCAACACTCTCACCAATTGTGGCGAACTTATACATGGAGTATGTTTAGAAGAAAGCGCTTGAATCCTACCCTTTAAAACAATATTGGTGGAAGAGATTT
This sequence comes from Pinus tabuliformis, assembly GCA_031772625.1. Taxonomy (NCBI): domain Eukaryota; kingdom Viridiplantae; phylum Streptophyta; class Pinopsida; order Pinales; family Pinaceae; genus Pinus; species Pinus tabuliformis. The sequence goes on along the minus strand of CM062815.1, from coordinate 290,978,247 downwards.
GTTGATGAATCCAATGTAAAATGGACTCATGGTACGACATAAATTGATAATTTTTTAATCACCTTTATTCTATCTCATATGAAATAAATTTTACCATGGAACTAGAATAAAATGAGAGAATTCCATTTTTACATGTCTTATTATTGGGAAGGAGGATGGTACTTTGGGACATCAAGTATTCAGGAAGAAAAATCACACAAAAATCTATCTTCATGCTGAATCCTATCATCATCCATCTCAAAAATTTGGAGTTCTTAACACTCTTGTTGTTAGGGCCCTTAGAATATCTGACTTTGATCACCGTAATGGAGAGATAAAACACTTAACCTCTGTAATTAAGAGTATAGGATATTAAGAAATCTATAAAAAGAGTTGAAAGAAAGGTCTTCTCCCAAAGCCCTCAAGCTTGTTGTGGTACATTTTTCATACCATACATTCAAGGATTTACAGATAAGATTGCAAATATTTTGGGGGAGAAATACATATTCACTCAATTCACAACATCACGAATGATAAAACAAGGAAAGAGGTCTATTTAGGATAACATCGATCAACATTAGCTTAAGGAAGTTTATAAAGTTGATTATTCCTGTGGCAAACGTTATATGGGAGAGACAAGGTGCTCATTGCAAAGGAAACTGAAATAACATGGTGTTGATATTAAGAATAAAATATCACACACTTTAGCCCTTGTAGAACACTCCTTGAAGACCAAGCACCATGTTTGTTTAGAAAGTGTGAGGATTATCTCAAGGGAAGACCATTATCAAAAAAGGAAAATCAGAGAAGCTCTTGAGATTAAGAAGCATCCACATAATCTCAACAAGGATGGCGGAAACTAGATCAATGGCAATTGGCTTCCTCTAATCAAACACCTTAGTTCGTCTAGTTCTTCCTCTTGGGTATAATATCCCTGCGATAATTTTCTATCCTTATCCTTATCTTTAATTTCTTAAATAATTAAATTAAATAAAATTATATTAAATAACTAATATTAATTACAATAAAAATAATTATATTAACTCTTAATTACTTATTAGTTCACATTAATAACATTAATTTCTCTATTGTGATATTTAGTTTCCATAATTCAATTTATAAAAAAAAATTAGTTTAAGGCTCTTAAATTAAACACAATTATAATTAATTATTTATTTATTACATATGAATAAATAATTTATTATTACAAGATAAAAAAATACAATAATAATAACTATTTATTTATAATAGTTAATTAATAATTATTTATTTATAATAATAAGTTATTTATTTTATGTGATTATTTCCTTTAGGTATAGGTTTTGTAATGATATGTTTTAGGATTTTATTCGGCTCTTTTTGAAATTAAATTTGTTCATTTATTATTTATCCATCCTCCCTTTGACTCTTCTTTCATTCATTCATTGTCCTAATGATGGATACCCTTTGGGATTTGAAACATCGACGAGATTCATGTAATATTATGGAAGATGCAAACCATATTTCTCCAAATGGATACTATAAGTTTAAATAAATTTGACATGTTAATTACATCTATTTGCATGTCTATTCCGGAATAGGACTCCCACAATTTTAATTTATTTATCAATAATTACTAGGTGGATAGTAGAGATTTAGCCTCAACAAAATATTTTGTAACGAACAAAGTTCATTCTAGCAAGTTAAACTCTCCACAAGACTTGGAATATGTAGATCTTCATTCAAAATACAAGAATATATATTAAAATGTATGAATGAGAATCTGTTACAAATGAGAGTGAGAGTCTGCTTATATCTCCTAGGTAGATATCCCTTTATGAATGGTCATGTCTCTTTAGACATGCCTCTTTGTTTAACTAATTATTATTTAATTACGTATTATTATGATTATTATTTATTATGTATATTTATTACTTTCACATAAATTATATTCATAACATTGGATTCCTCCTCAAAAATCTTTATCCTCAAAACTTACTGATGAAAGGGCTTGATCTCTTTTCCCGTTTCCAATATCTTATCATCTCAGAGCTTTCATCTTCATTGATACAAGATGATATGATCCTTCTAAGTTTTAAATCTTTTGTGGAATATTCTAATCACTGGAAATTTGAAATGACATGTCATCATAGGATTGGATTGAGCTTACTTCAATATTCTTTGGAGCATCATTTGTTTCTATTATGAATCATACGAATGCATAGCTTTATTGAGTTGTCTACTCTCATGATTCAGATGTTGATAGGGAATTATTTTGTCTTGACTTTCCCTATTACGTGTGTGGAAAATTTTTGATTTTCTTTTGATACTGCAGTTGTTGAGTTAGGTGCAAAATTTTCTTTTGAAATTTTCTTAATTTTAATTGCAACATGTGAGTGTGTTTTTCCTTCAACTAATTTATCCTCTTCTTGAGTTGTGGTATTGACTCATTTGGTATTTGTTCCTTTATCTTCAACTAGATATGTTATGATTGACAACTTCGATACTCCCTCTTGAATACAATGTTCTATCTTATTTTTTAACACCTTCATGTCCTTCGTAAGATTTATAATTTGTGTTTGTAATTTTTTTCTATGGTCCTTAAGTCGAATGATGTTTTCATTTGTATTCGTAGTGATTTTTTCAATTTCATTTTTCATATTTTGGAGTGCTCTTTTACGTTCTTGAAAGATTAATTTTGAAATATCTTGTATGTCTTTTGGTGTTACTGAGTTTGACTTTAATTTAACATCTTGTAGTGTTATTTTTCCCTTTTTGCATGAAAATGTCAAAAAATCTTTTTCTTAATATGGATGAAGGAACCTAGGCTTTCCATCCATTGTGAAACTAAAATAATGTCACATTGATTTCTCCATAGGGTTTGAGCTGAGAATTGTGATATGAATGTATAATATGCAATATTTAATTGTAAATTGGTTATGTCATATTTTTTTATTGTCATAACAATATAATTTTCTAACTAAATTTGACGCAGGAATCACTAATTGGTTTGTGATTTTAGGTTTTATATATTTTTTTATCTTTGGCTGGCGAGATAGTCATAGTCACATCTTTTCCCGTAATAAATCCTTTAATTATAAATAACATTGAAGCATAGTTATACGATGTTTTTGGGAATATTCCTTCCTTTATTTCTAAATTTGACTCCATTATTTTCTCTTCAATGGTTGACTCTATTTTGTGTTTGTTAACACCCATAATATTTTACTTAGATGTGTTAGCTCTTGACATGTAATTTGGAGTTTGTTTTTTTAATACTTGGAACTTTTATATATATATATATATAGATATATATAGATATATATATATATATACCCTCATTTTTTATAAATACCCTAGTAATTTCAATGAAAAATAATGCCTAAAAACTTAAAAAATGTATTAAATAAGCTCTTCAAAAACTTTAAATTATTTCCCTTTTAAATCTTGAACCAAAAAAAAACTTTTTAATTCTTCCTATAGAAAACCTTAATATATACTTTTTTTCTGTTTATATTTATATCCTTAAATACACCCTCCAATATCTTTTACCAATAATTTTCATTTAATATCCATGTATAAATTTTTAATGTAACTTCTTAAGTTTTTCTCCTTTGGTAAATTATGTTGGAAACAATACGATGTGATGAACGGTCACAATATTGCCTCAAGGTTTGTAACGACTTCTTAATTTTTTGTGATAATTCAACGTTATTGTATAGATACCTACAACATTCATATATGCACCCTATGTTAAGTAACACTATGAAGTTATGTAGCCAGCACCAAGAAATGGTGGTGCGGATTACATATTTTTTTCTTTTCAAATTTACAATATCATAGTACAAGGAAGGGTCAAGGTTTATAATGGTTGCAAGGAGGATAGGAAGATGGCTGACGAGGAGGTTCCAGCTGGTGGGGATAAACAAGAATCGATATAACCGATTTTTTTCTATTGAAAAAACATTACAATGGATCTACAAGACCAGAACGACATTTGCAAGGTGGTAGCTTAAGTGTTTTTGTGGTCGAGCTTATAGCATAGATGTTTTCATGGTGGCATAATTTTCAATCATGAGAGTGGAAAGATCTATGGATAGGCATGGCTTTTTGGAGGTGGTCACTATGGACTGCAGATACTTCTACCTGTGGGGCTATGAGTGGAGAAAATGACAACAGAAAAATATGAATGATGGGTCTGTTAAAGACTAGTGTTATGGGTTGCCACAATTGGTTGTTGGACTTGGTTGAGGTTACTGCCATAACAACCAATATCGGTCATGGCAATGGTAGTGGGACTTATGCCTTCGAATAACCTAGGTAAGTCTCTTTTTAATGTTTGTTTGTTTGTTTTCTCTCTCTCTCTCTCTCTCTCTCTCTCTCTCTCTCTCTCTCTCTCTCTATATATATATATATATATATATATATATATATATATATATATATATAATTAAACTATCTTTTTAGTTAAATTGTATGGCAAAGGGACTGATTGTGAAACAAAAAATTCTAGACTTGTGTAGCAAAACACTTCAATTTGTGACGACAACAAGATTGAAAAATATGATGGCCAAATACCTAGACCAGAGAACATGATTGTGTGTAACAGTTGTGTGGTTAGAGGCTCGAACTACTTTGATACCAATGTAATGAAAACCATTCGTTATATCAAGTTAAACACTCAAAAATACTTGTAATATGTAGATATCCATTGAAGACACAATAATATATATTAAAATATATCAATGAGAATCTATTACAAATGAAAACGAGGGTCTGCTTATATAACCTAGGCAGGTGTCCCTTTATGAATGATCATGTCTCCTTAGACATACCTCTTTGTTTAACTAATTATTATTTAATTACATATTATTATGATTATTATTAATTATCTATATTTATTACTTTTACATAAATTATATTCATAACATATTATAGAATATTCATATCAGTATATAAAAATAAAACGTTGAGATTTATCTCCATAGAATATTTTATAATATTCATATTAGTATATACAAATGAAAAGTTGAGATTGATGTGCAAAGTAGTTATTCTCTTTTTTATCTTTTAATTAAATTGATTAATTTAACGAAGTGTCATATGAGCAATTGTCATAGTGAGTTATGGTTTTTTTGGGCATGTGGTATTAATAATCCATGGCATTTCCCCTTGGAAAAGTCATAATTTTCATTAGATAAGGAAAATTACATATTGTAGATGTGATACACATATGTTGTATCTAAGGATGAGTGCCTATATCAGTAAGAGAGAAACCAAATAACATAGTGCAGTCCACGCAAGGAGGCTCTGCCTTCAGTATTGTTCATGATAAATGTAATAAAAAATCTCTTCATAGAGAGTAAATATGTCTGTCAATTATATACATCTGATAATTTTAGAACATAATACTATTAACATATGAAAAATTAAAGTAGGCTCATGCCAAGCCAGTTAATCTATATAATCCATGAATGGACAGTGATAATGCTGATAGTGTGCACCATCCCTCTTCTCCTGGATCAGCCATGTGCCACAAGGCCAGATTACAACTTCCTTGGATAAGTAATTGACAAATGAGTTGCATTCCCTGTAGATATGACGATAAACAAAGATATCGAAATGTGTGATGAGTCTATGGGCCTCATTCAGAATAGGTCGCAGAGTTTAAGTAGAATAGATTAATGATTTGTTAATCCAGTTGCAAACTAATTCTGAGTCCCTTAATATTTGGAGATTCCTCCACTATTTTTCCAAAGCAAATTGTATGAGATATTTGACAGTGATCAGCTCTGCAAAGCTATTTGTGCCCCTACCTAGGCCCATTTGGATTTGGAAGTGTTGGGAATCAGATAGATATAGAATGGCTCTGTCCCCGCACCCAGCTTCCTTTGTTGAGCCATCAAAATAAGCTTAGGGATGTTTATGGTTGATATCTTCAGGAATAATGTGCCTAGGGGGAGGGTTGTCATCATCTTCACGAATGGAGTGATAGTCTGCCAGCAGGCAGAGAGTGATGGAGGGCCAATGAGGAATAATGTCCGGAAAGATGCAGCAGTTTCGGGAAATCCAGATTGCTCAGCAAATGAGAGAGGAATATTTCTAGCCTTGGTCAGGGTTACAGAGGTCCACCATGTGGTCCAGGCTTCAATTACAATCAAACCCTGCCATATACAATGGGTGGAGATCGTCAAGAGGATAGAGGTCTAGAGGTCCATAATGATTGGGCAGGTGAGAAAGAGATAGTCTGTAGATTCAGAGCTTTTTTTGACATAAACAACACCAAAAGGGTCCATGTTGTGCTCGTTTGATTAGATTGTCACCTGTGGGAGCCTTTTTTTCAAAATTGTCCACGTGAGTAATCTCGATCTGGGAGGCGCTTTTAATTTCCACATGTTTTTCCACGAGTGTTCAATAGTTTTTGGTCTATGAACAAAAGCTAAACAGAGATATCTCTCCTTAGGGGAGTATATCCCATTTTTAGCATGCACCTAGATCATCTCATCATCCCCTTCAACAATTTTGATTTGTGAATCGATTAATGCTGCTATATAATCTGCCCAATGTTGCTGCCAGTTTCGAGGGATGTGCAGGCTGCGTGCAAATTTTCAGGCCTGATAAAATATGGTGGAGTGCTCCATGTCTTCGATATGGCTGAGATGTGTAATACCAGAATTAGTAATATGGAGCCTAATATTGCCAGGCAGCCTGTGGGCGTTACCACACCTGATCCAAGGATCTAATCCAATGCGCACTGAAGTGCCCGATTGGATTCTCCAAGTGAGCCCTCCTTGGATAATAGACATGGAGTTTAGCACAACTTTCGAGATGACTGAGGTCCCTATTTTGTTCTAGTTTGGCTGTCAAATCCAGTCCATCAGATTTAGGGGGGCTATGTATTTTGAATAGTCCACCATAATCCATAGGTTGTTTGTAGTGATCAATTGCCAGCCTAGCTTGGCCACCAGTGTAGAGGAGAATTCTTCCAGTTTTTTAATTCCCCAGCCTCCCCATTTCTTTAGGAGAGTAAGAGACTCCCACTTGGCCTAGGAAAATATTCTCCCTGTCTGATTTCCTTCCAGAGGAACCTACACCAAATATTTTGTACTCTGGATATGCTACCTCTAGGTATCCATGCCAGTGTCATCCAATATATCGGGGTGTCTTCTAGAACAGCTTTTATGAGTACAAGTCTCCCTACTCTAGAGAGATACTTATGATACCAGATGTTGATCCTTTTTTCCATCTTTGATATTAACCATTTCCAATCTGCTATATTGTAACCATGGAGTTTCAACATGTATCTCAGGTATCTAAGACCATCCTCCAACTATAAAGGGTGAAGAATAACCTATGTAGTGCATACCGAGTGTCATGAGGGGTGTATTCAATGTTTGTAATGGTGGATTTAGTGTTGTGAATGACCATACTTGTAGTAGATTGGAATAGAGTTATGGTGTTCTTTAATATAGTCAAATCCCCAATACCACCATTGAAGAATATAAGCACATCATCCACGAATAGTAAGTGAGTCAGATTGCATTTGTCTATGATCTGATTCCCTAGAGTCTTCCCTTGCTGTGATCTTCTTTAATAAGTTGGCTGAGCCCTTCCATGATAAGTAAAAATAATAATGGGGATAGAGGAAAACTACCTGAGACCTCTTTCAGAGTGAATGAAGGGCGTTGTTGCTCCATTTACAAGGACACTCAAAGATATATTTGTTATATAATACATGATCGATTTTATATAATCCTAAGGGAAACCTAGATGAGTTAGGATCATTATGATGTATAACCAATTTACACGATCAAATACTTTTGAGAGATCTACCTTTAAGATCATACCTTTTAGCTGCTTTTTCTGTATGGAGTGCTTCACTTCTTGTGCAGTTCCCACAACTTCATGAATCTATCAATCTTGGAGAAAGGAGAATTGTTCAGAAGATATATGGGTGGAACAGATGGGATGGAGGCGATTGGCTATGATTTTGGCAATGATTTTGTAGATGCAGTTGCAAATGGATATGGGGCAGAAGTTATTAAAGGAGATGTGGTTGTCTAATTTAGGGATGAGGGAGATGAAGGTGGTATTGTATGCTTCATACATATTTCCAGTGATCTGACAATATTCAATGAACTTAGTAGATCTTCTCCAAGAATGTCGAAAAAAGCAATGTAGAACTCCACTACCCAACCATCTGGTCTTGGTATCTTGTCGTGCTTGAACCATTTCAAGGTAGCCTCAAGCTCCCCCATCGTGACCTCCCTGTTTAGCTCCATGGTGGTCTCCTACTCCACAAATCGAGGAAGCAATTGTCCCACTCAAATGACTTCAGCGAAAGTGACATTGGGAGGTGCCTTGTGATCTACTTGAAGTGGGATGTGGCCAGCGAAGCTAATTGCTGGAAGGTGTTCACAGTATTCCCCTGCTCATTTGTCAGTTTCCAAATGGAGTTGATATATTTTCGACCATTTGCATATTCGTGAAAAAAAAATTGTTATCGTCTCTCTCCAGATCCTACCCACCGCTTATAGTTATAGCCCATGCCCAGCAATCATTCCTTGATGAGAAAATGATCTAGCCTTCTAGTGAGGCTGTCCTCTCCAATTCTTTTGTTCCTCCAGGTAGGTTTAATTTTGGTAAATGGAATATCAATAAGACTGTGATTCTCCAGTATATTCTTAAAGAATGCAGATAGGGGGTAAAATTGGGCATGATGTCCCCATGACTCTGAGAATCCAATAGAGAAATTTAAGTCTCCTCCAAGGATTATGTTGTTGTGTTGCAGAATATTGGAGTTCAATAATTGTTCCCAGAATTCTCCATGGTATTGACATGGCTCATATACATTGATTAGTCAAAAGTAGGTGCCCAGTTTAGATGTAAACATGTCCACCCTGATGTGTCCATTGCCTCCCCAAATGTTACATAATTTTATGGTTCGAGAGTTGAAGCCCATAACAATGCATCTTGAGCGGCCATTGACATCAAGGGCTTGAAAAGACCAACCAGGAAGCATGGATTCTAGCAGGTGTGAGATTACATCTACAAGAGCTTGTGTTTCTTGTAAAAATATGACATCGACTAGTTCAGTCCTAAGGAGTCTACGGAAAGCTAGTTTTTTTTTTGAGGGCTAGCTAACCCTCAACAGTCAAAGGAAAGAAGCTTCACGGGGGAGATGAAACCAGGGTGTTCTGTGCTCTAATAACCTCTTCGAGAGCAAGTTGTCACCTCAAGGTAATATCCTCCCCTGCCTACATCTTGGCTTTTGATAGGGAGGAAAGTATGCCTCTTGGTGGTTTCAGAGGGATGGGGGGAGATACAAGACGAATGCCAATGGATTCAGGAGGTTGTGATTGAGATAGGGATTGAAGAAGGTATTTGTGGAATAGAGACCCTTGATCACAGTTAAAGGATTTAGTAGAAGAGGGCTCCTTCGAGAAGGATGGGGGGGGGGAGAGAGCATGCCAATGTAATGGGGGGTGAGGGCATGAATGCAAAGACTTGATGATTCACTGAAGATGATGCTATGCAATCAGATGAAATAGAGAGATGATCAGAGCATGCGCTAGAAGAGGATAATGTAGCCTCCTCAGCCACCCTTGCCTTCGTCATAGGAGGAAAGGGAGGCTAATATGATGCTTTGTTGCACTTCTTCAGAGTCTCCTTGGTTGAGGTTTCTGCTGCTGCTTCAGTGGAGAAGTGGTTCGCTGCTGCTTTAGAAGAGTTGTGGTTCGCAGGTGCCTGAGTATCCTTTGTAGGGATTGTATTTCCCTTTTTCGCTGCCCTTGATTTTCTATTCAAGGGACAGTCCCTGAATAAGTGACCCACCTTATGGCATCTCATACACCTAAAAGGGACCCCGTCATAATCAAGGATCTGCATCCGTGAGAAATTTCTCCATTGCATAGTGATATGTTCCTGTAGCCCTTCCCTGGTGTCTAGATGGACTAGTATCCTTGGATATGCCATGATGCCTGTGGTGAGGTAAGATTTAGCGTACTCCAAATATGTGCCTAGGGAGTTTCTGATGCACCTGAAGATGTCCTCAGACAAAAATTAAGAGGCAAGCCTCGAAGACGGACCCATATTGGCCCAACACCTAATTTCTCCCTCTAAGGGTCGAAAAGAGGGTTCCATCATTGTAGAAGAATGGGGGCCTTTTCAATCTGCCAAAAAGAATACAAGTCCCCATTTGTATGCTCAACTCCGACTAATCGCAGCACAAACCATCCTCGGACAAAGGTTTGTACAAAGGGAAGCTCAGCTAGATGTTGCACCCAAACTTCTGTTGTCCACTGCTTTCGTCATGCCACAGTGTAGATCCTCCCATGAACCCTACATACCAGGACATGGTTTTCGTAATCCATGGTTTCACCCCACTAAATATCTTCACCCAGACAGATAATTACATCTTGAGTCCTGGATTTGATGCACCTCTTCTTTTTGCCCAGCCTATGCCTCACGTCGGAGGTATTCTCCTGAAAGCCATTGAGATGAGGCTTTGGAAGAGGGTTTGAAGGGCTCAGACTGGGCTGGAGGGGAAAGCTTCTAAGAGAGGAGGTATGCCTGTAAAACTACTGGATAAGGGGAATGATAATGGAGCCGTGAGAGGGGTACCATGAGGGTAGTCCGAGGGTTCGCCGAGGTGAGAAGATAAAGGGAAATGAGATCTGGGGGACAGAGGGAATGGTGGGTAGCCTAAGGAGCTAGTGGCGATGTCGAGACCTATACATCAGGCCACAAATTGTAGGGAGGATGACGACGAGGGAGGGGTAGCAGAAACTGGCCAAGTGAGGGGGACCTCTGGTAAGGTACCAACAGGACATTAGGGCCCCGAGATTGAGGGAAAGGGTGCGATAACCTCTGATAAATCATTGCTAAAGGGGATTAGTTCATTTGTGTTCAAATGGGGGACTGTCCAGATGGAAACATCCTTGAAAGGGTCTTCAGAATAATCTACCAAGTCCATATCCATAACTGTTCAAGAGATACACGCCAATTGCCACCGAAAATGTGTAAAAAGTAGTCACTGGAGTAGTAACCATTTGCAGATAGAGATACTATGAGGGGCACGATGGAGTCACGAGGAGAAAAGCACAAGTCAGCGAACAAGAAATGGGAGCAAGTGTAGAATGTCGTCAGATGGGTACGACTGTAGGGAGGAGATGGAGCTGATCGAAAATGGAATGGAGGTTCAACATGTGCTCGCTGCAGTCAAACCCTATCCCGTGGCAGGCACTATTTTCGGATGGTTTCAGAGCTCCATCCTATGGTATTGACCTATTTTGTTGTAAAAAACCTATTTACAAATTAATACTCTACATGGTGAAGTGAGGGTAAATGTCCATTAATAAGAATCTTGTTTTGTGTTTTTTTAAATGTATATATGCTTAACTTATATCTTAATAATAATAATAATAAAGTTATAATGTGATAAGTATTTATGATCTTTTAAATTTTAACAAAGTGAGATGTATCATGAAGTATTTTGATTTTTATTATAGATTAATGTATAATGACACTTACTAACCATTTAATTTATATGACTGCACTAGTTAAAAAACTATTTATTTGCAGTAAGATATAATATTTCACATTGCATAATTTATCTTGAATAATAATGATTATTCAACCCACATTCATAGATATGGAATTGATATTGAAATTGAATTATTAAGAATCCTGGAAAAGCTAAAAATAATGAGTTTCTGATAAAAAATTTAAAACTTATTCTCATCATAACACTTACAAAAATTAAATCTAGATAAGAAATATTTCAATTATTCTTCATTATTTTGCAATACTTAATTATATAATACATTTCACTTTTACACACATGCACACATGCACACACGCGCACACACACACACACACACACACACACATTATTTTTTCTCACATTTAAATCCATTTAACTTCTCCACATAACAATGAAAAATAAAATATTATATAAAATTAAAATGTAGGTTTATTACATGGATTATATAATTGTTATGCTTTTTTTTACATCATTAACTAAATAAATTATTGATACATTTAATAGGAAATGCTTTTGAAGGAAGCTAAAATATATAAAAGTTTCTTTAGAGTTACAGATGTGCTAAAATAAATTATATTAGAAATGTGTTCATAATTTTAGCAATAATGTGAGCTCGTTATTAGAAGTGCACTATAATATAATGATTAAACAAGGGGGCTGCAGGATAGCAAGTCCCTGCCTTGGATGGCTAGATCAAACGCCTGAGTATAGATTCAAATTAAGAGAGTGTTTTGTGTCAAAAATTGATGATTATTCATAAAAGCAAAGCAACTATACATAGATGTCTGAATTTCCAATGCATTTCTGATAGAAATGCCTAAAGCTCGACCATACGCTAGATTAATGCAATTGTGACAGCAGAGGACATGAAGTTCGAATCCTTGTAGCAATTGTACATAAATGTTTGAGTTTCTGATTGATGCATTATTGAAAGAACAACCTAAAGGTCCACTCCTAGGTCTTTGAGTGGAGTCTTGTACATATTGATCATGGTTTGTCTTATGATACAAATCTGCTACAGAGGAGGCATCATTATTGAATGACTTAAGAAATTCTAAATTGAAATATCAATTTTAGTATGGAGCATAGCACAAAGAGTATTGAATGTAATGAAAAAACCACATTTTACTTTAAAAATAAGTAGACAACAACATACTGAAGACAAATACAGTGAAGATTAAAATAAAAAAAATATTATATTGAAGAAAAATAGAGTAAATATTAAAATAAAATGAAGATTAAAATTAAACAAGCTACTCATTTTAGCTCTTGCATTCAGATAGCAAGCTGTTAGAATCAACAACATGACAGGAACAAATTTTTTCACAAGAAACACCATAAACCTTCACTTTTTTTTCCCTTTTCAGGGTACCAATACTATTTGAATCCTTTGCAAGAAGGAAATGTAGAGGTCCCAATCAGCATTGAAACAAAGTTTTTTTAATATTAGTCCTGTATCATAGTAAATACAGTAGCAAATGACCTTGGAAAGTAAAGGTCTAATACTTGAGATTGAATTGAGCATGATTTCTCCATGGTCATAATCAAAGGAGTTGAAGAAAGGTATTAGTGTGTATAAAACCTGTGTTCAATGGGTCAATTTTCATATTAAGGTTTCAAATTAGGCTCCAGGCTGTTTTTCACCCATAAAGCTTGCTTGTCTTTCTTCGCTTTGGAAAGTTTTGATCATTGATGAGGATTCATCTCTGCAATTATATGTTAGAACACAATCATTTCCAGTAACGTTGTTGCTATAAACCCAAATTCAAAAAAAATAATAAGGTAAATATTACTACTGATACCATTGAGATTGTCTATCCATTTGATGATAGCCATCTTCACTTTGAGATTTTGTCTGTTTCATTATAGATATCTTGACTTTGTAACTAACCTACAACACGAAATAAAATAACAAAAGTACATATATGAGGATTGCCTTGATTTGTAAAAATGAGATCAACGTCATTCTAATAGTAAAAACATTAAATAGCCTACAAGAACACCTTTATGCACTGAAAACATTCTACAAAGAATTAGGCATGGAAGGTAACACTAAAAAGACTAAAGAGCTCATCTTCTCTCTTAAACACATATCAATTCATCCCTCAATAGAATTAAAAAAGAGGCATTTGAGATTGAGGAGGAATATAATTACCTAAGCATCAAGTTTAAAAAAAAACTCAATAGGGAGCAACACTCAGAAAGAGGCTGCAAGACAGTTGGAAGGCAACATTTCTCCCCGAAAATAGATGTAGGAGAACTGAGAATTTAGGTTGGGATGTATTCCAAAAACTAATCACATTGATTCTTATATAGTTTGAGAGAGAAAATATCAACAAAACACTAGATTATGCTCGTTGAAACAAGTTTGTAGTATGAGGCCATATGAAGGTTGATACTATACATAAAGGAGTTGAAATGGCCTGCAAGATAATGGCTAGTCAAATTTGCAAGAAGACATGACAAAAGAAGAAGAATTATTAGTAACTTTAATACAAGAATGGTTTGCAAGCTAGAATATATCAGAAAAATATTGACCACTTGATAAAATAGAGATGAGAGACAACATTTAGAGGACCATTACAGATAGACCATATAATTTTTTTTTTTAGGCAAGTGTGGCATGAACTTTGTTTGGGAGGTCGGGCACGTTGTTTTCAATGGAAACCCATCGACTGTGAAAGTGACGGTGATGACATATGGGGTATTAATAGAATGGTGGGATGGTTGTCTAAAAACCATTAAAGAAACAACCAAACACCATGAAGTGTGAGAGGGATGAAGAGGACCACAACATGACTGACCTGGGAATTTTTCTTGTAACATTAAACCATATGATTATTACAAAAAAACACAAAGCACTGCAACAAGTCCAAATGACATAAGTAAATCCACATGTTTCATGCAGCAAACATTGGATATTTCAAATCTAAAACATTTTTTAAGGGAGCAACAGAGGCATCCAATTCTCAGTGCTTACTTCAGGTCAAATCAGTGTCTCACAAGTGAGGGGTCATCCTTGTTGCCAAAAGCTAGAAGTATATGATACCATGTCTATGTACAGTCAGATCAATACTCTAAAAACCTTACAAGGTCGAATCTATGTTCAAATCTATGTCAACTCAATTTTCAAGCCCGTAACTCTGTTGATTATGCATCTGTTAGAGGGATACCTAAATCATTGACAAAGAAAATCTTTCAGTATCTGTAGTTGGATAGAAAGCCAGACTCACACATAAATCATTCTCCACAGTTGGACAGAAAGCTAGACTCACACATAAATCATTCCCAACATTCACTAATAGTAGTTCTCACACCTCTCGAACTCTGTAAAATAGTAAAATAGGCTAAGAAAAAGTATGTGTCAGAAATATTAAATATACTAATAGAATATTAAATATATTAATAAAATTATGGAATAAAACACCCGTGGCGCCCATTCCACCTGCATGTAGTAAGCATACTATTGCTCTGGATAGTTCGAAATGGTCTACAGAAGACTCACAAGCCATCAAACATCATGTTGATGGATACCCAACTAGACTTTCTTAGCATTTTCCATTCATTTCTACCCAAATCAACCTTAGAATCTATAGTTCATTCACACATATTGAGATTCAATGGCATATATATAACCAACAACACAAGTAGAAAAAGGCACAGGTAACAGTTCTTTACCCTGTCACTGTGCATCAGAGTCTAAAGTCTCGGCTAGGCCGACGACCAACCAAAGGAGATTGCATAGGGAGAAGTCTACAAAGGTAAGGCAGATCAATGCATTTCTCATAAGGCAGACTAATGTGTCTTCCCATATTAGATGATGACTGGTTCCAATTTCTGCTAATATAATGCAATCCAATTTTAGTAACAACGGGAAAAGCAATAGCAAGGGGATGACTCGACTGCCTCACATTCTTTCCATCTTTAAAGTCATACCCTGTTCAAGCTTTACCTGTAGTTCCAAATTCAGGTTATGATGCCAGTAACCTCTAGGATTAAGTAGCTAAGGTAGTAAATCTCACTGCAAAGCTATCAACGTCTCTATCTCTATATATATCATGCTCTCTATCTCTAGATAAAGCACGAGTAGCTCTACGACGAAAGTCACTCCATTCGCGGTGATTACTTTTGTTATAGGAGGACCTATTTGATAGTATCTTCATTCGTCAAGTCAAAGCATAAATATTTTCCTGGTCCATTTAAGGACCTCCCCGCACCACACATAAATCCCTAACACCGACAGAGCGAGTAGACTTCAATTCAAGAAGCACTGCAACAGTAAGATTTTGCAGCATCAGAAAAGGTAAGAGAGTTGGTTACCTCAGTCATTTTATTCGCTTCATCTAAGTTGAGCAAAGCATCAAGTTCTTTAGAATAATATTAGTATCAAATTCCTCAACATCTTTGTCAATATAAGAATTAGAGCTAGTGAGCGAGGATCAGTAATGGCCTATGTAGGAACCCTTACCTGATCAGTAATAACCTATGTAGGAACCCTTACCTAAGAGTCGTGTGCGATACATGCTTATTTTCACTGTATGGGTTGTGGGTTGTCGTTGTTGTACATGCTTATTTTCACTGTATGGGTTGCAGGCTGCCATTGTTGTACATGCTTATTTTCATTGTATGGGTTGTGGATTTGTGTTGCCATGGAGTCACTGTGGCTTTGTGCTCAGAGAAATGAAGAAAGCCAATGCCTCTCGGAACAAAGGAGGAAAAGAGGAAGGTTGCCTTGCATGGTTGTACAGGTGGCAATTTTGCAAGGTTGTAAAGTGGCAATTGTATAAGTCTACTAGAAGTTGTATAATGCCACTGGAAGTATTCAGAAGACATGCCAACAGATTTCATGCAAACATTTATTGTAAGAAAACTAATGCTAGCATTAGTCTCACCAAAAAAAATTACAACGAAATAATGAAACATATACAACATCATAATATATAGTTATAGATTCTGTGTCTTGGGAAGAGGCCAAATAAGGCAATGAAACTAAAAACTATGCCCAGTTTCATGACATATTTAAAATCTATTAAAATCTATAGCGTAATTGCCAAACAAATCAATTTTTCACCATCGATTCTGATTACTATAGTCCCACGCCAGACGACAGGGACGAATAAGATTATACTTGTCATATATTTTTCCAAAGGTGCATTAGAATATTGTTCTTTAGAATATTTCCACTTAGAATAATTATCATTATTCATTATTATATTGATGATACTATTTTTTTATTACATTGATTTTATGATCTTGAAAATGTTCAAGTATATTAGTATATATTGATAAGGTTAATATTATAATAATTAATTTAAATAAGACTAAATATTATAATATTAAATTATAATAAAAAGATAAATAAAGGGTGGAAATGTTAATTTAATCCTAGTAAATTATTGAAAAAATATTAATGGAAGGTGAAAATATTTTTTATGCTTGGAATCAAGTGTAAAATGGAGGTTTTTTGGTTCCATGGGATATAAAGTCATCTTTGTTATTTCAGTTGTAAGAAATGTAAAGGAAACTTTATTGACATTAAACCAAAAAAAAAATTGTCAAACCGTTTTATAATTTATAACCTTAAACTAAATAGAAATATTCCTCTCATTCTCCTATGTAGACTATGTAGACTATGATTTCATTAGGTGAAAATAAGGTTATGATTAAATATCTTTAATATAGGAAAAAACATTAAGTATTGTACTTTACAATAATTAGATAATTAATATGGAGGATAAAATGTTTTTAAAATTAAAAAAAATCTTAAGATTAAGAGAGGAGGATAATGTGAAGATGTTATTTCTAAATTAAATTATTGGAAACTTCAAGAAGATGTCATTTTTAAAATCTTCAAGCCTTGTAGCAATTAGACTTAAATAGAAACTATGGTGGTATAAAAATAGAGAACACAATTAATATTTGCAATGAAACATACTCTTTGTCGTTACCACTAATTTATTGATTAAGGTTGTGTTGGGTGTGGGAGAAGCACAATGAAATAGTCCTCTGCACTTTCACATTCCGCGCAATGACTTATTACCTAAAGGAACACCTAATTTTTTTTGTAAAACTGTAGAATTTTACTTAACTGGAGAATTAGTGCAAGTGTTTATTTGATTAACACATGTCACTATTAAAGGGACCAAATGAAAGCATGTTATCTATATTACCTATACACTTCATACCATATACTAATAGAATCAAGGATTACTAGTAAACGATAGTGTTTATAACATATTATATATTGAAATCCTTGTAATGACAAAACATGATGTGAAAACTATTGAAATCATTTAGTACCGGGACATGGGGGAAAGGACAAGTGTCCATTGTAGCCATATATGGGAAAACTATGTTGAGACAGAAATTGTTGCAAAGATGTGGGAACCTGTTGTGGAGCACTGGAAAGGTATGTTTTTGACGAACAATTTAGTGACTTTTCAGTAACAATTGTAACCCTTTCTGCATAATGAACTTAAAGAAATAAAGAATTTTAATAGAATGTGTGAGAATTAGTATGGAAAGCTTAATCGCTGATAATTGTTATTTTTCCATGCAGGAAAGGGTGGAAACGAAGGGCTACCATTCGAAAGGAAAAGACAAAGGAGGAATAACTGTTGTCCCTTTAGAAGGGAACTGGATGCGAACGAGATCGAACAGATCGAAGCAGAATGACCCTGGAAAGAAAGAAGGGTTATCAATTCGGCGGAACAGGGGAAGAAAAGTAAAGGATTAATGGCTTGGTGAATCCCTCAGGATCTTTGATCCTGAGGGATCACTGTTTTGCTTATTTTTGCTACCTAGATACCTCTGCCGTTACTTTTATAAAAAGGGACAGCATCGTTAAGAAAAGGGACCTTTTTTTCATATATGTAACTGTGAATTTCAGACTCAACTTTGATCATCGACTCTCACTAAGACTTGTTTTGCTGTACATTTGTTGATGCATTAATACAAAAGACTTGGTGTTTATTTCATCTCTGCGTCTGGAGTAATCTAAGGCGGTGTACCATTGGAAGCTAAGGGCCCGGCTCCGAAGGACACTTGCTTTTGTATCATTATAATTTGGTTTTTGTGTGGTTTGTTTATCTTTATAGTTTGGTAATCTGACATGTTTTTCATATGCTATTCCATGCTCTGTTACGATTAATTCATTAATGGTTTCTTTCAAGAGATTTATGTAGTGACTCTGTATTGTATGAGTGAATCTTTTCAGAGTTGATTGCATGTTAACAATCTAAGCCAACTATTTCTGTTACAGAGCCTTCATATTGAATATTTCTGTATTGGATTCATTTGAAATCTCAATTATTGGAATCCGGAAGTAATGTTATTCTATTTGGAAACATAGTCATATTCGCGTTAATCATCAGATTGCTATATTAAGCGTGTTGTGTATATATGGTTGATGATTGTTGTTCCATAATTCATTTGTGAATACTGTTCCATAAAGTATAATCCATTGAAGTTGCTTTAAGAGAGGAGACTGCTATTTTATTACAGAGTGTGAGTTTGGTTCAATAGAACAAGTTTAGTTCGGACTCGCGAGGTTTAGTTCCATTTATTGTTGTTCCATTTCAGATTTGTTGTTCCATTTCCTGTTTGTTGTTCCATTTCACTTTCTGCCATTCCATTTACTTGCATTTGCTGTCTTGGTGTGAGAGAAGGTCTAAGGTTGTAGTGAGCCTCAGCAGTCGCTGCCTAGCTCCCAGACCTATGGTCCATGCTCTAATTTCCTTTCCATCAGTTTCTAGAGGGATGGGTTATCGCTTCCGTACCCTTGACTAATAAGCTTCTTTGTGTGATTTTATTCTTTTACAGCAATTTAGTCATAAGTTTAGCATCCGTTTACTCTTGTATTTTCTAAACACTGTACTACTAAGCATTACTCTGACGAATAGCCTCGGATTGAGATACTCTTTGCAATAACAAAGCGTTCCCGGATTGACTTATTAATGTGGCATAACTAGAGGTGAAAGAGACCCTTGTTACATCTCTACATTTTGGCACCGTTGCCGGGGAAAGAGTATAGCCATTTGTCTTTTACAGAGTAGTGTACGAGTCTGCTAGGGGAGAGTTGGATTTTAAAAACGGAAGGTAAGAACCTGCGTACGGAGCATGTAAGAGCCTTGCTCCACCGTCC
Organism: Pinus tabuliformis; assembly: GCA_031772625.1. NCBI lineage: Eukaryota > Viridiplantae > Streptophyta > Pinopsida > Pinales > Pinaceae > Pinus > Pinus tabuliformis. The sequence goes on along the minus strand of CM062815.1, from coordinate 290,958,601 downwards.
GCTTTCCTGGCAGAATTATGGGTTGAATAGAATTCGGTAGTTTATAGAGTGCATGACTAAGCAGAAAAAGCCAGAAAAAATTATCAAACCTCTGTTCAAACCTGAAAAAGCCAAAGGGCCGGTGACCCTTGGCCGAACAACCTTCATAGACGAAATCTATAAGAAAACTGAATCTCAGCCATCAGTAGGGTTCAGGAAAACTAATTCTAAATAACCTACTAGCTCCCTTCAGGTCGCAGGATCACCATCTGTAGCCTTCACTGAGGTGCATAGTCAGACTGATGAATAGGACTTTCAAGAAATTGAAAACTCTATTCCAGAACGACTACAGGAAGGGAATCTAAGCAATCTTTGTGAAGGAGAAGGGGAAACAGGAGAAGTTGAGGAGCCAAGATCCCCTCCTAGGATAATTCAACCATTAAAAATCCCAGATAAAGGAAGCGCTGTAAAAATCATTGTTGAAGGGATTCAATCTCCTCAAGCAACAGGGACTCTCATTATTCCAAACGAAGGAAGTTCTATTAAAAAAATCCCTGTTAAGGCCGTTCCTTCTTCGCCTAAGAATACCCTCTTAGAGATCCCGGAAGGTTATTGGCACATATTCGATCCCATGGCACAGAATCAGCCAAACACTCAAACTTCTACATTACAATACCCTATAGTGGATTCCGCAACAAATGCTCCTATGAAAGCAAATCCCCTTCAACACATTCCTACATTTCACGGACTTACATCAGAGGACCCCGAATCATTCTTGTTTGAATTTGATGTATTATGCAGGGGATATGATTACACCACTGACCCTCAGAAATTAAAGTTGTTCCCCTCCACTTTGAAAGGAGCAGCTTTAAGATGGTTTATGGGTTTAGGTGGTGGGGTTATAAATAACTGGGAGCAAATGAAAGAATCTTTCCTAAAGAAATATCAAGATTATTGTAGGTCTAGAGAACTGAAAGATGAAATATTTCAGATGACAGCTAGACCAAATGAATCACTAGAAGAATATGTAGAATGTTTTCAGTATAATTTGCAAAGATCTCCATATGCATCACTACCTCTGCCTGATAATGTGTTAGAAACAACATTGATTAGAGGCATGAAGGAACAATGGATTGAAACATTAAATATCATGGGAAAAGGAGATATTTATCAAGAAAATTTTGCTGACATCATTGATTTTTGTATCAGGAGCTCGAGAGGTAGCACAAGGATAAAACCAGTAGAATATGATCGGTTTGTCAGAGATAACAAAATATCAACAGAAGGAGTAACACGTGTAGAACTTGGAAATTTATTAGAAAATGTTAAAACTGATATCCTGGGGACACTGACTACACAACTTGATATTGTGCAGGCTAAACAGAAGCAGATAGAGGCAGAACATAATTTGGCGATCTTCTGCCCCCGATGTAGAAGAAAACATAGCCACAAGGAATGTCCACTAGATGTAGTTCAAACACGTGTTATCTATACAAAAGATCACCTTACTGAAAGTTGCCCCTCACTTCCTAGATTGAAGGCAGTATATAAGGAAGCAGAAGAAGAGCCAGAATCAGCATACTTCGTTAACCAGCATCGCCAATGGCGACCAAGGCAATCGGGTATGTTTTTAGACCCAACTTCTTCTTTTCAGCCTCCACAGTATAACGCTCAGCAATATAGTATGTGGCAAAACCAATCTCAACCCCCATTTCTGAACTGGTCATCACAACCATTTCCTTCTCCAAATCCATGGATGAATCAGCCAAGCCAATTTGGTTGGCCGAATTTTCCTTATGCCCCACCATATTGGCAGAATAGCTCATATCCTCCACAATGGACCCCCCCTACTTCACAAAGTTCACCCTGGCAGACAAATTGGCCAAGATCGACATATCAGCCAACAGGAACTATTCCGCTCCCTCACCCGACTCTGCCAGCTTTGAAACAAAATCCCCAGTCTAATTTGAGACTGCAACTCCGAGCCAAACCCAATCCTAATCCTAATAATAGGCCAGTCCAATCCCTCCAAATTATAGAATCAGCAGAAATCGGACCTGAAATAAGGGAGTGCAATGATCTTCAGTTAAGATCTGGACGTATAATAGAAACAGAGGGAGATAAAACAGTTCACATTGAAGATCAGTTACCAATAGAACAACCGTTACAACAAGAGGGTGCAAATAAGGAGCAGACTCATCATCAAGCGAATACACCCTCTCCTCCCTTCCCAGAATGATTAGTCATACCACGACCTGTATAATATCCAGACTTTGACATTCTGGGAGAGCTACAAAACCTGTACATACGAATTCCTTTCCTCCAAGCCATACAAGACATCCCTATATATGCAAAAACTATAAAAGAATTGTGCATAAAAAAACCGAGGAATGTAACCACTAACCCAAGAGTCCAAGTAGTCGGTACTTTATCTGACCTGTTATCAGGAACACCCATTAAATATGAAGATCCAGGAAATCCAATTGTAACTATTCAAATCTATGGTCAGACTCTGACTAATGCTTTAGTTGATTTAGGAGCTGCAATTAATATTTTGACAACTTCTACTTGCCAAAAGCTCGGTATTACATCAGTAGAACCCACTTCTACTTTGTTAGAATTGGCTGACCGATCTGTAGTTCGACCGGAAGGAACTCTATACGATGTCATGGTCTCTATAGATTCTTGGGAATACCCAACTGATTTCCTGGTAATTAATCCAAAAACCCGACTGGATGGACACCCGCTAATTTTAGGTAGACCTTGGCTTGCTACCGCCGATGCTTACATTGGTTGCCGGCAGGGGAATATGACCATAACCAGAGGACCAGATATTAAAAATCTAGTTCTATACCCTCCAGCACAGCCAAGTCTTACAATGATAAAAACTAACCAGCACCCTGTATCATACCTTACTGACAATATCAGATCACCATTGACTATACAGAAGGCCCTAGACTTTAAAGACCAAACAGAAGATGATGCCATCAATAACTTCGTTAGTCAAACTGAATCTAGACCTCATGCACAGTGTTTCATGATAGAAGCTGCATTCGATAGCGAACTAGAAGAAGATCCCTTGAAAGATACACATGACCAAACGATACCTGTGACTTCTGTTGCCAATAGTAAGGCAGTGGAAATTGAACCGGGAAAAACTCTAAACATCAATGCCAACCTTACACCGGACCAAGAAATAAAACTCATCCATCTGTTATGGAAGCATCAAGAAGCATTTGCGTGGGATTACCCTGATATGAAAGGGATTGACCCCCAATTGTGCACCCACCATATTTATATAGAAAAAGATGCAAGACCTGTCCGTCAACCACAAAGAAGACTCAACCCTCATCTAAAAGATGTTGTAAAAGCAGAACTTCAGAAGCTTTTAGATGTTAATTTTATCTATCCTATTTCTGATAGTAAGTGGGTCTCTCCACTTGTGGTTGTACCCAAGAAGAATGGGAAATGGAGGATTTGCGTGGATTATAGAGAGTTAAACAAAGCCACACAAAAAGACCATTTTCCCCTCCCATTCATAGACCAAGTATTGGACACTTTAACAGGAAAGAAATTATTTTCTTTCCTGGATGGATTCAGTGGATACAATCAGATTCATATTGCCCCTGAAGACCAGGATAAAACTACCTTTAGTTGTCCTTAGGGAACGTTCGCCTATAGAGTTCTACCCTTTGGCCTATGTAATGCTCCTGCCACATTCCAAAGGGCTATTCTTAGCATCTTTGCAGATTTAATAAATGATGGACTTGAAGTATACATGGATGACTTTACACCATATGGAGATGATTTTGATCCAGCTTTGGACACCCTAGAGAAAGTCCTACAGCGTTGCATTGCTACCAGGCTTTGTTTAAGTCACGAAAAATGCTATATGATGATGACTGAAGGGCTCATTCTAGGACATTTCGTCTCAGCAGCTGGCATTCAGGTAGATCCGGCCAAAATTCAAATTCTTTTGCTTATCCCCACCCCCACTACTCAGACAGAGGTACGCAACTTTCTTGGATTTTCTGGGTATTACAGACGATTTATAGAACATTATTCACACATTGTTGCACCTTTATATGCATTAACTGGTAATGTTGATTTCATGTGGACAGAGAAATGTGACCGCGCTTTCCAGGAATTAAAGAAGCTTGTATCAACAGCTCCAGTCCTTCGAGGACCAAACTGGAATTTACCATTCCAAATCTCATCTGATGCCTCAGACACAGCAATCGGTGCAGTCCTTGGGCAGGAGGAGGATAAAAAACCATATGCTATTTATTATATCAGCAAAAATTTATCCCCTTCTGAATTAAATTACACTGTCACTGAAAAAGAATTCCTCGCTGTAATACATGTTGTCAATAAGTTTAGACATTATATTACAGGCTATCCCGTTGTTTTATATACAGATCATTCTGCTATCAAATATTTAGCGAATAAGCCTGTTACAAATGATAGAATAATGACATGGTTGATCTTATTGCAGGAGTTTGATATCACAATCAAGGATAGACCTGGCAAGGAAAACCCTGTAGCTGATTTTCTCTCATGAATACCAAAATCAATTGAGGCAGCAGCAGTGGAAGACCAATTTCCGGTTGAGCACCTGTTTGCTGTTGCTGTTCAAACACCTTGGTATGCTGATGTTGCCAACTACCTTGCAGTAGGTAAGCTACCAAAACACTTAACCCCTAATGAATGTAAGAAGATTGTTCAGAACAGTACTCGGTTTTCGTGGATCGGGGGTTATTTGTTCCACACAGGGGCAGACATGCAAATTAGGAGGCGTATTCGAGAAGATGAAATTTTCGACATCTTAAAAGCTTGTCATAACGGACCATGTGGGGGACACTTTGCCGAGAAAATAACAACACATAAAGTATTGCAGACGGGATACTACTAGCCTACAATTTTTAAGGATTCGAAGAAATTCATTCAAGCCTGTGATAGCTGCCAGCGAGCAGGACGACCTGGTCAAGTCGACGAAATGCCTCTGAGGCCACAATTAGTCATTGAACCATTTGAGCGATGGGCTCTTGATTTCGTTGGACCCATCAACCCATCATCAAATCAGAGAACATATATCTTGGTAGCCACAGAATATGTTACCAAATGGGTTGAGGCCGAAGCGTTGCCTAGAGCTACAGAAGATTCGGTAATACAGTTCCTGTTCCATCTGTTTGTACGATATGGCCTTCCGAGAGAAATAATTACAGATGGAGGACCACAATTTTCCAGAAACAAATTAGCTGCAACACTTAACAATTATCATGTCCAGCATAAAATTACTACCCCATATCACCCACAGGCGAATGGGCAAGTAGAAAGTAGCAATAAGGTAATAGAATCAATTTTAATAAAAACCATTGCTTCACATAGGCATGATTGGGCCGCCCGACTACCTGAAGCACTCTGGGTTTATAGAACCACGTGGAGAAGTACCACTGGTTATTCACCCTATCAATTAGTTTTTGGGAAACAACCTATTTTCCCCATAGAATTTGAAATCCAAACTCTACGAACTGCACAGGAAGTTGGCCTAGATTTAAGTGAGGCACAAATCAATCGACTACAACAGATTAATGAATTGGACGAAATAAGGCTCTCTGCATTACAAAATACAACACTTATTCAACAGCAGCGAGCTAAATGGCATGATGCACTTATCAAGAACAAATTCTTTCATGAAGGAGACTGGGCTCTATTATATGACTCTCGGTTTCAGGATTTCCCGGGGAAACTGCAGAATCGTTGGTTGGGACCATACGAAATCCAGAAAGTACATGATAATGGGACCCTTACTCTCATCACAATCGATGGTTCTGGATATGCATTCAAGGTAAATGGCCACCGAGTTCGTCTCTATCGCAGGCCACTCACTCGGGAATCCTTCTGTCAGCAGCTACGTCAAGACACTGACATGGAAATTTTAGGAGAGGAAGTAAAATCTTCCTCACCTATAATTCAGTAAGGAACGCATTTTTTTTGACTTGTACATAAGTTCTTGTATATATGTTTTCTTAATATTTCTTTGATCTTTCTTTTTTTTAAGTTTGCTTTTTACAGTCAGCGTGTCTTTGCTGTTCCTTTTCCAAAAGGAACAACAGTTGCTTGTTTTCGTGTTTTTGTTGTTCCTTTTTCAAAAGGAACAACATTTCTGAGTTTTTGTTGTTCCTTTTCAAAAGGAACAACATTTGTGAGTTTTTGCTGTTCCTTTTCAAAAGGAACAACATTTGTGAGTTTTTGCTGTTCCTTTTAAAAAGGAAGAGCATTTGTGAGTTTTTGCTGTTCCTTTTCAAAAGGAACAACATTTTTGGGTTTTTGCTGTTCCTTTTCAAAAGGAACAGCATTTGTGAGTTTTTGTTGTTCCTTTTCAAAAGGAACAACATTTGTGAGTTTTTGCTGTTCCTTTTCAAAAGGAACAACATTTGTGAATTTTTGCTGTTCCTTTTTCAAAGGAGACAACACTCATGATCTTAGGCTGTTCCGTCTCAAAGAACGACATCTCAACTATTTGTTTGCATGGATTCTTCTTTGTTGTTCTTTTTTTCAAAAGGAACACCATAGCCATGTCTTTTCTCTCTGTGATGATTCATATTGAGGATGCTTTTCTCCCATCTTCTCTCCAGTCTTTAAGATACAGCTATGCACTTATGCAATGAACATAAATTACGACATACCAAAATTAGCAGATCATAAGATCGCTATCTTTAGAGAGCCTAGTATTGATAAGAGGACAAGAGGAGGGACATACTTACTTCTCATCTCCGTTTTCATTGACTTATTCCCATTGTTTTGGTTGGTTATCTTTATCATGGTGATTTCCCTAAAAAAAAATTTGATTATTACTCAGGAATAAGAACAGAGGATTTATATCTTCCTGTTGGGATGATAAGACTTCTTCCACCATTCCCACTCTTAAGGAGGGCTGAACCACCCTTATGTGTAAATAAATAAGAAAAAGTGTTGTGCAAAGAAAAAAATGATGAATATATTGTCAAATGCAGGATAGGGGGTCTCATCAAGAGCCAGCCTACCATGATCATCAGGTTGGAAGCGAAGTGGCATTCCCAGTATGGCCACCACACCAGGGATATGGTCCAAAAGGTACACTAAATAAACAGACCTTGGAACAGGGGGTCTCATCACGAGCCGACCTGTCCACGTTTCGCACCTTCCTTGTGAATGGCATTATGGCTAACTGGTTACCAAGCCAGCATAATGGCCTGCGTTTTGACAAAATACTTTTTATACACATAAAGGATCATGGTTCCGGGGGTGAAATAAACAACTCTGCCAAGGTTATGAACACCTGTCGGCAACAGAGCTCTGTTAATGGTATCGAAGTCATAATGGTTACACCAACAGGGATGATATTAACACCTCTTTGTCTCTTCTATCCTATGAATAATTCATATTTTATTTCCCGATGAACATATCGCACGAACACTCATTACTACCAATCATGGCAAAGGAACTGACAATGACCTCTGGGGATTTCGTACGATTGACAGACGTCCCATCCCCTGGCCTCGCATCATATTACGCAGGCTCTTATGTAAAACACGATCCACCTTTTTGCCTTGATTTCGGTATTTCGTTGTCCATCTAAAACATGGCGTAATTTTATATGTTGTTCCTTTATGACTGGTTACACGATGGTTGCTGCTCCTCTATTTGACGGCTGGGGCAGCCTATCACATCGCAGGGGGGAAGGTAATCTCATTACTCCACGAGTTACATGTCAGCACATCATTCAGGGTAGATAGTGTACGAAGGTATGGCATGGTTTAACGGTATGATAATTCTATTTTATTCAAAGTTGCCATCCATAATCCATTTTTGTTGCATACTCTGTTTTTTTTCGCAACGATCACCTTCTCTGCGTCTCAAAACAACACAGGCAGTTGGTGTTCCATTGGAAATCCTTAGTATAACCATGGGAGGAAAGGCAGTCCGAAGCGAACCTCAGGAATTGACAGTCTCTGCTGCTGCCCGGGAGATCCTGGAAAAGGCTGGATGGCTGAATTATTTCAGTCGCCTACAAGAATCAAACGAGACAGTGGCATTGGAATTTCTGCAAAACTTGCAGGAGGACTACTCCATAGTGAGAGAAAGGTGGATAGCGGTCACTAACGATGTAATTGCAGAAGTCTCAGGACTACCAGCCACCAGACCTGTATGGACGCTGAGGAAAGAAAGACTACAAAAGATTATGGAGATTTTTCAGGATGAAGGCCAAAGCTTGACAATGAAGGGGAAGGGAGTTCTACCAGCAACGCTAGGAGAACCCTGAACTGAACTAGCAAGGATAGTACAGAGCTACATTACTTTCGAAGGAAGGAAGGATGTGGTAAGACCACGCCATCTTAAACTCTTAGCTGTTTTGAAAGAAAAATGTTCTGTAAATCTGCCTGCACTTTTAAATTCACTATTGCATGATGCGGCCCGAAGCCTGAAAACGGCACAACACGTAGAAGCAGTTGTTAGCCACCATGGATTGATTCAATTGATAGTGAGCCATAGTCTCACTCAACAGCAGAGCAGCTGGGAGGAGCTCGTTGCATTGATTGAGGGGAGATTGGCTGCACCATCCCCAAAACCTAAACATTCCTCTAGCACACCAGAACGATCAGAGAAACGCAGAGAAGTGGCAGCAGGAAAATGTGTTGCTCCAAAATGTAAGCATTCTTCAAGTACACCGGAGCGACCAGAAAAACGCAGAGAAGTGGCAGCAGGAAAACGTGTTGCTCCAAAACGTAAGCATTCTTCAAGTACACCAGAGCGACCAGAAAAACGCAGAGAAGTGATAGCAGAAAAACCTGTTGCTTGTACACCTGAACAACCAGAGAAACCAAGAAAATCAGTCCGGCTAGCTCGAATACGAGGAAGGCTGGAAAAGATTCGGGAAAGCACCAGCCAACCAATTGAGATTATAGACGAACCTCCAGAACCAAAAGAAGGACCTTCTGAAGGAAATACTAGACAATCTGGGGGCGAGGCTGAGCAAGCCGGAGAAGGAGGTGAGGAGAGAGAAGTGCACTCCGAAACAGAAACAGAAGCTGAACACTCCAAGGCAGTCACTGAGCAGGACAATCGGGAGGAGGAAGTAGTACAGCCAGAAAGCAGCCCGCTGCGAGACCCTGTGGGCAAAGAAGAATTGGCCGCAATCCTGGCCAGTATGGGGGAATATGGCCAACCCTCCAGCCCAGCAGGTCCTCCCGATGGACCTCCAGAGGAAGACATACCTGAGAATTTACATGCAGAAAAGGAAGGAGAAGAAAACCCGCCCGTTCATGAGGAAGAAATAAGGGACACCAACCGGGAACAATCTGTTCCCAAGGCACCAGAAGAAACTCTAGATAGAGTAGGAGCAGATTTAAGGGCCAGTCGTAAACCCTCTGTTGAGGCAAGGGAAATCAAGAAATTAAGGACTAAACAACAGAGGCTGCTGAACACTATAGCCCGTCTCCGACAGCAAATTCGTATTCTGAAAGCCAGTCTGAGGATACGAAGGACCACAAGGAAAAGAAAGAGGACCACTGCAGCAAAATCCCGTAGAACAAGAAGACAAAGGACTTATAATCACCCTGTTGGTCGAAACCCGGCCGGAAGACCTGCTGTTGTTCCAATTGTCACTGAAGAACAGACTGCTGTTCCAAATGACGCTGAGGAACAAACTGCTATTCCAATTGTCACTGAAGAACACACTGCTGTCCCAAATGATGTTGAGGAACAAACTGTTGTTCCAATTGACAATGAGGAACAGACTGTTGTTCCAATTGATAATGAAGAACAGACTGTCGTTCCAATTGGGGCAGAGGGACAGGATGACGTTCCATTAACAGAGGAACCACATCAACCTTTCATTCGTGTTAAGAAAGAAAAGGAGAATAAGGAGATCCAAATAGAGGCACCGCCCTCAGGGGTGATCCGGGTTCTGAACTCCAAACAGTATAACAAGAAGGTTTAGGTAAAACTCCCGGCCTCTACGGCCCTATGGAAAAAGGATCCAAAAACAAGAACCTTGCACGAGATGATGAAGCAATCTCAGCAAGAAGCTGAACAGTTGAAGGAACAAACAGTCCCCCGGGAGAAATATGAAGAATTGCAACAGCAACTTCGGGATATTAGTCAGTCCGAGAGCCAGGTCTTCAAAGGCTGGCAAAAGGAGCAAGAAAAGGTTGCAAAGGTAACTCATCAATTAGATATTTTTGTTAGGCAGATGGACACTGTGTGTTCTTTGTATAATGACGTTCTGGCCTGTAGGGCCCCTGCTAAAAACTATTCTTTACTTTTGCTTGAACGATATTTACGATTAAAGATAAAAGCTGTCAGGGCTGGCGCCCCTATACAAATCAATACTGTTAATGATTTCATAGCTTGTTGCAAGCATTATGGAATTAAGGTTCAAATATTATTATGTGAATTTTACTTGCATAACCTTGTGCTAGACCAGGAAACTGATTTAAATCCTGGCCCTTTTGTTGGGGACATCCAATTGCAAGCCTTCGTTTCATTCGGGGTTAATCAACTAAAATGGCTCAGGGCTTATAACACTTTCAGAGACAGGAAAATAGCCTAGACTTGTGGGTAAGAGCCGAGCCTAGAGACCCAGTACTATTATGGAGAGCACATAGGAACCTTATGAGAACCCCGGGTGTTATGGAGACATTAGGACCCATGCACGAGGACCTAATCCAACAAAATTTGGAATATTTTCTGACTATTAAAGACCTCGCCATCGATGCTGCAAAATTCCGATACCAGACTTTGAACCCAAACATCCAGCTCAGGGAACCGTTCAGATATGAAAATTTTGAGTTAGCTGCCAGCCGATTGAACCTTTATGGCGAGCGTATTTTTCAAGCAGGGCCATGCTGGTTAGGGTATCGATTTCGTAGTCCAATTATTTGGCACCCTGTACCCGGATATCAGGCCTTGTATGAAATGCCTTAAGGTCAAACAAATCAGTTCTTTGATGATCTAGTTGCTCATCACGGCTGTAGGCCTCCACACGAGGTTCCCTCTCCAGCCTATTCTCTTACCGCCTTGCATGTCAACTATAATGTTTTCATGAGGGCATGAAACAGGGTAAGAAGGGGGGTGTGTGGAGCACTGGAAAGGTATGTTTTTTACGAACAATTTAGTGACTTTTCAGTAACAATTGTAACCCTTTCTGCATAATGAACTTAAAGAAATAAAGAATTTTAATAGAATGTGTGAGAATTAGTATGGAAAGCTTAATCGCTGATAATTGTTATTTTTCCATGCAGGAAAGGGTGGAAACGAAGGGCTGCCATTCGAAAGGAAAAGACAAAGGAGGAATAACTGCTGTCCCTTTAGAAGGGAACCGGATGCGAACGAGATCGAACAGATCGAAGCAGAACGACCCTGGAAAGAAAGAAGGGTTATCAATTCGGCGGAACAGGGGAAGAAAACTAAAGGATTAACAGCTGGGTGAATCCCTCAGGATCTTTGATCCTAAGGGATCGCTGTTTTGCTTATTTTTGCTACCTAGATACCTCCGCCATTACTTTTATAAAAAGGGACAGCATCGTTAAGCAAAGGGACCTTTTTTTCATATATGTAACTGTGAATTTCAAACTCAACTTTGATCATCGACTCTCACTAAGACTTGTTTTGCTGTACATTTGTTGACGCATTAATACAAAAGACTTGGTGTTTATTTCATCTCTGCGTCTGGAGTAATCTAAGGCGGTATACCATTGGAAGCTAAGGGCTCGGCTCCGAAGGACACTTGCTTTTGTATCATTATAATTTGGTCTCTGTGTGGTTTGTTTATCTTTATAGTTTGGTAATCTGACATGTTTTTCATATGCTATTCCATGCTCTGTTACGATTAATTCATTAATGGTTTCTTTCAAGAGATTTATGTAGTGCCTCTGTATTGTATGAGTGAATCTGTTCAGAGTTGATTGCATGTTAACAATCTAAGCCAACTATTTCTGTTACAGAGCCTTCATATTGAATATTGCTATATTGGATTCATTTGAAATCTCAATTATTGGAATCCGGAAGTAATGTTATTCTATTTGGAAACATAGTCATGTTCGCATTAATCATCAGATTGCTATATTAAGCGTGTTGTGTATATATGGTTGATGATTGCTGTTCCATAATTCATTTGTTAATACTGTTCCATAAATTATAATCCATTGAAGTTGCTTTAAGAGAGGAGACTACTATTTTATTACAGAGTGTGAGTTTGGTTCAATAGAACAAGTTTAGTTCGGACTTGCGAGGTTTAGTTCCATTTATTGCTGTTCCATTTCAGATTTGTTGTTCCATTTCCTGTTTGCTGTTCCATTTCACTTTCTGCCATTCCATTTACTTGCATTTGTTGTCTTGGTGTGAGAGAAGGTCTAAGTCTGTAGTGAGCCTCAACAGTCGCTGCCTAGCTCCCAGACCTATGCTCCATGCTCTAATTTCCTTTCCATCAGTTTCTAGAGGGATGGGTTATCGCTTCCGTACCCTTGACTGATAAGCTGCTTTGTGTGATTTTATTCTTTTAGAGCAATTTAGTCATAAGTTTAGCATCCATTTACTCTTGTATGTTCTAAACACTGTACTACAAAGCATTACTCTGACGAATAGCCTCGGATTGAGATACTCTTTGCAATAACAAAGCGTTCCCGGATTGACTTATTAATGTGGCATAACTAGAGGTGAAAGAGACCCTTGTTACAACTCTACACCTGTAGTGAAAAATACTAACTACGGTGGAAATGACTCTACACTCAACATTAAAAAATCCATTAAGTCTTAGCAGTACTATTAATATCTATTCAGTGAATTGATGTGAAATCATGTCATTTCTCGAGTGCTTAATAACATTTACTCTGATGCATTGTGTAATGATTACTGGTTGTAAACCTATCAATAAAATCATATCTATCGATATTATAAAGTAGTATTTTCAATATTAATTCAGTGAATTGATGGATAATGATCACATTGTTCGAGCATTAAATAACATTTATTGTTTGTAAATGAGTCAAGAAAAGTCTTTGAATCCAGTATTCATCATAAAAAATGAAATGATGTGCAGATCCCCTTCACACACTTCTTTCGACTTGCACACATCTTCCACACATTGCTCATATAATCACAATGTTTTAGTGAAATGTTACATAAATTCAATCAACCATCAATGGCATAGATTAGGCCATCGGTTAAGTGCTTAATAACATTTACTTTGATACATTATGTAATGCATTGTATTTATCGATATTATAAAATTGTCTTGTCGACATTTATTTGGTGATTCAACATGTAATTAGCACATCATTTGAATGCTTAATAAAATTTAATGTTTGTAAAGAGATGGTGTACAAGTATCCATAGGCAATATCCATCATAGAAAATTGAAATGATTTTGTGGATCTCCTTGGCACACTTCTTATGATTCACATACTTCTTCTACACAATGGTAGATTCCTCCGCATCTCCACAATTCGCACAAATAAATTACATCATTTAAGTGCTTAAGACAATTTACTATAACACATCATGTAATGATTTATCGTTGTAAACATATAAAGAAGATCATTTTTTATCGATATTATAAAATAGTATTTTCGACATGTATTTGGTTAATCAACTCATAATGAACACATTGTTCACGTGGTTAGAATCATTTACTTATGGTAAATAAGTCAATAAGATGCACATGGTTCCGCATCGGGTATCTATTATAATAGGTTGAAATGATACATGCATCCCCTTCGCACACTTCTTGTGCACATTGCCTCATTTTCTTGAAATGTTGTGGCGAAATGTTACATAAATTTAATCAAACTCTTGTAACATGGATTAAGAGATATAAAATAATAATTGACATGTAATTAAGACATCCTTCAGGTGCATCATAGTATATTAAAATAATAATTAAGTCTTTAATAACACTATGATGGACCAAAGGTCCCTTCACAATTAATGTAAGTGTTTATTTGGTGAATTGATGTCTAATCAAGACGTCGTTCTAATGCTTGAAATCATTTACTCTGACACTTTGTGTAATGACTATGGCTGTAACACCCCTATGTCCTTCCTTTTCATACATGCCTATTTTTATTCTTTTAAACTAATTTTGGACTTAATCTCTATGGAAGACATAACGAAAACTATGTGATTTTGTAATTTTATTTTATGTTATTGAATTAATAAATAAGGTGTTTGGAAATATTAAGGAAAGAGAACAATAGTATTAGAGACTTTTTTCCAACTCATGAAACATTTTAAATGGCTAAATTCCACATTGTGGACCTTCCCTAAAAATTCTCCCAAAATCCTTAGGAGAAAGTTATTCAATATATTAACATAATGAGAAAAAAAGATAATGCTAATTACTTAGCTGGAGAGAAATGCTAAGCTAGGTGAAAAGCATAATAAAGCACAATAACGAAGAAAGGCGTGCATTAAATAAAAATAAAAAATATTTTTTTGTCAAATTAAAACAAAAATCCTAGGCAAAAGGTGAACAAACCTTAAAGTATGACGGTGCTAAAAATCTGCTAGGAAGAGTATATAAGAGAAACCACTTAGCAACCAAAGAGGTTGTTGAGTCCTAAAGGAAACAATATATTAGCTTAGGGAGAATTGTTGGAGACAGTTCATAGCTGGGTGGAACATGCTCAGTTCCTGAATATTCCCCAAGTAGTATCCATGGTTAGATGAATTTATGTTTGTGTTCTATTGTTTATTTTATATTGTTCAATGATATGTATAGAATAGAGGAAATGATACATGTTTGTACTCAGTTGTACATATTTTAGTTCTTCATGCATAGTTTGACTATTTTCCTATATGTTATTTTTTCTCTATACACAATTTCTATATGCATGCATGCAAGATAAAATTATGAAAAGAAATCATTAGAGACGAGAATTGTGATTTTTGAATATATATACATATAAGCTAGATATCATATAATATCTCTCTCCTAGTATCATTGGAAGTGTAATGCCAATAATAATAATAATAATAAAATAATATTAATGTACAAGTCAATAAAATAATAAATAATAAATAAAAGATAATAATACTAAATAAATAATAAATAATCGCAAAAATATAATAATAATAACTAAATAACATAGTAAATAATAAACTGAAGTTATAAATAAGTATATATAAAAATAAACTACAAAAATAGTAAGAATAGGTAAATTTAATAAAAAATTAAAAAGGAATAAAATAAGAAAGAGTTAAATTAAGAAAAATATTAAATTAAGTAAAACTTAAAACAAAGAAATAAAAGTTGGCATATCGACACATGGATTGTGTGCATGAAAATCTCTCCCCTCTTTGTTATATTTAATGGATGAAGAGTGGGGTGAGATTATTCGTTCATTATTTTGGAATAAGAGTGTTGTGAGACGAAGGATTCACTAACATGAGTAGTTGATTGAGGGCTTGGGGGTGACAAATTGTAGAAAGGTTATGTGCAACTGAGCCTATAGTTGGGTGGAGAGTTGTCCCCAAAAATTGTGTTATCATTAGTAGGATTCAAATATCATTCAACACTCCCTGATAGGGGTGATAAAACAAGCTAATGAAGTAACACGTGAGAATTCATGACTACCACATAGTTTATGGTGCGAGGATTGGCCTCTCCATTCTCTCAAGGCACCTTATGTATAGGAGGTGTTATTTTTGTTTGTTCGAAATCTCCATCAACCTAGAAGCACATAGATGGTGGCATCCATGGAAGGTTTTTGGAGGGTGGTGAGGTTTTCTACTAGGAAGTCTGGGCTTGGTATCATTTTGGCAAGTGCAACTTAAGCTTTGGGAAAGAGAGTGGACATTTGAGAGGGTACCCTATCTTGGAAACGTGGTGATTTCGTCATTGATGTCCCCTCCTTCACTCACGGGTGTGTATTTTTGTTAATTTCTTTTTGGTGTATGGTCTCTGGTCCTCTTGGGTGGGAAAGGATTTAGACCTTTGGTTATAAAACCCATTTGTTGGTCCTACTGTGGATGGTTCATTTTTCATTTGCTTCAGAGTGGAATTTGGCTTATTGTCCTTAGTAGTTCTTTCACAGGATTCTGCAAGGTTTGGCAGTTTCTATGGAGAGGGTATGTTGGAGTTAGGGTGGTTTGGTTAGTGGTATTCTTAAAATAGGTGGGGGATGTGAATTTCAAGTCGAGTTACTTGTTAATGATTTCGAATTATGTCCCTGCATTTATCCTGGATTGCCTGTTTGTGGTCCTGGCAGTGTGCGTGGGGTGATTCTCTACAGTTCAAATTGTAGTTTGTGTAACAATACGATGTTTAGCTCAGACCCTTATAAGTGGCATCGGTTTAGCTATAAAGCATCTCATACCTCATATTCCTAATTCTTCTTCACAACTAAAGCTCAATTTGGATGGTCTCAGACTCTCCCTTGTAGGTGGCAGTGACGATTACTCGCTCCTACTGGGGTGGTAGCAATGCTCGTCATTTGGGTCAAGAGGTATCTGGAGTTAGCGGTGGTTGTATTTATGGTGGCTTGGTGGGAGGACGTGGGAGACACACCTATAGAGCCAACAACAAGGTGGAGTGATATGCCGCAGTGCCTCGGGGTGATGAGGGAAGGTTAGTAATTCAGGACGCGAGTAGAGACAAGATTATTTTTTTGAAAATTGTGGGGATTTGATTTAGTAGGTATTGGAATGCATGGAAACCTCAAAGAAGGTGTAACAAGAAGAGAATTTACAGTGTATTTCCACATTGAAGAAAATGCACTACTTCTAGTGCCATGTATGAGAGCGCATTTTGGTGGTATGGTAAGGCCTGAATATGTTATTCGAGAAGGTGGAGAAGTTGGAGGCTTGTATGACCCACTTTGAAGAGTGCCTCCAGTGCTCCTCCCACCCTCCTCCTCCTTCAGGATTAGCTCTAGAAAACCCAACATCCATTACTTCATATTAATAGTATGATTACAAGTGTTTTATGTGTTTACTGGTACTTTTGGCCTCCCAAGTTGTGGATTGTGTCTTTAGTTGTTTTTATGTTTCTTTGCCACATGCTAATAGAGGTAGTCAACAAACTTGGCAGGCATGAGTCTACCTACATTTTTCTACTAATGTACCTCTTTTTTAAAGAATGACTAGATTTTTGACTTACAAAAAAAATAATGTTCAAATTTGAAATCACAAGGAACATCATCACTATAGGTAAGTAATCTCTGTTGGTTTTTTTGGAAATTCTATGCTAATGAATAGAATAGTTGTGTGTTTATTATTATTGTAAAAATTAATGTAATTAGTGTTGAACCCCAATAGTTCCTCTTTTTGACAACCTTCTTATACTCCATTCTCCCCTTTTTGACCTTCATAACTCGAATTTGGGTATCAATTTATAAGATTTATGGCATAGCATGTACACAATCATCTTCTATTTCATAAATATCATTTATCTTTATTATTTAACTCAATATTTACCTAAGCTATTGAAATTACAACGATTTTGCAGCCGATGTATGATTTTGTAGCTAAGTTCAAGGTTTGATGGGTTGCGAAGCTTTAGCCGAAGAACAGGGCATATGGGCAGATGGAAATTAGCAGGTACAACGATTTGTTCCTACCTTCATAATTTGGATTGATAAGGAAGGCATCGTAGCAGCTCAGTCAAAAGGAAAGTCAACCACCGAGGAAGGTGAATCAAGTGAGTGAGGAATTAATGAATACATATATTCAGCCTCATGACTTGATTCGTTGATAGAAAATCATGAGGAAATCATGCTATTTTATATTTTAATGTTAGTTTTAATCATTGTTGATTAGCATAAGGACATAATACTCTGAAACAGTTATTTGTAGGAGTTTTATAAATTTTCCTCTCAGCAGGACAAACACAGATTTGGATATTGTTTTTAAACTCTGTTTTTGCAATTAAAGACACTACATTATTCCTATGTAGTGTGACTTAATGCGTGGTTAATATTGCCATAAAGGAATTGTGTCGAAACCTACTTCTTGCAGGAGTGACCCCTCGAGATACTAAGGTTTTATTTTATTTGCAATTAGTATTTTATTATGTGTTTCTTGTAGGATTTTTTTAGTTCATTTAATCACTCAACTTTTTATTTTCGAATGTAATTTTGTGATTGTTTTGCAATAGGTTTATTTAATCATTCTCTTGTTGAGTAAAGCGAGATTTCCTGTGCACATGGACAACGTATAAGTTGACATAGATTAGTATCATAGCTTTGCATTGCATTTGTATACATCATATTTTCATTTTAAGAGTTAATATTTCTTTTTGTCAAGAGTAGATCTATTTAAATTGTTAAATTTCATTTTCAATCAAGTGTGATTTAATTTTCAAGGAAGTGTGAGTGATTTCCTTTTAAAATAAAGCGTCTGTGAGATTTTATTTCCAGAAAAGTGTGTGCGTGTGATTTTATTTTTAACAAGTGTGAAGAAAGTTTGAAGTTTATTTCAAGAAGAGTGTGATCTTTCCTTTAAGCAAGAGAAATAAAATTGATTCCATTTTTATAAGCGATTTATTTACTTATATCTATAGAGAAACATGTGCATTTTGATATCTAAAATTAACTTAGGAATTTTTTAAGTAATAAGGACTCTTAACAGAAAAAATGCACATACATTTCATTACTTTACTATCTGTGGCTGATAATTTATCTAAGTAATTTGACATTAATTAAATTACCAAACATTTTGGTGTCATTGTCGAGAAACTGTATATAGGAGTCTTTTTCTTTTTCTTTTCATTAAAAATAAAAATAAAAATGATATGCCTATGGAAATAGATTCTAGACGTATATTTGTAAGTAGACGTAGGAGTTTGATTCGAACATCACCACTCACCCCACCACAACCTCGTAGTGCCACACCATGCACCCAAACTCATATTCCATCAATTGCAGGCAAACATAGACTTCCTGAGGTACTTAGATCCGAAATCCAACCTAAATATTCACCAATTTCTTCAACTGAAGTTTTAATAGAAGAAGAAGATCTTACATCCTGAACTGAAGGAGAAATTTTTCTATATTCATATGGAGAACAAATAATAGGACAAGAACTAGAAATCCCAAGTGAAGACGAAGAAGAAGAAACCTATTTTAACATTCCATTAACAGAAGAACTAGAGGAACCAGAGGAGTACCTAGAAAATCCAATTTTGTAACTGGAAGAGGAGGAAATAGTGGAGGTGGAAGAGTTGGAGGAAGAGGAAGAGGGGGTGGTAGAGGAGATCCAGAGCCTTTTGTATTTCCCATCCTTGATGAAGTTACGATAACCATAATGAAAAATATATCACCCTTCATCCTTCATAATTTTCATGGATTAAGAAATGAGGATCCTGAAACATTTCTCTTTGAGTTTGAAGTATTGCGTAGATCTTATGACTACTTGCTTGATACTCAAATGTTCAAATTGTTTCTAGCCACTCTTAAGAATGCAACATTAAAATGGTTTATGGGCTTAAGACTAATTCTATAAGAACATGGGAGGAAATGAACACTACATTCTTAGAAAAATACAAGGATTATTGTATGCCTCATAATCTTAAAGATGAAGTCTTTAAAATGATGAAAAAAGAAGATGAAAATATTGAAGATTTCATTGAAATATTTGCTTATAATGTAAAAAGGGCTAAAATGGATAATCTAGATGAAGAAACTTTGAAAGATCTCTTAATAAAATCTATCAGAGATGAGTGGATAGATCTTTTAAATTTGATGGGTAAAGGAGATATTTCTCATTTATCATTTAGATATATTTGTGAGTTATGCATACACATTTCGAGAGGAAAGGCAAGAACTGGGAAATATCTAAGAGATCCTATTATGTCTAGGATTAATAAATCTGCAACCAATATAGTAAGTAGGGTTGAAATATGCAATTTGATTGAAAAATTAAAAATGATATTTTGAGGAGCCTTAGTGAAAAATAGACACCATTAAAGTACAAAAGAAGAAAAATGCTGAAATTATTGCATTATATATCTTTCTTCCAAAATTTAGAAGAAAACATGCCTTGAGAGAGTGCCCTCTTGACTTAAAAAGTGTGGAAACCTGTGTTATATGCGCAGAAAATCATGATACAAAGTAATGTCCTTCAATATCAGGTCTTAATGTTGTCTATCAATAGGAAGTAATGCTACATAAAGTATAACCTCTTTGTTTTATTTCCAAGAGACCATGGTAAAATCCATAATCGAATATGACTCAAGGCTTCAACACTCAAACATATGCACAAACATCACAATGTAATTGGAGTGCACCCATGCCTTGGAAACCTTGGCCTCAACCTTAGGCAAAAGGATGGAAAAATCCTTATGGAAATTATCCACAATATCCTTAATATCCTCAACCTTAACCTATTTTTCCACCATAATATTTTCCTTAGCCTATTCATCCCTCTCAACCTCGAAATCGAAACCAACAACTTTCACACCATTTCCACAAAATCCAAATCAATTGCCTTCTTAGACACTTCCAAATCCAAATAATAAAAACTCACAACCTGTTTACAACATGGAAGGATAAAATTTCCAAACTTAAATGATAAATCCATTAGATCTAAACAATATCCAACTTAGATCTGGTAGAGTATTGGAAAAGAAGTCACCGTATGTTGTTATCCAGGAGTCTAAAAAATATGACCTCTGTTGGAAAGAGACATATTCTCATGAAGAGGAAAATTCTCAAAAACAAACCACCCTTGTACATTTTAATGATATTCCAACAAACTCAACTCCCATTATATAACAACATTCAATCTCTATTCAAAATTCACATTTTCCTAAAAGTTTGAAAATTGATAAAGGGGTATAAAAACATATCGTGTTGCCTGATTTGATATGATAGATGAACTGAATAATGTTTGTATAAAAATTCCTTTTTTGCAATCTATCAAAGAAATACCAATATTTTCAAAGACAATCACAGAGTTAAGTATTAAAAAACTAGGAAGAAAAAGAAAAGAAAAATTGTAGATATCATGATGGGAAAGACAAGAGCTCAAAAATATCTAGATCCAGGAAGTCCCATTGTCAAAACATACATTAATGGCATTGGGATTCCAAACACACTGATTGATTTATGAGAAGCCATAAATATCATGAGTAAACAAACTATGAATCAATTGAAACTTCCTAATCTTTAATATACACCTACAATATTGCAATTAGCAAATAGATCTTTTATCAAATGTGATGGTGTGTTAAAAGATATATTTCTATCCTTAGATTCTTTGGAATATCCTATTGAATTTACGATTTTGACACCCAAGAATAATTTAGGAGGATATCCATTGATTCTAGGGATACCATGGTTAGCTACAACTGATGCTTTTATAAGTTGTAGATCTAGTGATATGTTTATCTCTAATGGAAGTCCGAAAAATAAATTCACATTATATCCTCCTACAAAAACAATTATAGAAGTAGAAAGTGAAGCATGGATAGAAGTTGATAAAGAAAAATTTGATATACGACCAATTTTTTCCACTTCACAAATAGATGAAGAAGATCAAATTTTGAATTTAATAGAAAATAATGAATCTTCCTCATATTGTGAACAAAATCACAGTTTTCAAGAACAATGTAATATTGAATATCTATCATCTCGTCAAATGGATTTACATTCTATGGAGAAATTTGGAAATTCTTTAATATAATTTTTTCGAGGGAAAACTTTGAATATTAATGATAATTTGGAAGAATCTCAAAAGAAAGAATTAATAAAGATGTTACAAGAACATTCCTTTTCTTATGCATTGGAATACACTTATATGAAAGAAATTGACCCTAAGACTTGTATGCATCATATATATATTGAAGAAAATGCCAGAAAATCTCACAACCCCATAGGAGAATGAATCCAAATTTAAGGGAAATTATTAGAGGAATTACGAAAATTCTTAAATGTGAATTTCATTTATCCAATATTAAACAACTAGTGGGTATCACCATTGGTAATTTTTCTGAGAAAACAAAGGAAAATGGAGAGTATGCATTGATTATAGGGAGTTGAATAAAGCTACTTTAAAATATCATTTTCCACCTTTTATAGATCATGTCCTGGATACATTGACAGGGAAAAAGTATTTTTCATCCTTGGATGGTTTTAGAGGATATAAGCAGATCCAAGTAGCTCTAGAAGATCAAGATAAAACAACTTTTACCTATACATGGGGAACCTATGCCTATTGAGTACTTCCTTCTGGGTTGTGTAACTCATTATTGTGTGGAAGTTTACATGGATGATTTTATTGTCTATGGAAATTATTTTGAAGACACTCTTAGAAATTTGGAGAACTTCTCATTACATGTAAAGAAGAAAATATCTTGTTAAACCATGAAAAATATTTTATGATGTTCACTAAGGAAATTGTTTTAGGCCACCATAGTTCAAGAGATGGAATCAAAGTGGATGCATCTAAGGTAGAATTCATTTCGAAGTCATCAGTTCCTACATGTCAAAGGAATGTTAGAAATTTTCTTGGTTCTACTGGCTATTATAGAAGATTTATAGAAAACTTTACAAAAATTTCCTCTCCAGTTTTCAAATTTCTTACAAAATATTGTGAATTCATCTCGAATTCTAAATTCCAAAAATATTTTGAAACATTGAAAGAAAATATTTCCAAAGCACCCATTTTAAGAGGACCAAATTGAAAACTACCTTTTCACATTTTGATTGATGCCTTAGATACAAATTTAGGAGTTATATTAGCACAAAATATTTAACTCCTTGTGTCATTTACTATACAAATAAAAAGCTTACTATGACAGAGTTAAATTACACAAAAAAGGAATTTTTAGTTGTCGTACATGCCATCAATAAATTCAGACATTATATCACTGGTTATGAAACCTTCATGAGCGATTTATTTACTTATATAGCTGTAGAGAAGCATGTGCATTTCAATATCTAAAATTAACTTCGGTATTGTTTAAGTAGTAAGGACTCCTAGCACAAACAATGCACATACATTTCATTAGTTTATTAGCCCTGGTTGATAATTTATGTAAGTAATTTAACATCAATTAAAATGACAAACAATTTGTTGTATGTTTTAATTTGGGTTTGTTATAATTTGGGTACTACACTCCACCCAACATCGAGTTTTTATATAGATGAGACTATTTCATCATAATATTGTATACTATGTGTATCTATACTATAATAGTTCATTTTAAATTATGTTACAGATCGAAAAGAAAAAAAAAATCATTATTGTAGGAGTTGTTTTACTGATCTAAATTATATCATATTTCACACAAGGGCTATGAATAAGATAGTTATATAAGGGAATTGAACTAATCCTTTCTAGAAAGGAAATATGGAATGTCCATGATCTAGGAGGATCTTATCAGATCAATTACACAGGTTTAGTTTCATCGTTAGCATTCAACGTTCAGTGTCTTTAGCTTCGATAGTGACATTTATGGTTCAAGTTGTCTGGTGTTGGTTTCAGATCCCCGGTGATGACAATAGTTGATATGGTTGTGTACCTGGTTGTCGACAAATTGTTGTCATCAGTTCCGTCAGGATTTGGTCGTCAACATGGGTTTCTCATCCGTCTCATAGGAATTGGTCATTGACATGGCTTGTCATCTGCCTTGTAGAGTTTGGTTGTCGACAAGGGGTTTTTGTCATTTGACGTTTGTTGCAAATGTCACTTTGTGACAAAGAAGTGTGTATAGGTTTATTGATCTAAATCATCCAAAATTATCTAAAATCTAAAGCCTACATGCAAACGCTAACACCTAAACACATTAACCCTAACCTAGAACCTAAGACATGTGTTAAAACACATTTAAATACATTAAACCATAAAATCTAACCTCTTGGACCATATAAAAACAATACAATGCAATAAATCATAATACAATGTAAAACTCAGTCATAAAAAGCAGTCCCTAACCACGAAAGTTAACCACAATGAGACCACAGCAATAAGGTCATGTGAGCAGTCAGTTACAGTTAACTCACAGCTGGGGCTTACAAATAGCAGAGTTAACTGAATTGGGAATTGCATGCCATGTGAACAGAAGTCAAGCGGCGGAGGTTACATAAAACAGTTCCCATCGCAGTCACTGCGTCGTTGTCACAACTGCCAGGGAGATCATTGTCCACATTCCACCATAACTGTCACAAAATTGAAGTCAAGACCATCAGGATGATGACTATAGAGGTGGTAGCCCGTGGTTAGACCGCAACAGTCACATGTTTTGTCACCCTCCTCCACCAGGTTAGCAAATGGCTAACATTTTTCCCTTATCCTAAGGTCTAAAGTGGGTATGTAATTATAGTTTAGTCCTATATTGATTCAATTACCATGGAACCTAACCCTAAGGTGTCATTTCATGACAATACCAAGGGAAACAAACCCAAATTTCAGCTAGTTCATTCCAATCTTTCGCATAAGGAGTTCGAATGCATTTGCAGGGTTATAAAATGCAGTTTTTCTCAATGAAGAGGAGGAGAGTGGTTTTGAGTTTTATGTATAGATTTTGGAGGATATATGTTGTTTTTTTCAGTGTAATAGGAGCATTAAAAGTCAGAATTCGGAACCATGACAGGCATTGGAAAGCTGGTTCAAAGAGCTTTCTCATGGTAGTGACCAGAAGTTCTTGCATGCACATTCTGTTTGGTAGATTTTCTGTGTAGTTGACCTCCTCAAATTCTGTCCTAATAAAGCGGTCACCCATCTTGAAAGTGGACCCAGAGACGTAGTCCATCAGGGATGAACTCTGTAATCAATCTTGTAGTTTGGTATCATTGTGTTTTTGTTGTTTTCACTTTTTTTTTTTTTACATTTTGCTTATGTTTACCATTTGTCTTAAAGTTTTTCTTCTCAAGTAGTCCTCACAGTTTCTACACTTTAAGTTTAACATTCGTTTCAGTGTTGGTGTTGTAGCATCCATCATCATTTGAATCTCATTATTCAATATTATCACAAAAAGTTAAAAAATATCAAAATTTTATGTTTAAAAATCAAAAGAGAGTTTGAAAGTCCGAAAGCAGGGATTTAAGTTATACTATCAACGGCATTGAAATGCAAGACAAGGTGGGGCCTGACCCATATACTAAATTTCAAGTGGTATTATGAAATATAAACAAGTGATGGTTTAAGAGGCGGGTAAAGTGCTCTGCGAGGGAACAATGAGCGCGAGTTATAACTCACGCTCAACCCCAATAGTTGACCATGACATCGAGGTTGTTGACTAAGATCTACGGCCTGAGATTTTTGCAGGGGTTCAAGCCTAATGAATCTCTCGTACACTCCCTACCCCCGCATTGGGCCACCCCCATCGTTTCACTCCACCTCGTCTCCTCCATGTCATCCGTCACTCTGATTCATTACTGTCCACCTCACCCACCGTACCCCATCATCTCATCTGCCACTCTATTAATTAGTTACATTAATTAGAGGGCTTCCCTCCATTTTGCTTACCATATATATAAAAGAAAAGTAAAAGCCCGTTGCATTAGTCTTATTTTTTTAGTACTAAGCAACCTCGCATCCAGTTCAGAACACTGAGTCAGCAACTGTCCCAACAACTATCATCAGCAACTATCACCAGAAATTGTCTTCTACAGACACCATGGCAAAACAAGTAAGTTCTTCCTCAGTCATCCATACCCCATTAGTGGATGTCGAACGTGATATTTTTGATACACTCTATGTAATTAAGCATATTTCACTGTATCATGAAGTCATTCTGAACCATAAAACGTCCCATATATTCATCACAATGGTTAGGTAAGGTGTTTTAGTTGCTTTTGTCCCAAGGACTCATTTATTCCCTAAATTTATTCAATGGTTAGCCTCAGTAAGGTAGCCCAAGAAGTGTTTTGTAATGAATCATCCAGGGGAGAGTGTTTTTCAAGTAACTTCACAATTAATTCACCAAGCTTTGAATTACCCTGTATCTAGAACTTACACCACCTTTACTGAAGAGACTTTGGCTTCACATTATGATAACCTGTTCCCCCAGGAGTCTTCTCATGTTACCTCTTTCCTAGCTCCCAAATCTGGTCAATTCTCTTTAGATGGAAATTTGTTCTCTTTAGACATTTTTTCATTTCATATAAGACCTGTCTCGGAAGTAATTTCTAAGATTCTAGGAAAATAAGATTCCAAGCAGGTTGATAAAGTAGTGCTAGGATTTTTCTCTTTAATGATGAAGCCAGAGGTAGTACTAGATATTCCAACATTCTGGGTTGATATTATTAATACCCAATTCATGACTTTGTCTCTTAATGGGTCCTTCAAGTTTCGTTCAGTTATTACTTATCTATTTTTGTACGAGAATGTTGAAAATTTTATAGATTTGGGACTAAATTTTGTTGACATAAATAAGAAGAAGCAATCAATGGTATTCTTGATAGACCTGATAAGAGGAGATCCAGGACATGGTGGTTTATTTTAGTTCACTTCTTTATTCCTTCCAGTGGTTGATAAGATCTTGAATGGAACCTTGCCCCCAACATTTCTTCCTAAAGCTCAACAATTTCTTGAATTGAGTAAGGATGTGAGGTGTGGAGATTGGTTCATCTTTGAGGAGCATGCAAAGATTAGGCTTTATGGGGCCTCCGTCAAGCCTTACAGGTTACCAAAATTTGTGCCAAAGAGGCTTTTTCCGTTGAATTCATCAGGGAGAGCTTGAATGTAGATCAGGTTCATTTTGTTCTTATGAAGAAAGGTTATTTCTTTAAGTTGCCCAAAGCAGAAGGACCCTTCATTGTGAACACTAGACAGGCTGCCCAAGAGGTTGAGAGGTTATTGAATGACATGTGTCTTTTACAGGTGGTTGAGTGGGCTTATGACCCTCATCAAATTATTTCCAAAAGAAGCCTAGAGAATGGATATTCAACCTTTGTGCATGAAAGTAGACCAGAAACAGAGAAATTGGCAAAAGGAGGTTTGCAGAACACTCATGGGACAGAGATTGAAAGCCCTAGAATTACAAAAAAGGTTGTCAAGATGGCTAGAGAAGAAGTTATTGATATGGATGAGGAAGAATTTGAAGCAGCAAAAGGGACTAAGCTTCAGGATGCAATGTCTTCAGCACAACCTGGTTTGGTGATTCAGTTAGGAGAAATATAATGTGCCCCAACTTCCCCATCTTCCATAGAACCTGTTCATGATCACGTTCCTTTAATTCAAAGTATGTTTGCTCAAATAGTTGAGAGAAACCACAAGGTGAAGTTAAATATGGAGGCTCACACTGAGTCTCAAGTTTCTCTAGGATAAACTAGATTGCTATCTGCTATGGACTTGGAGAAGATCCAGCTTAAAATTTATTTTTCTCATCCTACTGAAATATCAGTTGGGCCCACCAGTAATTTCAAGACTGTTAATTTAACTGTTGACACTCACAAGCTTCCAATGCTTGACAAGACCAATTTGCACATGAAAATTGGGAAATTGATCGTAAATTATTTACATAAAACAAATGTAGCAGCTTTTAAGATATAAAAATGATAAATAAGACAATTCAGCAATTAAAGTTGGAGAAAGCAAACTGCAGAGCTTTGAATGCTCAGGTGGATTAGCTAAAGAAAATTATTATAAAAATAGGTGTCAATCTTGATGACCAACCTAATATTCAGAAATTTTTGCAATCTTCTAAGTTAGAGATTGGAGTTTTGAAGAAGAAATTGAATCTACCTACAGGTGAGCACACCATTGTTGCAGGGATAGTTGAAGTGTAAAACGAAAAGGAGAAGCTCATATAGGATGTATTGCAGAAAACTGAAGAAGTTTCTTTACTTAAAGAATCTTTGGATAAGTTGCAATGACATGTAAACACTCATGTCTGTACAATAGTAATGACAAACAACACAGATGATCCAACATTATAGGTTTTACAGTTGGGAACAAAGCTTAAAATGGCTGAGCATGATGTAAAGAAAGAACAAAGGGAATTGGAAGCAGTTTGCAAGCTATTGAATTTGAGTGAAGAAGAAGCAAGAATGGAGAAAGAAAATGCTAAGAAGTATAGGGAACATCTTCTAAGGGCTGAAGATGAAATCAAAAGGCTAAAGGAAAAAATGAAGGGCAACATGTCCTTGATTCAAGCCAGGGAAATCCTATGGGATGAAATCATTAAGGTTATCAAGGGAATTTGGGAATTTCTTGTTATTGTATCTAAAGAGAAAACAATAGTCCGAGGCATGGAAGAGGTGGTCATAAAAAGTAAACAAAAAGATTTAGATACATCAAAGTTTGCAAAGACAATGATAGATTTCATTAATTCTAAATCTGCTACAAAATTGAAGGAGCATGACATGTCAGACAAAACATTATGTGTAATATATTTCAACAAGATGATTGTCAGAAATATTTATAGGAATATTGCTGAGAAAAAGATAAAGGAGATGAAGGAAGTAGTTTCCAAGTTTAACATCCTGTTTGATAAAAGAGTTAGAGTTGGACTTCCCTCTTGCTAGGATCTACAAGGAAACTTGATGCCATGGAAGACATATGAGACTTTTCTAGTTGAGGCAAAGAGAAAAGTTGATAACACTCATGAAAAGAGTGCAATATTAAAGGGAGCCACCATTGTGAACTACCCTAACAAAGATTTTAATCTTCTCTGGATGGTGAAGACTGTATTTACAGATAAGCCTACTTATAATAGGATTACAACTTGAAGAATAACACTTGACAAGTTAGAGGAAGCACCAAATTCAAAAGTACCATTATGAAGAAAATGAAAAGAATGGATGATAGGACACACCAAATATGCATTAGTAGGACTGTTAGGAAACCAACTCACAAAGAGATAGAAAAGAAAGATCAACGCCTTAGAATTCAGCCTCTTCGAGGGGGAAAGCTCCTTTACATTACACAAATGAACAATTCTTGGATGATACAAATGACTAAACCTCCCTTCTATATATAGGAGTCTAAGCAGTCATAATATAATCAAGCTGACATAACAGTAATAACATAGCGGCACAAAACTAACAATAGTGGGTTTCTATGGGGCATACTAATAACAATATGGGGACAATAGGGGCACAATAATAATAATAACGGATACAATGACAATAGTAATGGGGGAATCACTAGTATTATAGGGGCCCAACATGCCCCTCTCCTTCTGAAAAGCGGTGTCCTCAATTCTTGAGTATTTCTAGATGCTTTTGTATAAAATTCTCATCCTCCCATGTGGAATCTTCAGTGGATAAGTTCTTCCTCTTGATGAGATACTTTGAAATTGATCGATTTTGTAGCTGTCGAGTTATTATTTCTGTGACTACTTCTGGTTCTAATATGATTTTTCCTTCGTCATAAAGTTCTAGCAATATTATTTGAACTGGAAGCTTGTCACCTATAACCTTCTTTAAACATGAAACATGTAAAACTGGGTGCACTCGGGAAGCTGCAGAAAGCTCCAATTTGTATGCCATAGTACCAATATTTTGTAACACCTTGTACAGACCATAATACTTTTGGTGATAATTTATTATCCTTCTTAGCTTGCTTGAGGGAAATTCTTTTATATCGTTGTAGCCGTAGGAATACCCAGTCACTGACATCAAAAATTCTTTCACTGCAATGTTGATCTGCCTATCGTTTCATTCTATTCTGCGCCAGTGTGAGGTTATCCTTTAAGAGTTGGAGAACTTATTTTTGATGCTCAACGTGATGTTCCACTGCTTGAACCTTAGAATTTTCTCTTAAATATGATGTGATGGATGGTGGATGATATCCATAAAGTGCCATAAATGGGGTAATTTTTGCTGTAGTATGGGAGGAAGTGTTATACCACCATTTAGCCAGAGGCAACCATTTGACCATTGTGTCTGTTTATCAGATAAAAAGCAACGAAAATATCCTTCCAAACATTTGTTTACTATCTCAGTTTTCCCATCAGATTGAGGATGATAAGATGAGCTATGAGCTAACTGAGTACCGAGACAAGAAAATAATTTTGTCCAAAAATTTCCAGTGAAAATGGGATCTCTATCGGTTACAATAATCTTTGGGTTTCCATGTAGCTTTTGAATTGTTTCCATAAATGTAGTTAAATTGTACTGGCTTTAAATGGATGTGATAATGCACAAAAGTGTGCATACTTGGTAAGTCTGTCAACTACCACCATGATGACACTCTTTCCTTCAGACTTGGGCAAACCTATGATAAAATCCATTGAAACCTCCTCCCAAAGTTGGTTTGGAATGGATAAAGGTTGTAATAGAACTGGGGTCTTAATTCTTTCAACTTTATTTTGTTTGCAAACAAAACATTCCACCATAAACTTTTGAATATCTGATTTAAGTCCATCCCATAAAAATTCCTTATTAACGCTAGGGTAAGTTTTTAAAAATCCCGAGTGCCCTCCTAAGGGAGAAGTGTGCAATTCCATAAGAATCTTTTGTTTGATTTGGGAATTCTTACATAGGTATAAGCGATTTTTGTACCATAAGAAATCCTTTTTCTAGCTAAATGTATCAGATGTACTAGGATCTTGTTGTATCTTTCGAATGAGTTCCCACACTTCTTCGTCATTCTTCCATTCCTCCCTTTCTTCATTTATCCAATTTGGTTGGATAATAGAAATGGTGCACAACAATGCTTCCACATCCTCATCCTTTCTTGAGAGTGCATCTGCTACAACATTTTGCTTCCCCTTTTTGTATATGATCCAAAGTCATAACCCAACATCTTTGTGACCCATTTTTGTTACTCTTCAGAGGATAATCTTTGTTCTAAAAAGTATTTAAGACTATCATGATCCATTTTTACCTTGAAGTGTCTTCCCATTAGGTAGGGTCTCCATTTCTTAAGTGCATGTAGTATTGCCAACATTTCCTTCTCATAAATATCTTTGTGTAAATACTTTCCCTTGATTGGATGACTTTCGAAAGAAATGGGCCTTTCATCTTGCATTAAAACAACACCAATTCCATTTCATGAAGCATCACATTCCATAATAAAGGTTTTTGTCAAGTTCGACATAGCTAAGACCGGTTCTTGGCACATTGCCTCTTTAAGATGTTCAAAGGCCTTTGTTGCTTCTGGAGCATCTTTCTTCAATAATGTTGTTAGAGGTGCTCCTATGCTCCCACAGTTCTTAACAAACTAGCGATAATACATTGTCAACTTGAGAAATCCTCGCAGATGCTTTATGGATGTGGGGATTTTCCATTCCTTAATGGCTTTAATTTTGCTAGGGTCTAACTTAACACCTTCATGAGATACAATATGACCCAGATGTTCCACCTCTCTTACTCCAAAGAAACATTTGGAGCTTTTTGCATGTAATTGTTACTCCTCCAATAGTTTGAGCAACCTGTCAACATGATCAACATGATCCTTCCAATACTTGTTGTAGATTAGTATATCATAAAAAAATACTAACACAAATTTTATAAGGGTTTGAAAATGGAATTCATCAAATATTGAAATGTAGAAGCTGCATTGGTAAGGCCAAAAGGCATGACCAAAAATTCATAATGACCCTCATGAGTTCTAAATGTTGTTTTCAAAATTTCTTCAGTATTCATTTTGATTTGCTGATATCGTGAATGAAGGTCCAACTTGGTGAAGTAAATTGATCCATGCAATTCATCTAATAAATCATCAATGATAGGAATGGAAAATTTATCTTTAATAGTGAGCTTGTTTAACTCCCTATAATCTGGACACATGAGCCATGATCCATCCTTCTTGTGCACCAATACTACTAGAGTAGAGAAAGAACTTTGACGACGTTGAATTATACTAGCCTCTAGCACTTCTGCAACCATACGTTCAATTTCACTCTTTGGGCATAGGGATATCTGTATGGCCTGATGTTTGGAGGAACACTTCCTGGAATCCAATGAATAGCATGATCATGATCATGAATAGATGGGAGACCTTTGGGAGTATCAAATTCCTTGGAATGATTGTCTAAGACTTTTTGGAGATCTCGAGAAATAGATGATTTCGATGTGGGAACCTCTTGCGAACATAATTGTGCAATTACACCTCATTGTTCATTATTTAGAAGCTTCGTCATAATGTTAGAGATTATTATCTTTCTTGCTTTCTCTATAATACCCCTTAATTAAACTTCCTTTCCTTTTGCACAAAATATCATGAAAAGTTCTTGAAAATTAAAAGCTATTATACCAAAGGATTGTAGCCATTGGACTCCTAGTGCAACATCAACACCAGCCATTGGAATGGAAAGCATTGGGCTATGCAATACATATTCTCCCATGGATAGCTTGATATTATGGCACTTTATAGAGAAATTTATGGTTCCTCCACTTGCAACCATCACTTGACACTTTGGTGCTGGATATAGCAAGCAATTCAATTCCTTTGCTATCTTACAATGAATAAAATTATGGGTACTTCTCGAATCAATAAACACTATTTCCTTTTTCTTCTTGATATGTCCTTCTATCTTGATAGTTTGAGAAGTGGTAATTCCAGCCAATGCATTACAAGATATGGCTAGATTATTTTCTTCTTTATCTAGGGTTTGTTCCTTGAGTATATCCTCTTCCTTTAACATTTCTTGTTCTTTATCTTCCTCCTCTTCACAATCTACGTAGAATAATTTCTTCTTAGTACACTTATGACCTTTACTGTATTTTCTATCACAACTGTAACAAAGGCCTTTTGCTCTTTTTTCTTCCAATTGTTGTGGTGTCAACCTTATAGGTTGTGGAATTATAGGGGAAACAACACTTCCATCTTTATAGTTGTGAGTGATAGGCTTCCTGGTTTCCATAATTTTGGTTTCCATTTTTCTTGCTAACCTAAATGCCTTCTCCAATGAATTAGGTTCCCAAAGGTTAACCTCGTGTTGGATATTATCCTTTAAAGCCCCTATGAACACATCAATCCTATGCTCCTCTGGAATATCTTTTACCCTTATGTTCAATTCTTGGAAGTCCTCAATGTGCTCCATCATTGAACCCTTTTGTTTGAGATTTATCAATTGGCTCAAAAAGGTATTGCTTTTTGTATCATCATCATGTGATATCATTTCTTCCCTAAAAATTGCCCAAGTGACAATTTGTTTATGAGAGCAAATCCATTGATACCATACAAACTGATTTGGTTCCAAATATAAAGTTGCAGAACGTACCTTTTGCGTGTTTTGCACATTATGGAGATTGAAAAATTGCTCCATCTGTAGTATCCATGTTCTGGTATCCTTGCCATCAAACTTCCTCATATCAATTTTTGGAACATGGTGGGTCTTCAATCCAACATTAGAGTTTATGAAATCATGATTAACATTTATTTTGTTCTCATTACGAGTTTCCTCTACTATGCTTTCACTGTTAGTGACCCTTTCTTGTAGAAACTTATTTAAATTTATCTTCAATTCTTCGATCTTATTGTCCATACCATTCATCTTAGCATCCATGCCATTCATCTTAACTTCCAGACCATGCATCTTAGCTTCCACGCCATCCATCGTAACTTGCATGCCATTCATATTAGCTTCCATGCCATCCATCTTCACTTGCATGCCATTCATATTAGCTTCCACGCCATTCATCTTGGCTTCATTTACCTTTAGTGAGAGTGAAATTTTTTTTACTTGGTCTTGTAATTTTGATATATCATGTTGCATTTCTTCCTCTTCTTCACAAATCATGCTAGAGATTTTACGTTTCTTACTAGGTGTTTACATTTTATTTCTTTGGGGCATTAATTAATGCTAATAATTCTTCATTATTCCGTTTGAATTCCTCCAAACTAATTTTTCAAACCAATCTTATGCAAAATTTAAAACAAAACTACACACTTTTTTTCACTTTGTAAGAGCTTGATATTGAATCTATTGTATTTCTATAACTGCAGATCTCGAATATCTAAAATCTAATTTTACGATAGCCCTTTGAGTCCTCTTTCTAACCCCACAAGTCTGATCAAGATTGGATTCTCCAAGGAAGATTTATGCCAAATATCCCACGGTGACCTGATTATAGACTAGTTCAATAGAGCAAATTTGTACGATGTGCCACATGTCACTGTTTCGACCTTAGTACCTAAAAATGATACACAGAACACTACAGGTTGTCCTCTTTCTGAAACATCTTACGATCTTTCAATATCATTCTCAAAACAAAATTTATGACAATTTTCCCCAGGTCACCTGTTTGGAATGTAATTCGGGATCTGCACAAACCCTAACTTCCTCAGATCATATCTCTACAAATATAGCGAGACAAGCTTTGAAATTCAGATCCAATGTTTAGAACAATTTCGACTCAAATGGGTTTTTTTTGTAGCTTCTGAAATGTTGCAGAGAAAAAGTGATAGCGAAAATGCCTCGATGACCTGTTTGGAGTAGCGAAGCACTAGAATCCAAAGCTCTCATACCAAATGTTAGGAAACTAGTTCACAAAGACATAGAAAAGATAGATCAACGCCTTAGAATTCCACCTCTTTGAGGCGTCAACCTGCTTTCAATTACACAAATGAACAATTCTCAGATGATACAAATGACTAAACCTCCCTTCTATATATAGGAGTCCGAGGGGTCACAATATAATCAAGCTGACATAACAGTAATAACATAAGGGCACAAAAATAACAATAGTGGGTTTTTATGGGGCATACTAATAACAATATGGGGACAATAGGGGTACAGTAACAACAATAAGGGATACAATGATAATAGTAATGGGGGAATCACTAGTATTATAAGGGCCTAACAAGGACAATCTACAGAAGCCACAAATTCAAACAGCGAGCAACAATCAACAATCATACTTTAATTTATTTTACTTCATGTTATCTTATTTATTGAGAAAAATGAGCCGTCTTTGACCCTATAACCTAATATTCTATAATGAATTTTATTTTAGACAGCTAGAAGGTAGTTAAGTAGTTTGATAGTTTTGGTAGTTACCAAATATCTCATGATGTATAAAATGAGGCAAAATTAGAGAAGAAAGGTCTGAATTTTGAAGAGCCTGAGGACTATGCTATTGTGTACTTGATAAATTGATGATTAATGAAAGAATTGAGATTTTTCCACACAGTGTTGGGTATGATTTTTTAATTTCTCTGTTATGTGACATTATGTTTCTTCCTTTCTTTAAATATGGTAATGAAGCTGCAGGTCTTTGTTTACTTATGTGAATAAAGTTAAAATTCCTTAAAAGAGTGCTCCCATATTTAAAGCTCCTACCCTCTATATTTCGTCTAACTTACAGATAATAGTTCTTGTCAAGCACAACATATTATCTTTAATTTCTCAAGACATTCTTCACACAACATTTATATCTAGCATCACATGGCATTTTGATATTTTCATATCAGCTAAATATTAAGGGTTAAAAGTCAAGTCTTTTAGGTCCTTCACATGAAGACACATTATACAAATAAGTGACATGCATAATAGAATTCAATGTCTTAAGCACAATTTCTCCACAGCTAAGAAATTGGTTTCTTAAGGAACAACATTAATTGGTGCCATTGCCGAGGACATAAAGCAAGAACATTTTTCCTTGGTTTTTTAATATTTTCCTCTGGTTCTTTAGTGAGGAGGAAATATTTGGTTGTATTGAATAGAAAATAACAACTTTGGCTTCATAAAGGCCTCATATGAGGTCAAATACCTCACAACAGAAATCTCAAGCCCTTCCAGACCCTGAGAGATTAGTTTCCAAGAGGGTTGGAAATCCAAAAACTCCATTTATGCCCTTTCAGACACTATCTACACCTAGCAGTAGTTCAACACATCTTTCACCCAAACATTCACCTCTTATTGATCAACAATTATCTTTTACATCCACTTTATTTCAAGAACCCAACTATCAAGAAAAGTCTTTAGAGTCTGTTTCTTTCTGAGTATTCAAAAATATATCTGATGTGGTTGTTCAACCTGAACCTATATCTACATTGCCACCTTTTCATACTCCATTTACCCCTCCGATAGGTTCTACATCTACTGGTACTCAAGGTTCAGTAAGTTTAGGTGCAAACATGGAAGCACCTGCATTCTTGTTAAATAGGTATGCACCTATTTAGTTGCCTCAACAATTGAATCCAATGCCTCAACAATACCTGAAAAATCTTCCTCGTTTCGTAGGCGAAGATGAACAAACAACAAGAAGCATATAGAAGTGTTTTGTAGTTTTGTAGAAAATCTCAATGTTGAACACCTGGATGTTGTTTTAAGACTTTTTGTGCAATCTTTAGATGGTGAAGCAAGAAAGTGGTTTAAAGGGCTTCCTAATAGCTTTATTCCTACATAGGAAGAGATGGAGAGCTAGTTCACTCAGAGATGGGGAGAGAAACGAGATCATGGGTATTCACTTACAGAGTTCAATTCTATTAAAAAGAAATCTGACAAAGTGTAGTTGAGTTCATCAGAAGGTTTAATAAACTTTACAATAGTCTTCCAGTGGAGATCAAACCCCCTCTTACTGGTGCAAAAATAACTTTTGCAACGACATTTGAATCAGATTTTGGGTTTATAGTAAGGGTGAGGAGATTCACAACCCTTGATTAGATTCAAACTGATGCTTTAGAATTATAAGTAAATCTAGTGGCTGTAGGTAAAACACCAGAGGCACAGCTTACCCAAGATAAGGGAAAGGCCAAAGTGGATTCCTCTCAAAGTCAAACATTAGAGGATATGAATAATGTGATTAAAAATTTGTCTAGCGAATGGATTAAATTGGACTTGGAGAGTAAAAATTCTCAAAGGAAAGTACAACAAAAGAGAAACTTTAATCCCCAATATAGAAGAAAATCTCTACAGATTTTGTAAAAGGAAAGAAAAGACCAAGATCAGGTTCAAGCACCACTTTACTTAGAAGCAGATCCTGATGAAATGCCAGAAGAGCATTCCAAGGATCATGATGATCATATTTCCACATTGTATGTAGGAGATTAAGATGAACTAGTCATTGACGGAGAAGAATATACTGAGACAGATTCCATTTAGGATGAAAATGAAATTGATGAATACTAGAAGTAATTTACTGTCTTTATGTAGGCAGAATTACATAAGAAATATGGCTTGAGATCATGGAAAAGATCTAGAATTCAAGAAAATGAAGATGAGCAGCAAGTTCCTGCTCCCCTACAAAAGGTGACTCCACAAGAACCACAGCCTGTAAAACAGTTAAATAAAGGAAAGAAACAGTAGAATACAAATAGAAAAACTCAGATACTTCATGGTGAGTCTTCCCAGGATAAAATTGATAAAATTCCTTTAGAAAAAATTGTTTCCATTCGACAAGAGATTTAATTAATGAAGAAAAGTGAAGAAGAAACAGAAAAGAATACCAAACAGATCCATGCACTTAGTCTCACTAAAGAATTGGAAAAAATTAGAATTCAGGTGCCTCTCATAAAGTCAATCAAAACACCAGTTTATAAAAGAGAGATTGCTGAGTTTATCAACTTGTCTCAAAATGTTAATATAAATGACATTGTGATTCTTCAAGAAGATAAACCAATAGTTTTTTTTGGTCCACATGTGGAGGAGGTAGATTCTTCAACACCTACTTTCTACATTTCTTTGTTGATTCATGACTTCCTCTTGCATAATTGTATGTTTTATTCAAGAGCTTCACACAACCTTATGCCACTATCAGTAATGAAGCAGTTGAACCTACAAGTTACTAAGCCATACAGAGACCTGTATTCTTTTGATTCAAATAAAGTCAAGTGTCTCGGTGTCATTAAGGATATGGTGGTGTCATTAGCCTAGATCCCAGCTAGAAGCTTAGTAATGGATGAAGTAGTAGCATATATCCTTGCTAGGTTTGGAATGTTGATATCTAGGTCATGGGGGGCTAAATTGCAGGGAGTCCTAAAGTTGGATTTTACTTATGCTATCATACCAATTTTTGGTGGAGAGGAGAGAATGTTGTAAAGAGAAACAAGGTTTGTTAAAATAATCACAAAGAATGAAGCAAGTAATTCACCTGTGTATAGCCAAGAAAAAGATGACTCTTCTTGTTTTATGCCGCATGATAATGCAGAGTTGGCTGAAGATAATCAGATGTAGCTTACTTTAGCATGTCTAAATACAGAGTTGCAAACAGAAGGGGTGTGGAAGTGCTTCTTAGATGGAGCCTATTCTAAAGAAGGAGCAGGTGTTTGGTTTCCTGTAATTACACCTGGAGGTAACATGATCCAATTTTCTTTTAAATTAGAGTTTGAAGAAACTAACAATGTGGAAAAATATGCATCCCTAATCATCGCTCTTAAAACAAAAAAACAAATGGGAGTCCAGTCTATTCTTGTTTTTGGAGATTCAGAGTTGATTATAAAGCAAATTAAAAATCATTTTCAAACAAAAAACCATAGGCTTAGGGCATATATAAATGAAGTGTGGGTTTTAGTTGAGAATTTATTTGAGGTTTTCAACATACAGTTCATTCCAAGGGATGGGAATAGGTTAGCAGACTCCTTGGATGTCGCTGCCAGTACCTTTAGGCCTCTTATAAATCCAAGGCTGAGATATGAGGTTGAAATGAGGCATAGACCATCTATTCTAGATAACATAAAACAGTGGGAGATTTTTTAAGATGATTATCAGATTAAGGAATTATTAACTATGACTGAAGTTTTTCAAGGCACCGAAATTTATCAATATGGAGATGAAACAATAAAAGGTGCAGAAGTAAGCGGTTTTATAAATTATATAGTTAATCAGAAAACTATTCAATTGAAAGATAATATTTTGCCAAGTGTTATAGCTCCAAATCTCACTCTTATGGTTTGTGATGCTGCACTTATGGCCTAGGGCAACCCCTCCTTCCAGACCTGGTCCAAAAATTTAAAAAACAGTGTTTTATTCCCTATACGCGACTTTTCCCTGTGTTAAACGCGTGTACACGCGGGTCTGTCATACCCAACCCGCGTGTATCTATGAAAACACTTAAAAAAATAATAAATTCCTCTTTTTCGGGCGGTGATCGCGGGTTTACCTGCTGGATCACCTGTTAGTGCCCGTGGCCCAACTGTTCCCAACCAACTCCTAACTAAAAAACTACTTTGGAGAGGGTATAAAAAGACATCAAAAGGAAGGCCAAGGGGAGAGAGAAAGGAGAGCAAGATTATTATGCTGAGATTTTTCCCTTAGACCAGGTCTGAAGTCCTTGGTGCATTCTGCACTTCCCCCATCTTGCATAGGAAACCCTTGTTTCCATGTGTATTGGTGATCATTCATCCTTGATGTCATCATTGAGTAAGACTTGGAAGGAGCTCTTGTCGGAGGCTTGAGGCTGGAACGAATCCGGGAGGAAGCTTGCTTGGAGCCTGCTGAAGGTGTTCAGGTGATATCTTTCCGATATATGTGCTTTATTTGCCTTTATATATAAAGAAACACGTCTTTGTTCCCGAATAATCTTTCTTTATGCTTATGAGTTTCTTGTATTGAATTCTTATGAAAGTGGTTACTTAAAGATTTTTTATAACTAACTTTATAGCATGAAGATGATTTATATATAAGTTTCTATACATGTACTGTTGTGTTCTTTGATTTGTTTGTCTTGCAGGTCAAAGAAAGAAGAAGGGAACTCCAAGAAGGGTTTGCACCCTAACGGTCTTCTCGAACGTAGGACCTTAGGTATGTACCCTAAACATTAGAATTTTCTTAAAAGTAAAAAAAGATGGCTGTGTGTGTGTGTTTCTTTGAATAAGCAATTTTCAGTCTGGTAGAGTCTTAGCCCAAAGGACCCTAGGGGTACTTTCCCTTCAACTAGAATTGGCGACTCCACTGGGGACAACACTCTTGTTGTTCCTAGTTTGGGTAGTCCTCAAGCCAATCAAGGCTCAGTCCCTCTGTTTGTTGGTTCTCACTGTCTGATATTTTCTTGAACTCCAAGCTTTTCCAGTTTTTCAGTTTGTGTTTTTTTATTTTTCTTGAAAGACTTCAGATACGCACTTTTTCTGGATTACAGAAGCGTATATACGCAAGTTGCACTAAGTAAACCCGCGTATACGTAGGTTTCCTTAGTTACAGTCGCGTATACACGCATTCTGTAAATAATTGCAGGCGCGTGTATCACATAATTTTCAAGATTTATAATTTTTCTTTTGCTGAATGTCTGTCTAGTGGTTTGGGTCAGTTTAAAACAGTCAATTCCCAGTGACAGTTCTCTGTTTAACATGGGGCATCTTGTTTCGAACTCTCTCTAGTTATAAGGAGTGCTAGTCTTGTTTTTCGTTGATTGCAAGCGTCATTGATTTTTGACACACAAGATTTCTGTTTAAGAATCTTGATTGCTCTGTTTCGGCAGAGTGGGAAGATTGTCTTCAATCTTTGTGTCCATTTTGTTTTCATGACATTTGTGTTTGCTTAACGAAATCATTTTTATGACCATTTACTCCTTTGTTTCGGGAAATTTGTTTGTTACCAGTTTCTTGAAACTTGTCTTTTGATATTTTGGACTTTCATTGCTGCTTTTGATTGTCAAAAGCGTTTTCGAACACATTTTATTTTTGTTGAGTTTTCATCATTTGAAAGGTGTCAATTCACAAAAGTGTTTGGTGGCTTGTTTATCAATCATTAGTGTCAGTATTTTTGAGAGTTTTCCTTTGAAAAAGACTTTTTGGTTTGATTGAAAGAAAATCTTTTGAAAGTTTTTGAGTTTCGCTTTCTTAAACTTGCTTCTCATTTGATTCCCTTTTTTTTTGCGAAGTGAAAGTGCTTTGTTTTTTATCTTAAAACTTGTTTTTATTGTTTGGACGAAATGATTAGTAACAAATCATCTTCTATCTAAGCATTTCAGTGGCAAGACAAAATTTGGTAAAGCAGCAACTTTCCTTCTTTGTTTTTAGAGTAGTCTTTGAATCGTGCATCCACATTTAGTTCTTGCATTAGGGTAAGATTTGCATCTTTTTTTAGGCATATTTAATTTTGTTAGTTTTTGTGAGTGTGGGGTCTGAAAAGAAAAAGATAATTTGTTTATATTACAAGTGTCTCTGAACCTCATAGAAATTGCTATTCATCGAAAACAAAAGTGCATATGCATGTAGCTAAGTTTTATTAATTTCTTTTGGGTCCATAAAACACCACAAGTTTCACCTCCATTACCCTTGATTTAAAGAACAGCCTAATAAAATCAAGCGCTTAATTAAAATCCACTAGAACTTTTTGTTTTAGTTCTTACACCAACAAGTTTAGGATTTTAGGGCCTTGGATTAGGCGAGTGGAGAGTTAACTCTCCAAGGCCACACAAAACGTCAAACATAAGAGTCTGATTAAAGAGAGTAAATCCAATAGCGTTAGGAAGACCAGGAAAGCTCCGGATCTGGGAGTTAAGCACGAGGGTCTGTGAAGACAGGGAAGAGAGATACCCCCTCTCCTACTTGTCCGAACTTACCTCACGACTGTTCCGCCTGGCTTCTGCGACGAGTTGGTACCCATAGTTGCCTCTCCTAGTGATCTGCATAGGTGGCTGCGGAGGGGAATCCCGTGGCACCTGAGGTCGACGTTGTATCACTCTCGACAGTACTTCCGGAGGGCACCCTTGCGAAGCTTGGGGGCTTGCACCGGCGCAGGCTGTTGTTAGGAGGTCAGCGTAACTTCCTCTGATACCTTCGCTGATAGGACTGGGCCCTCATCATCCCAGACTATCTTCGGAAGGCCCTTTGATTCACTTTCTTGTATTTTGGTGTCCGGTCCTAATCACCCGGAGCGGAAATACTTGAAAGTTGTTTGACTGGCTGTATCTTTAGGAACTTTATAGTGTGTGCTCTGTGCTCCTAGTTGGCCTAGCTTTTAATTTTTTGAGTCTTTAGATAAGATCATAACAAAAAATTCAAAGTGGCTGACCGGTCTCCAAGACGGTCTCGAAGACTTCGTGGTCTCTCGCCACCTAGTTTAGAGCCTTCTCCTAGAAGGCGCAGAGGGAATACTACCGGTGGGGTCCGTCCCACGCCGGTTGACGCATCGGGGATTGATCCTCCTCTCGGGGATATTAGCGGCCAAGCAAGGCCTGGTACTTCTGAACAAGAGAGGGACACTTCAGTCCTTTCTCGAGTTCGCTTTCAAGCGGAGAATAACGTAGAGGTAGAAGAACTTTCAGAATCATTAGTGATTCCAAATTCTCCACTACCATCTAGTTATCCAGACGTATTGCAATATGTTGGGCCTCCATTATATAGACCAGTGAGTCCAGGTTACGCTACGCGCTTACCATTTATGATCACTACTGGAAGCATGGCTTCTACGAGTGCTGCGACTATGCAAACCCCAACATCGGTGCAAGGGGGAGGAACCATTTCCATCCCCTCCGCTTCCTTGTTCGGATTGTTTGCTAGCACATCTTTGGTTGGGTCTACCTCCATTCCGTCCACGAGTGGAAATGCCCAAACCAATGCTTTTAGTACTGGTTCCTTCCTTTTTGGCACCCAATCACAGGGTATTCCATCAGTTCCGTTCAGTGCCGCTACGTCCATGATGGGCGGATCGGCTTCATTTCAGGGTTTTCCTTTTGGAAGTGGTCATATCCCACATTCCAACCCAACGGTAGGATCCATGCCTTTTTCTTCAATAGGACAAAGCAGCAATCCTTTCCAAGGTTGGAATAACCCTGGGGTTAGTAACGCAGGAACTGCGAATCCATTCATTGGCCAACAAGGAAGTAGGCCGTATTCCACGGTTAGCATGTTTCAAAGTATTCCTCCCCTCGCTTCGGCTTGGAACCCATATCAGGGGTTATCGACTCCTTACAATTCTTTAGGAGGAAACTTTGCAAGCTATGGAGCTTATACGGCAGGAGTTGGTCAAACTCCGAATTTTGCTGGACCACAAGGCTTGCCTTTTGGTTCAGCCGGTTCTACTGGTCACTTCGGGCAACCTGGTGCCTCCCAAATCCCAGGACAATCTTTTCAGAACTTTGGGAGTTCTGCCCAGTCTGGGTGGAATCCCCTAGGTCCTCCTAGGCTTCCGTTTCTGGCAACATTAAACTTGCCAGATCTCACTAAGCTAACGAATGACCCTATCAGGTATAATCCGGCCTGGCCTCCGGTCCCAACCAAACTCCCTTCGGACATTCCAAAATTCGAAGGGAAGAGTGGTGAAGATCCGGGCGATCATGTAACCACATTCCATTTGTGGTGCTCATCTAACTCCCTCATCGAAGATTCGGTTAGGTTGAGACTCTTTCAGCGCACCTTGACTGGTAATGCGGCTAAATGGTATATAGAGTTGCCAGGGGGCAGCTTTACATCGTTCGCAGACTTAGCTAATATCTTCTTGAATCACTTCCAGTTGCCTGTCCGCTATGATGCCGGAACTGAACTTCTGGCTACCTTTCGTCAGGATAAGGCAACCCACATTTCTGATCACATTCAGGAATGGAGATGGAGAAAGAGGCTCATTAAAGCCAAAATCCCTCCGGAGTACCATCTAGAGTGGTTTTTGAAGTCTTTGCAACCCGAGATGTCCAAGGATGTCTCCATGTCTGGGGTCTATTCTGAGGAGCAAGCCATTTTCAGGGCCCAGCAGTTAGAACTGATTTACTCTCAGTCTGGGATCCTCCAAAAGTACTTTCCAG
Organism: Pinus tabuliformis; assembly: GCA_031772625.1. Lineage (NCBI taxonomy): Eukaryota > Viridiplantae > Streptophyta > Pinopsida > Pinales > Pinaceae > Pinus > Pinus tabuliformis. The sequence goes on along the minus strand of CM062815.1, from coordinate 290,915,126 downwards.
ATGCTCCTGGATCTAAGGTTGATTTAGCTAAGCCAAAGCCAGGTCCGCACGTGGATGGTATCGTAGGGTCAGTAGACTCGACTACAGTAAACTTGTTGAATCAATTGCAGCAGTTGTCATTACAAACTGCTCCTAACAACCAAGTCACAATGTCTAATCTTCAAGCCTCCCAAAATTCTTCCATTAACGCCGTCCAATCCGATAACCCCAAAGGAAATCAAAATTCCAATGGGAAAAAGAAAGGACGTGGTAAAAAGAAGAATTCGGATGGGAAGCCAGATACAAATAAATCCGGCAACAACGCTGGTGGTGGTAAAGGTGAGTCGAGAAAGAAAGTCAAGTTTCCTTGTAAATTGTGCAATGGAGACCATCTAACTCATCTCTGCCCCAAGATTCAAGACGCTCAACGCTTGTTAGGGCAGCAAGGAACTTCTAGTTCTCAAGCTGTGTTAACTAACCCGTTTCCCCAAGGGCAGCAACTTCTTGCTGGCGCGAATTCAAACCCTGGTACCTCCGCAGGGGGCAACCAGGAAGGGGACAAGTCTTCAAATGTATTCATGATGGGTGCTCACGCTAATGTGGCCACACGGTCACGCGATTATGGTGAAGGTGAAAATTCTAAGGGTAAATCAGTTCCCGAAACTAACAACCCACTTCATATTGAGCGACCTTCTGTTGAGACTATACCTCGGGTGCCGAAAGGTTCCGCTAAACGCGCGACTATCAACCCTAATATTAGGGCAGCCCAGAATTACTCCATTGTCGAGGATCTGGCTCAGAGTCCATGTGCTATGTCCGCGTTAGAGGTTCTCCAGACATGTCCTACTCAACGAAGTGCCTTGCTATCGGCAATGGGGGCAGTCGATCTAAGTAATTCCTTAGCTCTCTCTTTTGATATGAGTAATGTCAAAAAGAGACTTCCTCATCACATGGCTTTCCAGATAAAGTCTACCTACCAGAAAACGAATATTTTCCGGACGGTTGTAGATGAGGGAGCTTCCACGTGTGTCATGTCTATGTCATGTTGGAAGGCCATTGGATCACCGACGGTTGTTCCTTCGCCCACCCTATTGACAGCATTTGATGGTCACTCTCATAGACCGTACGAGATTATCCCGGCTTTTCCTATATGTGTTGGAGGAAAGGTCGTTAATATTGAAGTAGAAGTCATAGACGCTAACCTAGATTATAATCTCCTATTAGGAAGGAACTGGGTATACAAGATGGAAGCCGTTGTTTCGACTCTATTTCGTGTCATTTGCTTTCCTTATGGGGGGAAAATCGTTAAGGTTGACCAATTGGACTATTGTCCAGCTGATCCTCAAGCAAACTCTGACTCTACCATTCCTTTAGTGGGTAACCCCCATCCGCCTATTGAGAGTCTAGGAGTCAGGATGTACTCTTCATTGATGGGTACGTTTAATCTTCCCCATCCTACAGCTGGTATAGATACAATTTCATCCTCCAGGGATCCTTTACGGAGAGAGTTTGTTCAAACTCCTTATTCATCGAATCCTGGAACCTTAGCTTCATCTGTGACCACATCAGGTGACGACAAGGTGGGTGAAATAGAATCTCTTATGTCTGCAGCAGAACCTAGATGTGAATCTATCGACAACTCTGTAGATAACCATTCTACTATTTCCTTTGGGAAAGAAATAGATGGTGATGTGGCTCATTTTAGGACCCTTGATTCCACCACTGCATTGGATTGCTCAGATATTATTTTTCCATCGGATGAAGCGTTATTCGAAGCAATGATGGCCGTAGATCGACCTTTGGAAGATTTACATCGTCGGTTACACTTTCATTCCCCTGTGCATGAAGTAGAATCTCGGTCCTCCGGTTCGACTAGTGATGTTTGTACGGTCCCTTTGGCTCCAACACATTTATTTGCCGAAGAGAGTATATTGATTGGTTCGATCGTCGTACCTATAAACATCCCTAGGAGTCAGTTGGCGGAGCCCCCTGACGGGCTCTACCTCAGGAAGTGCTTTGCTTAGCTTTGGCCAGGCAATGGCTTCTTTGTATTTTATGTATATTTGTACATATCTTATCGAGCGTTTTCTGATATCAGCACTTTTTGGTCTGCTTTGGCAGGTGTTGATGGATGATTTGGTTTATTTTGGATTCACCGATGGTGCTAGTCGGCGCACTCGGAATCTTGCTTCCGCAGCTTGGGTACTTTATTACCCAACTGGTCAGTTGATGACATCGAGAGGCGTGTGTATCGGTCCTACTTCAAACAATATGGCCGAGTATACAGCTGTTATCAATTTACTATCCGAGGCAATCTCTTATGGGATTGACTCGTTGGTAGTGTATCTTGATTCTCAATTGATAGTGTCTCAGTCAAATAACATTTATCGGGTTAGAGATCCATCATTATATCGCCAATATTTAAGGGTGAGGTTGTTGCAAAGATCATTTACTTACATTAATTATTTGCACATTCCAAGATCTCAAAATTGGTTAGCTGATTCTATCGCTAATCAAGCATTAGACTGGCATATTAATCATTCATCATCATAAAATCATACATCAAAAAGTCAAACTGTATATATATATATATATATATATATATATATATATATATATATATATATATATATATATATCGCAAAGCGTCTCGAGTGTACATATGTGTGTCCAAAATATACAAAATTGGGACTCAAATGCCCATAATCATGTCAGGCATATCTAATGCCTCAGCTCTGGATGAGCAGCTAAATAACTAATTATAGCAGTAGCCACGCGCCGAAAGACGCGAACCCAGTCACGTGGCATCCCAACCACATGACGCTGCATATCTGGAGGAAGGTCCTCTATCTCAGCCATCGGTACTTGGTAGCTCAATCTCGCCAAGTGTCGCTGGACGTTGTTGAGGGTCCTTTCCGCATTCGCAGCCTCCTCTTCGGCTCCTCGGCCACGCCGTCCATGCCGTGGGAATCCATCTGGTCGCACGGGCCCAATGTCTGGAACATGATCATCATATCAGTCATTTGAATCTCATCAAAAAAAATATATATTTTTCAAAGTTCATCATTATACTTGAAAAATCCTAAAAATCATAAAATCATAAAAATCAAAAAAAATCTTACCGATCTCGCCCCATGCTGCATCTGGTGGTAACACTAGGTCAGGATCTCCTCGGAAATCCAGTCCAGCATAGGGGTAGTCGTCTATGGCGATGATCTGTTGCTCCCACCAAGCAAAAAAGTCGTCGTCGAATGCATTCCTGGGCACTTCCCCACCCCCCAGACGTTTCATCAAGTCAGCCCACCAGCCCATGCGTGGATCACGTGGACTACTGATGGGAACTGCTACCCTGGGGCGGAGTGCGGGAACCTTCTCGAAGAAAAAAGTGCATAAAATGGTTCCGTACCCAAAGTTCTTGGTCTGTCCCCTCCTGATAGAAGCAAGCTGCTCCTTCATGTTGGCAAGTATAGGAGTACACCAGTCAAACACCGTGGTGAGACAATCCACTGCTACGCTCATGTTTACCCGTGATGCCTGATGTAGCGAGGATGATCCGTTCACTCGAGCTATGCTGAACAAGATTATCCGCAGTGACAAACTCGCCACCTGTGGGATCGAGATCTGACTCCCGACCTTCCGATGACCTGGGCAGTAAAGTTGTACATAGTCGTCTACACTGAGACTATTCCGGGTCCTGCCCCGGGAGTGTACTACCTCTCCCCTTCGGGAAAGGCCCATGATAAAATATATATCTTCCACTTCTATCCTGAGTGGCATCTGATCAATCATAAAAGCTTCTTCCTCGACATCCCAATAATCAATGAGTCTCTCGAGCAGACGCACATTTGCTTTCATATTCGGCAACTTGAAGAATTTTAACAATCCGCATCCCCGTAAGGCATCTAATGCCTCATCATTGTCCATGACTTCATTATCTACAGCTGAGTGCTCTCTTTCACGCCATGTGAGAGTCATCCTGGAAGAAAAAATCATTTTCATCCATTAGTTTTATGTATAAAAATGTTTCGCTGCGCACACGCGGGTTACCTTGTACACAGTCGCGTGTAGGGCCGTCGTATACGCGATTTATATACATCCAACCCGCGTGTACGCCGCAGAGCAATTTTTTGCAAAAATCTAACGGTGAAACATCAATTAAACTTCCTAAAAACTATCACAATTGATTGCAAGACAAGTTTAGTGCTTGCCTGGAAGTTTTCGGCAAGTTTGAACGGTTGAATAGCTCACAGGGAAGTTTGCTCCTTTTGCTCCACAATTTTTGCTCTCCAAGTCAAACGGTGAAAATGGTAAGTCCAAAATTTCTTTTTATAAGTTTTGAAAATGCAAAATTTTTTTCAAAATTTTATTTTGTTTGGTTTCATGTCACTTTTAACTTGGGAGCTTGGAATGTCGAGATTGAGTTGTTTTTCAGGACATTTTGGACATTTTTCGACGGTTCGAGACGGTTCCATGACTGCTGACCCGTCATGGCAGGTATCGTGTTCTCACTGGCATATAGGTTAGGGACACCATTTTTCCGTTGCATTATGCATACTAGCCTCCATTTGACCGATACATCTGCCATAGGGTCGACCCCATCATGTTATGGTTCGCAAGCCATTTTCACTCGCCGATTCTTTAAATCATGACATGATGGTAGAGCCATCCTTTTACATGGGCATCCTAGTTAGCACCTCACTGACATTTGTTGCCCATGCTGCTTCGTTTTGAGTAGGCTCGGGAGTCCTCTGTAGTCCCGCCATGACTTATGCGTTGAAGACTCATTCCTCCTTGCTTCCTCGCTTCGTTCTGGCTTTATACCTTAGAGACTCCTATGTGTGTTGAGTTGTACTTCTGCATTGCATGTTGACCATTTGCACCTTTTGGCCTATAGCCGGCTTCACTTGGACTCGTGTTTAAGCTAACTTTTGACCATGATGTCTGCAAAATCAACCTTGCATACCTTTGACTTCTGCAGCTTGACATACCTAGATCCGTGGAAGGAACATACCTTTGAGTGTCACTGACCAGTTTTCCACCTCCCTGCATTGAGCATAGGAATGTTCCTTTCCCAGGAACTAGATCATCTGTTTCACCGACACTCGTTCTTTCCACTGTACCATAGCATTCTTTTATTCTTTTTCCGGCTTATCAGAAAAAGACAAAAAAATTAAATATTCCAAAAACAGCAGGAACAGGGACGTTATTTCCATTTATTGTTGGCAGCTGGAGTCAGTCGTGTCGCCCTTGAACAAAGCACTCAAAGCAAAGTCTCCTCCGCATGGGTGGGATTTAGTTTGACTTAGGAACGCCATAACCTTGTTATCGAGTCAGTTCTCCCCCGATTGGTTATCTCTTCCAATCATATGGAGGGTTCGTTCATGCCTCCTGCATGACAGATTTATACAGATTCATTTTATGTTGCCACATAGTCATATTGAGTCGTGCTTTTGTTCAAGGGAAGTTAGCCTGAGTCGGCCTTTCTGCAGTGTCTCTTGACTCATTTTTCAGTCGGCCATCCCTGGTTGTCAGTGTCATGTCTATCATCACATCAGTTATATTGGTCCTTCACTCGTGCCGGTTTGAGAAGGTCCCCATTGACTTCTTGCTGGCGGGTCTTGTCCTTATCGACGACGACACATTGCTCTGAGGGCAGACCTAGAGACCGCACCCTGGCCCTATTTTCATTATTGATAGGTCACCTTGTGCTCAGCATCGATCAGTATCATGGGTCTTTGACTGAGTGGTTTCCCTTGTGTTCGACATCAGCATACATTATCACACATTGGGATTCGTGCAGTACCTTGGTTTCCATTTGACCCTATTGGTGGATACCTCGCCTCTGTGTCAGCTTTCATTATTGGTTGGTTCAGAGGGGTTCTGCCGTGCGCTAGCCACATCTTGTGTACGCCGGAAACGTACTTCGGTTGGGTTACTACATCTTTTTCGTCCGATTCCTTCCACATTATTGGCCTACGGGTTACACTCGCGCTAGATTGATGGAGGATGCCTTAATGCCTTCCTTTTAGCGGATCTTTCCCTATCGACTCCGACTCATTGCTCTGGGGCAAAGATCTAGAGTCCATTTGGCAATACCTTGGGGTTTGCAGTCATTAGTGGCAGATTCCTCGCTATCGACAGTGGGAAACCATCATTGTCTCCTGATTGATAGATTCTTACAGGTGTTCGACTTCAGCTCATCTATTCACACTTGTTAGATTGTACTGGGTACCTTGACGCTCATTATCATTATCGGTGAGTAGTCTCGCATTTGTTAACGGTATACATCAATGACCGGTAATCAAACGATTTCTCACATGGTCGACTTCAGATCATTTATTCCCATGGTGTAGAAATGTACCACGGCGGTCGGTGAAGACCTCAGGTTGTATCAGCATTCATTGGTTCACTTGACAGTTGATCCTGTTGCTGCTAGTTGATACCACTCCACCTTATATGTTGCAGTCAGTCATGGCGACATTCTATATGCTGGCACCTGAGTTTGCAGTGTAGTACCATCCTATTCCATCATGTTCAGTTGGTACCTTATGGGATCAGTCTTTGATTTCAGTGATCTGTTGCATCTTTCAGCATCATTGACAGTTTTATATGTGATATTCAGACATGTACTTACTCATTATGATTAGATGATCCATTATGTATTTTACAGTCATTTATACGTGTATACTTAGTGGATCCGCTCGTACTTGATATGCGGACATGCTTTACTTTTCCTGAGCATGGGTATGCCCGCCTCAGACAGTGTTTCTTTCTGATCTCCTTTCGGTGGCTTGGCAGGCTAAATTCTGGTGAAGTCCCTCTTGAAATACTTTTTAGCTCTAATGATATAGTTGTTAGTTCAGAAAAAGTTTCATAGGATGAGCAGATTCAAGATCACAATATTGGAACCCAAAAGGAGCCCAAGCTAGTCAAATTGTTTAAGGGAGTTCCATTTAATCATAAAGAGAGATATATTGAGCTTTTCAAGAAGTACACTGATGTTTTTTCTTGGTTCTATGAGGATCTCAAGGCATATGATGTGAGCATTATAAAGCACAAGATTCCCCTGAAAGAAGGGATTAAACCATTTAAGCAAAAACTCAGGAAGATCAATCCTTTTCTTTTACTATTCATTGAGAAAGAATTTAAGAAGCTGCTTGATGCCAAGATAATAGTACCACTCTGATACTCTGACTGGGTGGCAAATTTTGTACCTGTAAGGAAGAAAAATGGAGAAATAAGGTTATTTGTGGATTTTAGAAATTTGAACAGAGTTTCCTTAAAAAATAACTATCCATTACCTAAAATGGATAATGTGTTGCAGAAGGAAATTAGATCATTCAGAATGTCAATGCTGGATGGGTTCTCCAGGTATAACTAGGTGGCTATTGATAAAGAAGATCAGAAAAAGATTTCATTCAAAACTCCTTGGGGAACCTTCATGTATGCTCGAATGCCCTTTGGGTTAATGAATGCAGCTACAACATTTCATAGGGATATGGACATTACATTTGTGGATGATAAGTTTGTAGTGATATACTTGGATGATATCACTGTTTTCTCTAATTAAGATGAGGAGCATTTGGACCATCTTAAAAAGACTTTTGAGAAATGCAGAAAATTTGGGCTTTCTTTGAATCCTAATAAGTGTATTTTTTCTCTAGAAGAAGGCAATCTGTTGGGGCACATTGTTTCAATAGATGGAGTAATGATAGATCCAACAAGTGTGCAAGCTGTACAGAAAGTAACCTTGCCCAGGAGTAAGAAAGACATTCAAAATTTTTTGGGAATTTTTTTTTTTTAAGGAGGTTTGTGTCCAATTATGTTGAAATTGTAAAGGAGATTACCAATATGTTGAAGGAGGAAAATGAAGTACAGTAGACTAGGGAAGACAGAGAGTCATTTTCCAGGATAAAAGAAGCATTACAAGAAGCTCCAGTTTTGATTAGCCTAGATTATCAAAATCCCTTTCAAATATTTTCATTTGCATCACTCAATTCAATAGCTAATGTTTTGTTACAGAAAAGTGATGAAGGAAAAGAGCAACCATCTCCTTTCTTTCGCAAGATTGTCAGAGATTCTAAACTCAAATACAATATTCATGAAAAACAGGTATATTCCTTGGTAAAAGCCTTAAAGGCCTTCAGGGCTTATGTGTTATAGTCACAAATCACTACTTATGTGCCAAATGTTGTAGTGAAGGATGTCCTAGTCCAGACTAATGTGGAAGGTAAAAGAGGAAAATGGATAGCTAATGTCCAAGAATATGATGTGGACATAAAGCCCACCAAGCTGGTGAAAGGGCAGGGATTGGCAAAGATGTTGACATAGTCAAATTTTCAGGCATTGGGAATGAACTTGGTAACACCTATAAATGAGGAAATAATTGAAGAGGGTGAAGAAAAATCAAATCCAAGTATGAAGATCCGATATAAATTTTATGTATGGAATGGTACAAGCACATAGTTCATTATTTATGTTTTCTTTCTTGTCCCCAGTCATTGGATAGAACACGATATAGAGCATTAAAAATCAAGGCATAACCATATGTGATTGAGGGAAGATTGTATTGGAAGGATCCTGTGGGAATTTTATTGTTATGTTTGACAGAAGATAAATCTATAGAGACAGTTAAAGATTATCATGAGAAGTTATTTGGTGGAAATTATACTTGGAAGGCTACTGCACACAGAATCCTCCATGCATTCTTTTATTGGCCCACATTATTTGGTGATATATATAAGTTTGGCAGAACTTGTCAGAAGTGTCATCCTTTTGCTGAGAAAACGAGGTTATCTCCCTTTCCATTGATCCCAATCTTCATAGAAGAACCTGTTAGCGCTTGAATCTACCTCAGGCTGAGGAAGGCAAAAACTCAAGGCAACATCAAACCACTTAGCCTCGTCGCTAGCCCTACGGGGACAGGAGAGGGCTCTCTCTGGGTCTATCTCGGCAAAAGGTCTTCAAAGGGCTGATATGACCAATAAACAAAACTGATTTTAGGCTAGTAAACTGATAGGGAAAGTTTGATTTTAGATTTTTAGGGTTTTGTTGGAAAACTAAGCACGACAATTTTGGGTGCGGGGATGAGACACAGTTTTTGCAGAGGTCTTTTTGGGGCAAGGTAGGAGATTGTCTTGATGCCTTTGAGATAAGTGAATGGATAGATATGACCGGTGAGGAGCTAAGGAGAGCAAGAAACCATCGAGAGTTCTCCTTAAACAGATGAAAACATAGATATTAAGCAAACTTAAAGGCAGAGCATAGAAACCATGAATTCTACCTTAACACTTCATTTACTTAATTTGCAGAAGAGAGGAGTAGGAAAATGATACACATAACAAACTTACAAGTACATGAGAGAAGCACACCATCAACACAAATAACCACAGGAATCCCAAAAAGTGTTGCAAAACCCTGGTCTTTCCTTTGCCAAAATTGCAGAGATACAAAGTGTAATACAATAGAAGCTTATCCCTCAAGAGTCCAACCTCTCCAACCTCTGAAAATGACTAAGAAAATACATAATATAGGCAATTCAACCCATTCCCTTGCCTCTAGGGGTCGAGCTCATCATCCTAGGAGCTGTTTCAACCAATTCTAAACTGAGCACTACAATCTAGGCAGTCAAAACAACTTGCCTCTATAAGCTAGGAAACCAATTCATTCATTAAATGTTTGCTATTTTATGAATGAATCATCTAGAATAGGTAAATAAGTGTCAAGTAAACATGAAATTACATCAATTACATCAAGGAGGGTGAAAAATCCCATCACAAGTCAAAATTGGTCAAAGCTGGGCGAATTCCTGAGCTGAAGGTGCAAAACTGGCAAATTTCCCTGATGCGTAGCGCCCCAATTCTCAACGCGTAGCGCGCCTTTGAGCCAACTTTTGAGGCACTTCCCGGCATCCAAATAAGGAAAACGTAGTCTTGTTGGAAAGTTCTGGATGTCTAATTTCCAGCCCAAGTGGAATTTCTCAATTTGGTGGTCATTTGCCCCTCCAAAATTGCAATCTCCCAAGACTGCTCCCTGTGTGTCCAAAAAGTGGCAGAAAGTCATTTTTTGCATGTTTTTTGACCTTCTGAGGGCTCAAAACCCGATGAAATGTCTTGGTAATTTCTGAGAAAGTGTAATTTGTCATGAAAAATACAAAAATGCTGAGTTTTTGAGAAATGGACTTGCCCATCTTCAGGGTAGCGCGCGGCGCGCTACGCGTTGAGGGCAAAAACCTGTTTTTTGACCAAAAATTTCAAAATTGACAAAAACTTCTCCAATTTTTTTGAAATTTGAGCTTGGGGTGTGTCATCAAGTACCATTCTCCTTCAAAGAGGCTTTGGCCAAAATATGAAGGGGATCGGGCCTTTTCCTCCGTTTTAGTGCCTTGGCCAACCTCCTTGGATCTGGCGATTGTATTTTTGACATTTCTCTGAAACCATGACGCCTGTGTAAAACTTGAAGGAGGTTTTTCTTCTTTGGCATGTTGTGGACAAAAAAATCTCTCAGTTTTCCAAAATTCATCTTTTATTGCTCTGAAACATCTTTTGAGTGAAACTTATCCCGATGTGTGAAACAAGGAATTTTGTGGAAGTGAAGCGAAATGAAGGGGATAAGAGGCTTCTAAATTCTTGGGGGAATTTTTGGAAGTTGGGATGGATGTTAGGAAGTAGGGGAAAGTGGAATCATGGAGATTGAGTGAGGGGAAGGGGTCCAAAAGGGCAAAACACAGGCCCAACCTAGAAAATTGCCAGGTTGTAGCAAGAAACTAGGGTTTGTGGAAAAATGAGGAATTTGGAGGATCTCAGTGATGGGAAGCATTTGATAAGGTACATTAAGAATAGGGGAAGGTGTACGAACATCAGGATACAAGTTTTTCTAATGATTTGACCATCCAAGAGAAATTTCCTTCAAAACCCTAGGAGAGGGAAATGAACCTTGCCAAGGCACAACTGAAGCATGAACAAGGTGTAACATGACCCAATGGAACCTAATATGATGATGGCAACCCTCTGAATGATGATACTCTCAGCTGAATGATGACATGGACTGACATTTGGGCAACTTTGAAAGAAGTGAAAACAAACCCTAGACCTAATGCCTAGTGGCCAAATTTTGCTCGAAAACTCACTGAAATGACAAAATTTGACCTTGACACTTCAAAATCACTTTGTAAGAGCATGTTTGATCATTGGAGGAAGGCTGGAAAGACTGACACTAACATTGTCTCCAATGTGGATGGTAGCTCGTTGGAGGTGCCAAGAACGGCATATCTTTGGGAGAGCAGACAGCGCCTTCGTCCATTGGGCAATGGAGTCAAAAACTCAAGCTGAAACGCATGACTGAAAACTGATGACTTGACAACACAAATTGACTCTCAATGAACTAAAAACTGACTCAATACTTAAACACAACCGACAAACTGAAAATGATGCTCAAAGGGGAGCTTATTCATCACAACCTACCCTAACAGTTTCATTCATCACCGGATCAAGTGAAATGAAACAACCAGTGCAACCAAGTAAGTATTCCATCTGCTGTTCGAATTTTCCGCAAGTGCTCACTCATGAACAACAAGACAAAACTACTGAAAGGCAACTCCCATGACAACTTGGAAACAGATCCGTTGAATGATATGAATTCTCTATCCGCCTCCAAAAACACTACATAAGGATCTTGAAATTCAAGCACACTGGAGCTTAGCTCATCTAATGGATTACTTCTCGTTTCCTCATACCATGAATGCAAACTTTGATCTGAGCCTTGTGACGAGACCTCTGCTGAAAATGAGAAAGAAACCGGCTGCTGGATCAAGCTTGTATCAATACACGTTTCAAGCTCACATATAGAAAATGGATATAGATTTTGACTGCAAACCTCATCCAAAACATCAGCTATTGGATCATGAATAACTTGAAAATACTGCTGCAATGTATCCATTGAAAATATATGACATCCTTCTAGCTGTTCATCTTTTTCCTGAGAGATTTTACGAAGATTCTGCCTTATAAACTGAAACGCTTCGAAACAAAAGGGTATAAATCTTCCTGCCCCATCAAATCATGTATTTCGTCTTCCACAACTTCATCTGTAATCTGCCCTTCAATTTCATTTGGTGGTTGCAAATCTGATGCTACAGGCTGCTCAAGAATTTTGTTATCTGTCTCATCCTCAACATTAACACTGAGAGATTGCTCATTTATGATAGGCTATTCATTTAAAGATGTACTATGCAATCTACCCTTCAAAAACTGAAATGATTCAAAACAGAATGGTACAGAGTCACCTTGAATCATTAAATCATGTGTGTCCACTTCCAAGTCTTCAGCTGCAACTGGACAATCAAGGGCTTTCGGGGGTTGCAAATATGAATATGAGAAGTCTTGAACAAAATTTTCATTGCTCTCAAGATGATTGAAATCAAGACTTGTTGACATTTGATTTCTGATTGCATGGTAGTTATCTCTGATGAACTAAAATGAATCAAAACAAAAAGGTAAAGATCCTTCACTTACTTCAAAATTTGCTGCACTTTCCTCATCATTGTCATAGCTCATATGCATTGGTTGATCACTGTATTCGAGCTGCTGAAAGTGAACTTCCTCCTCGCACAAACCAGCCGCTGATTCGTCTGCAAGATTAGCTTCTTTTTGGAGAACATAATCATCATTATACTGATCAAACTGAGGCAAATCATCAGTATAAAAGACATCATCAAGCATACATGTCATATCAACAGATCTCTCTTCTCCAAGGTGATCTACAAAACAATCATTATCAGGTCTATGACAACTAGGATAAGAAACAAAATGTTTTGGATCAGCAACTTGTTCTTCTTCAATCAGCGAGCCATGAGCTTGAACATCATAATCATTCCTTGCGTTGATATTGTCCATCATCTTTTCCACTGCACTTACTAAAATGTCAAGTTTCACCTCTAGAGATGTTGATTTTTCCGGATCTATGTTTTTCATCTCTTCTTCTTTCAACCTTGCCCGTCGGATCAGCAGATGCGCCTCTACATTTATTGCATTGTTTTGCATCTCGTGAAGTGTTGCAATATCCCTTTCTCTCAGCTGAAACTCTATCTTTGGATCAAAGGCACCTGAATAGTGCAAGAGAGCAGATCTAGGAGTAGGCCTTATATCAACTGGCATCGAATAATAAACTTGGTTAAATTTGGCTGAAAACTGTTGTACTATCTCCCCTGGCAATCTTTTCAGCTGGTTATACTCTTCTACAATCAAGAAAAGGTTTTGTCCGATCATCCACCTGTCGAGAAAAACTTTGACAAACTGCTGGAAATCTGAAATGCTTGCATTAGGCAGGGCTTTGAACCAACTCTTCACTTTGGCTTGCAAAGAAAGAGCAAAAAGCCTTATACTAACATCTTCTTCATCAACTTCAAAAAGGTCAAGAAAAGACTCAAACTTCTGCACATGTTGCTCAGCATTGACATTCTTACTTTCACCATCAAACCTCGGCAAGTATAGATCATAGTTTTTGGGGAAAGCATGAAGAACAGAAGGTAAAACAAGAGGTTTATACCGATCTGGAATTTTACAAGGTGTAGGGGTATGTACAACAGGTATAGAATTAGTTTTGGTCTCTTGAGACTCATCAATTAGAAGATGGTCATCACAAAATTCAGAAAAAGGATCCTGATCAAGCTCAAAGGCATGCAAATCTTTGGTATTCACAATCTTCAGAGGGAAAGAATCAACTGCAGGCCTGGGATCTTTTCTCAAGCATAGTATACTTTGCAAAGAAGTTTTGACATTCTCAAGAAAAGAGAAGAAATAATTTATGACAAAGAACAAAATGTCTTGGATGAAATTCCAACTTGAGTACCTGATCTTGCCATATTCTCCTTTCATGTTTTTGCTGGTCGGGATCATCCTCCAGTGGAGTCTTTAGATCTGATCTCGAAAATGATTTAGAGTCGCCAAGTGAATTATCTTAGCCTTGCCAGTGTCTGATCGTTGTCCACCATCAACAATTAAATCTGAACTTGATACATGTGCTGGGGTGTTAGATGTCTCGTTTACAAGCTAGACCAGAGATTGACTGAAGCAGCGTTTATCTACTTCCGCTAATGCAAAGCAAAAGCGTCTCGAAGGCTACCTGGCATAACTTCAGGCTCCGTCTGTAGCTATAAAACAAATGACATCAACAAGCAAACCATTTGTTCTCCCCAGTATGGTCGCCAATATGTTAGCGCTTGAATCTGCCTCAGGCTGAGGAAGGCAAAAACTCAAGGCAACATCAAACCACTTAGCCTCGTAGCTAGCCCTACGGGGATAGGAGAGGGCTCTCTCCGGGTCTATCTCGGCAAAAGGTCTTCAAAGGGATGAGATGACCAATAAAGAAAACTGATTTTAGGCTAGTAAATTGATAGGGAAAGTTTTATTTTAATTTTTTAGGGTTTTGTTGGAAAACTGAGCACGGCAATTTTGGGTGCGGGGATGAGATACAGTTTTTGCAGAGGTCTTTTTGGGGCAAGGTAGGAGATTGTCTTGATGCCTTCGAGATAAGTGAATGGATAGATATGGCCAGTGAGGAGCTAAGGAGAGCAAGAAACCATCGAGAGTTCTCCTTAAACAGATGAAAACATAGATATTAAGCAAACTTAAAGGTAGAGCATAGAAACCATGAATTCTACCTTAACACTTCATTTACTTAATTTGCAGAAGAGAGGAGTAGGAAAATGATACACATAACAAACTTACAAGTACATGAGAGAAGCACACCATGAACACAAATAACCACAGGAATCCCGAAAAGTGCTGCAAAACCCTAGTCTTTCCTTTGCCAAAATTGCAGAGATACAAAGTGTAATACAATAGAAGCTTATCCCTCAAGAGTCCAACCTCTCCAACCTCTGAAAATGACTAAGAAAATACATAATATAGGAAAGTCAACCCATTCCATTGCCTCTAGGGGTCGAGCTAATCATCCTAGGAGCTGTTTCAACCAATTCTAAACTGAGCACTACAATCTAGGTAGTCAAAACAACTTGCCTCTATAAGCTAGGAAACCAATTCATTCATTAAATGTTTGCTATTTTATGAATGGATCATCTAGAATAGGTAAATAAGTGTTAAGTCAACATAAAATTACATAAATTACATCAAGGAGGGTGAAAAATACCATCACAAGTCAAAATTGGTCAAAGCTGGGCTAATTCCTGAGCTGAAGGTGCAAAACTGGCAAATTTCCCTGATGTGTAGCGCCCCGATTCTCAACACGTAGCATGCCTTTGAGCCATCTTTTGAGGCACTTCCCGGCATCCAAATAAGGCCAAAGTAGGCTTGTTGGAAAGGTCTGGATGTCTACCTTCCAGCCCAAGTGGAATTTCTCAATGTGGTGGTAATTTACCCCTCCAAAATTTCAATCTCCCAATACTGCTCCCTGTGTGTCCAAAAAGTGGCAGAAAGTCATTTTTTGCATGTTTTCTGACCTTCTGAGGGCTCAAAACCTGATGACATGTCTTGGTAATTGCTGAGAAAGTGTAATTTGTCATGAAAAATCCAAAAATGCTGAGTTTTTGAGAAATGGACTTGCCCATCTTCAGGGTAGCGCGCGGCGCGCTACGCGTTGAGGGCAAAAACCTGTTTTTTGACCAAAAATTTCAAAATTGACAAAAACTTCTCCAATTTTTTTGAAATTTGAGCTGGGGGTGTGTCATCAAGTACCATGCTCCTTCAAAGAGGCTTCAGCCAAAATATGAATAGGATCGGGCCTTTTCCTCCGTTTTAGTGCCTTGGCCAACCTCCTTGGATCTGGCGATTGTATTTTTGACATTTCTCTAAAACCATGACACCTGTGTCAAAAGTGAAGGAGGTGTTTCTTATTTGGCATGTTTTGGACAAAAACCTCTCTCAGTTTTCGAAAATTCATCTTTGATTGCTCTGAAACATATTTTGAGTGAAACTTATCCCGATGTGTGAAACAAGGAATTTTGTGGAAATGAAGCGAAATGAAGGGGATAAGAGGCTTCTAAATTCTTGGGGAAATTTTTGGAAGTTGGGATGGATGTTAGGAAGTAGGGGAAAGTGGAATCGTGGAGATCGAGTGAGGGGAAGGGGTCAAAAAGGGCAAAACACAGGCCCAACCTAGAAAATTGCCAGGTTGTAGCAAGAAACTAGGGTTTGTGGAAAAATGAGGAATTTGGGGGATATCAGTGATGGGAAGCATTTCATAAGGTACATTAAGGGTAGGGGAAGGTGTACGAACATCAGGATACAAGTTTTTCTAATGATTTGACCATCCAAGAGAAATTGCCTTCAAAACCCTAGGAGAGGGAAATGAACCTTGCCAAGGCACAACTGAAGCATGAACAAGGTGTAACATGACCCAATGGAACCTAATATGATGATGAAAACCCTCTGAATGATGATACACTCAGCTGAATGATGACATGGACTGACATTTGGGCAACTTTGAAAGGAGTGAAAACAAACCCTAGACCTAATGCCTAGTGGCCAAATTTTGCTTGAAAACTCACTAAAATGACAAAATTTGACCTTGACACTTCAAAATCACTTTGTAAGAGCACGTTTCATCACTGGAGGAAGGCTGGAAAGACTGACACTAACAGAACCATTCAGACAATGGGGGCTAGACTTCATTGGAGAAATTAACCCACCTTCAAGTGGATAGCACAAGTGGGTTCTTACAGCTACTGATTATTTCATCAATTGGGTAGAAGCTATACCTACTAAAAAGGAAAATGACAAGGTGGCGATGAATTTTTTAGAGGAAAATATTTTCAGCAGATTTGGGTGCCCTCTCAAAATCATAATTGACAACTCTCAAGTGTTCAGTTCAATTAAGTTTGTTGCTTTTTGTCAGAAGTATAATGTCATTTTATCTCATTCAAAGGCTTATCATCCTTGGGGAAATGGATTGGCAGAATCCATTAACAAAAAATTGATGAAAATTATTAAGAAAAATATTGCTGAGAATCAAAAAGGCTGGGATTTGAAACTAAAGTTTGCTTTGTGGGATGTCTGAGTGACTACAAAGAGGTCTACAGGCAAATCACCTTTTGAGTTAGTGTATGGAACTCAAGCTTTGTTTCCTAGTCAACTTGTGAAGCCTGTGATTGCAATGATTCAGGAGGAAAAAGAAGAACCCAATGCTCTAATAAGAAGGATGGATAAGGTAGTGGAGTTGAGTGAAATCAGAGATAAGGTAAGAGATAATTTGATTGTGTATAAATAAAAAGTGAAGGGTATTTTTGACAGAAAAGCCAAAGAAAATGATTTTAGAGCTAGAGACCTGTTGTTAAGGTGGGATACTAGAAGAGAAGATAAGGGAAAACATGGGAAGTTTGATCCGCTCTAGTATGGCCCATTCAGGATTATAGAAGTAAGGGAAGATAATACATTCTTCCTGGAGAATCTTGATGGTGAAACTTTACAACTACTTGTCAATGGGTAGTACCTCAAACATTATTTCCAATTCTGAATCACAAACACCCTGTCATTGCAGATACCAGAGTGAATTCATTGTACAATTTCCATAGAATTAAAATTGGCAAAGCAATATATGACTCCATGCCCGAGGTGAAGGCACTAATCTGCAGTTCTTAGTGCTTCTGTGGAAAAAACACTATCCCAAGGTGGAGCCAGATGTTGTGGCATCCATCGTCATTTGAATTTCATTATTCAATATTATCACAAAAAATAAAAATAAAAACAAATTTTATGTTTAAAAATCAAAAGAGAGTTTGAAAGTCCTAAAGAAATGATTTAAGTTATACTATCGGCGACATCCAAATGCAATCTAAGGTGGGGCTCGACCAATATACTAAAGTTCGAGTTATATTACGAAATACAAACAAGCGATGGTTTAGGAGGCGAGTAAAGTGCTCTTCCAGGGAACAACGAGCATGAGTTATAACTCAAGCTCAACCCCCGCAGTTGACCATGACATCAAGGTAGGTGACTAAGATCTACGGCCTGAGATCATTGTGGGGTTTCAAGCCTAATTGACCTCTCGTACACTCCCTGCCCCCACAGCAGGCCACCCTCATTGTTTCACTCCACCTCGTCTCCTCCATCTCATCCGCCACTCTCATTCATTACCGTCCACCTCACCCACTGTACCCTGTCACCTCATCTGCCACTTCATTAATTAGTTACATTAATAACAGGGTTTCCCTTTGTTTTTCTTACTATATATATAAAAGAAAAGTAAAACCCTGTTGCATAAGTCTTTTGTTTTTAGTACTAAGCAACCTCGCATCTAGTTCAGCATTATGAGTCAGCATCTATCCCAACAACTGTCATCAGCAACTGTCACCAAAAACTATCTTCTACAGACACCATGGAAAAAAAATTAAGTTCTTCCTCATTCATCCATACCCCATTAATGGATGTCGAATGTGATATTTCTGATACCCTCTACACAATTAAGCATCTTTGACTGTATTAAGAAGTCATTCTGAACCATAAAAAGTACCCTATATTGATGGCAACGGTTAGGTCAGGTGTTTTAGTTGCTTTTGTCCCAAGGACTCATTTATAACTTGAATTTATTCAATGGTTAGCCTCAACAATGTACCCCAAGAAGTTTTCTGTAATTAATCAGTCAGGGGAGAGTGTTTTTCAAGTAACTTCAATTAATTCACCAAGCTTTGAATTACCCTGTATCTAGAACTTACACCACCTTTATTGAAGATTCCTTGGCTTCATATTATGATAACTTGTCCCCCCAGGAGTCTTCTCATGTTACCTCTTTCCTAGCTCCTAAATCTGGATAATTCTCTCTAGATGGAAATCTATTCTCTTTAGACATTTTTGAAATTGATATAAGACCTGTCTTGCATGTAATTTCTAAGATTCTAGGAAAAGAAGATTGCAAGTAGGTTGATAAAGTAGTCATGGGATTTTTCTCTTTAATAATGAAGCCAAAGGTAGTACTAGATATTCCAACATTCTGGGTGGATATTATCAATACCCAATTCATGACTTTGCCTCTTTGTGGGTCCTTCAAGTTTCCTTCAGTTATTACTTATCTATTTTTGTACCAGAATATTGAACATTTTACATATTTGGGACTAAATGTTGTTGACATAAATAAGAAGAAGCAGTCAGTGGTATTCTGGACAAACCTGATAAGAGGAGATCCAGGAGATGGTGGTTTATTTGAGTTCACTTCTTTATTCCTTCCAGTGGCTTATAAGATCTTGAATGGAACCTTGCCCCCAACATTTCTTCCTAAAGCTCAAGAATTTCTTCAATTGAGTAAGGATGTGAGGTGTGGAGATTGGTTCATCTTTAAAGAGCATGTAGAGATTATGCTTTATGTAGCCTTTGTCAAGCCTTACAGGTTACCAAAACTTGTGCCAAATGCAACCTTTTTCCCTTGAATTTATCAAACAAAGCTTGAATGTAGACCAGGTTCATTTTGTTCATATGAAGAAGGTTATTTCTTTAAGTTTCCCAAAGTAGTATGACCCTTCATTGTGAACACCATACAGGCTTCCCAAGAGGTTGAGAGGTTATTGAATGACATGTGTCTTTTACAGGTGGTTTAGTGGGCTTATGACCATCATCAAATTCTTTCCAAAACAAGGCTAGAGAATGGATATTTAGCCTTTGTGCATGAAAGCAGACTAGAAATAGAGAAATTGGCAAATGGAGGTTTGCAGAACACTTAGGGGACAGAGATTGAAACCCATAGCATTACAGAAAAAGGTGTCAAGAGGGATAGAGAATAAGTTGTTGATTTGGATGAGGAAGAATCTGAAGCACCAAAAAGGACTAAGCTTCAGGATGCAATGTCTTCAACACAACCTGATTTGGTGATTCAGTTAGGAGAAAGAGAATGTGCCCCAGCTTTCCCATCTTCTAGAGAACCTGTTCATGATCAGTTTCCCTTAATTCAAAGTATGTTTGCTCAAATAGCTGAGAGAAGCTAGAAGGTGAAGTTAAATATGGAGGCTCAAGCTGAGTATGAAGTTTCTCCTCGAAAAACTAGATTTCTATCTGCTATGGCTTTGGATAAGAGCCAACCTAAAATTGCTTTTTCTCATCCTACTGAAATATCAGTTAGGCCCACCAGTAATTTCGAGATTTTGAATTTAACTATTGACACTCACAAGCTTCCAATGCTTGACAAGATCAATTTGCACATGAAAACTGGGAATTGGTCGTAAATAATTTACATAAAACAAATGCAGTAGCTGTTAAGGTAGAAAAAATGCTAAATTAGGTAATTCAACAATTAAAGTTGGAGAAAGCCAACTCCAGAGCTTTGAATGCTCAGGTGGATGAGCTAAAGAAAATTATCATAAAAATAGGTGTCAATCCTGATGACTAACCTACTATTCAAAAATTATTGCAATCTGCTAAGTTAGAGATTGGGGTTTTGAAGAAGAAATTGAATCTACCTACAGGTGAGTATCCCATTGCTGTAGGGATAGCTGGAGTAGAAAATGAAAAGGAAAATCTCCTACAAGGTGTGTTGCAGAAAACTGAAGAAGTTTCTTTTCTTAAAGAATCTTTGGATAAGCTGCAACGATAAGTAGACACTCATGTATGTACAATAGTAATGCCAGAAAACACAGATCATCCAATAGAAAAAGTTTTACAGTTGAGAACAGAGCTTAAAATGGTTGAGCCTGATGTAAAGAAAGAATAAAGAGAATTGGAAACAGCTTGCAAGCTGTTGAATTTGAGTGAAGAAGAAGCAAGAATGGAGAAAGAAAATATTAAGAAGTATAGGGAAGATATTCTAAGGTCTGAAGATGAAATCAAAAGGCTAAAGGAAAAAATGAAGGGCAATATGTCCTTGATTCAAGCCAGGGAAATCTTATGGGATGAAATCATTAAGGTTATCAAGGGAATTTGGGAATTTCTTGTTATTATATCTAAAGAGAAAACAATAGTCTAAGACATGGAGGAGGTGGTCATAACAAATAAACAAAAGGATTTAGATACATCAAAGTTTGCAAAGAGAATGATAGATTTTATTAATTCTAAATCTACTGCAGAATTGAAGGAGCATGACATGTGAGGCAGAACATTATGTGCAATACATTTCAACAAGATGATTGTCAGAAATATTTATAGGAATACTACTGAGAAGAAGATAAATCAGATGAAGGAAGCAGTTTCTAAGTTTAACATCCTGTTTGATAAAAGAGTTAGAGTTGGACTTTCCTCTTGCTGGGATCTACAATGACACATTTTTCCATGGGAGACATATGATACTTTTCTAGTTGAGGCAAAGAGCAAAATTGATAACAACCATGATAAGACAACGGTATTAAAGGGAGCCACCATTATGAACTACCTTAACAAAGATTTTAAGCTTCTCTGGATGGTGAAGACTCTATTTACAGATAAGCCTACTTATAGTAGGATTACAACTTGCAGAATAACATTTGACAAGTTAGAGGAAGCACCAAAGTCAAATGTACCATTATGGAGAAAATGCAAAGAATGGATGATATAACAGACCAAAGATTCATCAGCAGGACCATCTACTCAAGCCACGGATTCAAACAATGAGCAACAATCACCAATCATACTTTAATTTATGTTACTTCATGTTATCTTATTTTTTGAGAAAAATGAGGTGTCTTTTACCCTCTAATGTAATATTCTGTAATGACTTTTACTTTAGATAGTTAGAAGGTAGTTAAGCAGTTTGAGAGTTTTGGTAGTTACCAACTGTCTCATGATGTATAAAAAGAGGCAAAATTATAGAAGAAAGGTTTGAATTTTGAAGAACCTTAGGACTATGTTATTGTGTACTTGATAAATTGATGATTAATGAAAGAATCAGAGGTTTTCCACACAATGTTGGGTATGATTTTGTAATTTCTCTATTATGTGTCATTATGTTTCTTCCTTTCTTTAAAAATGGTAATGAAGTTGCAAGTCTTTGTTTCCTTACGTGAATAAAGTTAAAATTCCTTAAAAGAGTGCTCCCATATTTAAAGCTCCCACCCTCTATATTTCTTCTAAGTTATAGATAATACTTTCTGTCAAGCACATCATATTATCTTTAATTTCTCAAGACATTCTTCACACAACATTTATATCTAGCATCACATGGAATTTTGAGATTTTCATATTAGCTAAATATTAAGGGTTAAAAGTCAGGTCTTTCAGGTCCTTCACATGAAGACACATTACGCAAATAAGTGACATGCATAATAAAATTCAATGTCTTAAGGACAATTTCTCCACAGCCAAGAAATTGGTTTCTTAAGGGACAACAATTGGCATGATCAATTCTACTTCAGTTTAAACATATGATCATTTCAAATCATATAATTTGGTATTAGAGCAGGGTGCATTTGAAGAATTTTTTCAGTGAATGTTAACAAGGTCAAAGTCACAACGTGGAGAAGGAATCCTCGAGGAGATTGATCAAGAAATTGGAAAGCGAAGAGGCGCTCTTAGGTTAACCATGACATGATCTAATGCAGGTGAAACGCCAGAAACTAAGATGAGCGATGAACAATTTCAGCAAGCATTCTTGACTATGCAAAAAATGTTGGGAGAAATTTATGAAGATAAGAAGGAAAGAGATTTAAAGACATAAAAGAATGACAAAGGTAAAGGCAAGGCTGATAAACCTCCTTCACCTCCATAATCTCCATCTTCTTCTTCTTCTTCTTCTTCTTCTTCCAATGCAGAATCTGAAACATAAAAGAAACCTAAGAAAACATCTCTTTTAAAACTTGATGTAAAATTTGAGTTACCTATTTATGATGGTGAACCAAATCATGAAAATTTAGATAATTGGATTAAGTAGTTAGAAGTGTATTGTCGTATTCAGAACATTTCTGCCGATAAAATGAAAATTCAGTTAGCTACACTTAGAATTGGGGGAACAACTTTAATCTGGTGGGAAAGTAAAACTCAAATAGATGTAAAGAGGAAAGTTAAAGAACAAATTTAATGTGGTGGGAAAGTAAAACTCAAATACATGTAAAGAGGAAAGCTAAAGTCATCTCTTCATTGTCTAAGATTTTAAAATCTCTTAGGAAACAATTCTATCCTTTAGGATACATGCAACAAGCTATTATTGATTGGCAACACTTGAGGCAAGGTAAAGGGAAAAGTGTTCAAGAGTTTACACAGGAGTTCAGAAAGAAAGCATTGGCTCTTGGTGTTTCATTGGATACACATGAAACTTTATTAAAATACGTTGGCAGTTCACATTCATATTTGAAGCATACATTATTAATGTTTAATCCTGATGATTTTGATGAATTGTGTGTTTAAGCCATACATATTGAATCAGGTGGCAGACCATTCAATTTTTCACCGCAATCATCCAAAGAGTTTCAAATCATGGATTCCAATGACAATAAAGGGAAGAACAATTCAAAGAGAAAGAAATCAGCGATAGCTCAGAAAGAAAGACCTACTTGTTCTCATTGCCATAGAATCAATCATGATGAATCTAAGTGTTGGAAGCTTCATCCAAAACTTAAGCCCAAAAAGTTCCTTAAATAGTAGGATGAAAAGAAAGTAATTGCAGTAGTCTAGCAAGATCTAGGTTCTGATTCAGGTGATGAAAGGAGGATAACTGCCATAGTTACAACAGGTAAAACTTCTAACACTGGTTCAAGTTCGAATACTATTGCATCTTCATCAAAGATAAATCCTTCAAATGAGGATAAAATAGTTGAACTATTTAACATAAGGATAACTTCTAAACACACAAAGATAGATACATTGTTTGACAGTGGATCACAGGCAAATTTAATATTTGAATATTTAGTTAAGAATTTGGGTTTGGAGACACGGAATCATCCAAGACCTTACTCATTAGGATGGCTAAATAAATCAACTCATTTAAATGTCACAAAATAGTGTCAATTAATATTTTCCATTACAGCTAATTACATTGATGAAGTGGAATTAGATGTGGTTCCAACAGGCATATGTGGAGTTGTCTTAGGAAGTCCTTATCTCTATGATCGTGATGCAGTATTTTATAGAAGAGAACATAAATATCACGTTAAGAAAGATGGGGTTGAATTTATTATCAGGGCACATCAAAATAAAAATCACTTGAATTTAGTTGTTGCTAATCAGATGAAGCCATTAATAAGTTCAAATAAGAGATTTGTAATCATGTGTGTAAAGGAACAACATAAGAATCAACATGATGTTTGTTCAGGTTATGAGTCTTAGCTTAAAGATAGTTTTATCGAAGAGGTATAAAATTTTCTAGTTATATTTAAGAAACCAAACATCTTACTCATAAGTAGGGAATTCAACATGAGCTATAGTTTATGCCTAAAGCTCCTCTTCCTAATGTCAGAATGAATCAATTCAGTCCAAGTTCGGAAGTTATAAGTTACAGGGATGCAGGTTAGTATTGGGGAAAGTCAATGTTATCTTTCTCTTGTATTTTGTCACCATTTCATGTTTCAAACAGTTTGGAAGCCTCTTGTCAAGTGGAGAGGAAGCCTATTTGCTTTCATATCAAATCCTTTTCTAAAGAAGTGCCAAAGTATCTAATACATCTAAAGGAAAATTATGCATCAGGGGAAAGTTCTAATCAATGGAAAAATCATTTAATAAATGAAGAAACAATGATTCAAACAAGTCAATAGCCATTTCAATACTTTCAAAATCAAACTAAGTTGCAACACTTGTCACTTTATATTTTGATGGGTTTATTGTAGCAAGTTCACTTAGTAATCAGGAATCAGGAAAGTATTTCAAGACAAGTAGCTGGTATGATGTCAAAAACGTCTTCCATTGTCTCTTTCATTCCGCAATATAGATTGTTAATACATGTCAATAGTATTGAACATCATGTACAAACTATTTTCAAAGATGTGTGTGAATCACTAATTCATTGTAATTCGTGGAAAGAGGTCAATTGCCATGTTTATAACCGGTTGTTTAACCATCTTTGTAAGTTGTTAATACTGCATATGGATGGAACCGTTGATAGATTGAAAATGTGCCATAATCAGCATCATCAGGGTCATCACTTTAAGGCGATTGAACAAATGTATTGGTACATATTTCGGACAAAGTGGAGAGTGAGGTAAATCTACCCTCATTTGCTATCTGTCTAGTCAAACTTTTGTGGTCCAAAATATTTCAAGTGGAGAGGATTGATCTAGGAGGATGTTGTCATATCAATTGCACATGTTCAATTTTGTCGTCAACAGTCAATGTCCGGTGTCTTCAACTTCGTTACTGATGTTTATGGTTTAGGTTGTCCAGTGTTGGATTTAGTTCCCCAGTGATGTCAATAGTTGATATGGTTGTGTACTTGGTGATTGACAAGTGGTTGTCATCAATTCTGTCAGGATTTGGTCATCGACATGGGTTTGTCATAAGTCTCATAGGAATTGGTTGTTGACATGGGTTTTCATATACCTTGCAGAGTTCGGTTGTCAATAAGCGGTTGTTATCATGTGACGATTGTCGCAAATTTCGCTTTGTGACAAAGAAGTGTGCATAGGTTTATTGATCTAAATCATAAAAAATGATCTAAAACCTAAAGCCGAAATGCAAAACCTAACACCTAAACCCATTAACCCTAACCTAGAACCTAATCCATGTGTTAAAACACATTTGAATACATTAAACCCTAAAATCTAACCTCTCAGACCATATAAAAATAATACAACGCAATAACCATAATACAATGTAAAACTCAGTCATAAACCACAGTCCCTAACCGCGGGAGTTAACTACAGCAGGACCATGACAATAAGGCCATGTGAGCAGTCGGTGGCAGTTAAATCATAGTCAGGGCTTACAAACAGCGAAGTTAACTGTATTGGGAACCGTGGGCCATGTGAATAGAACTGAAGCAGCGGAGGTTACATAAAACAGTTCCCATCACAGTCACCGCACTGTTGCTACAACCTCCGGGGAGAGATTTGTCCACATTGCACCATAACCATCGTAAACTGTAATCTGAGACCACTGGGATGATGACCGCGGAGGTGGCAGCTTGCAATTAGACTATTGTAGTCACATGTGCTGTCACCCTGCTCTGCCTAGTTAGCAAACTGCTAACAATTTTCGCTTATCCTAAGGTGGGTATGTGATTACATTTTGGTCCTATATTAATTCAACTACCATGGAACCTAACCCTAAGGTGTCATTTCATGACAAGACTGATGGAAACAAACCCAAATTTAATCTAGTTTATGCTAATCTTGGGCATAAGGAATTTGAATGCATTTGCAGGGTTATAAAAGGAAATTTTGCTCATTGAAAAGGAGGAGAGTGGTTTTGACTTTTATGTGCAGATTTTGGAAGATATAGGCTATTTTGTTTTCAGTGTAACAAGAGCATACGGATTTAGAATTGGGAACCGTGATAGGCATTGGAAAGTTGGTTTAGAGAGCATTCTCATGACTGTGACCAGAAGTGCCTGTGTGCACACTCAGTTTGGTAAATTTTCTGTGTAATCGACCTCCTCTGATTCAATCCTAATAAAGCAGTCACCCATTTTGAAAGCGGACCTGGAGACGTAGTCCATCAGGGATGAACTCCGTAATCAATCTTGCTATCTGGTATCGCTATGTTTTTGTTGTTTTCACTTTTTTTTACATCTTGCTTATGTTTATCATCTGTCCTAAAGTCTTTCTTCTCAAGCAGTTCTCATAGTTTATGCACTTTAAGTTTAACATTTAGTTCGATGTTGGCATGATCAATTCTACTTCACTTTAAATATATTATCATTTCAGATCAATCCATGTTATTCCTAGTTATTAAACAGATAAATGCTTTTGTTTGCAAGTCTAGTTAGAAATTTAATAGAGTAGAGTTCTTTATTATATGCATGTACCAATAAATATAAACTATGTTTCTCTTTTAACCTTTGCATTTATTATAAAAATTATAGACCCTAATAGTCTCACATCCCTCATAAATAAATATGGATACTAGAAGTGATAATACAGGAGAAATGGATCAAAGCTTAACTAGCATGTGACTAGTATAAAGAAGACTAGTATAAGAGAGTATATAAATAAATTGTCACGGCCCTGATCCTAACTATTTTTTTCACAATTATATGGTTATATGGGGGTTTATCTAAGTGATCCGAGTTGACTCAACTCCCAGATTTAACCAAGATCTTTTACTTTCGTGATGTGATTAGAATTGCATTTAAAATAGCATAATTGAACATATATGAACGCTGTAAAGAAGAAGGAACATGACAATCATCAACAACATAAAATAACAAGATATTGATAACGAAGTTCGTCCAGGAGGGACTACATCTCCGGGCCCTAGTGTCAAGATGGTGTAGGCCGCTGCATTAAGTGTTGTCAATATTGATGATGTGCATAGGTGGTGACATCACTATAATATAAGGGAAATGCCCTCACATAGGAGTGGCTCCATGAGATGTTCCACTATAGGAACTCTGAGTAAAAAAGGACTCGTATCAGTACGACATAAACTCACATATGACAATAATGAGGATCCCACCAACATGGCATCAAAGGGATCTTGATTCAGACATACATGGCAACAACACGAGTATCCCGTCAACGTGACAACAAAGGGATCTCAAATAAAATATGACGAATCATGACAACAAGTACATCCCACATATGATTCCACATCACATCAAGCAAGAATCATGAAACAAGTAAGAAAACAAGATCCCACATCAATCATCAAACAGGGATCTATGCATCACAATGCATATCAGAGTAAAAAGAAGTACATGAACATACTGCATATACCTCACATCCTAGGTCCTACTGAAGAAAAGGATGCCAAACTGCTAAAGCTGGTCGTACCATCAATCTCGCAGCGTCGAATCTCATGGAAATGGTTGCTCACACATTAATGGTGACACCTGCACTCCGCTTTGAAAAGTGGCCAAAAACATAAATGATCAAATGGAAAATTTGGATGCACCATCATATTTCTGGCATCGAATAGTGCAAAATCAATTGTCAAATTTCTAAATTCTGAGAAAATGAAAATCTGGGCCTTAAGGAACACTTTAGATTCCCCCTAGATTCCTCAAAGATTCCCTCCTCCTGGTCATATGAAAATCAACTGCTCAGATCGAAATTTTGACTGTGCCATCAAGTTCATGTCACTGAGAGGTGTAAGATCAACATAAAATTTGTCCAATTTGGACACTGGAAAAATTTCGCCCTCTTGAAAATTTGGCTCACTCATGGTTCCGCCTGCTCTTTTCCTAGGTTCATGGTTCCACCTGCGATAAAAATTAATTAAAAAAAATTGGTGTCTTGAAAGACATGCCAGTCTTCGGCCTCCATTCCACTTTGCATAACGTGGCTCTATTCTGTTCCCATTTGACCTTCCCATGCGAATGAGAAAGAAATTTTTAAATATTATTCTTTAGTGAAAATGCTAACAAAAAGGTTGTTGGCACTTTGGTTAAGATAGGCAATTTGTTAAGGGTGGTTCCAGGTTCCAAACCTACTCACACATATTTTTTTAACACAATTGTTATTTATTTATTTTTTAAAATAAGGCACGATTATGATTTGTCATTTGGGGAACCACATTATGATTTGGCGTGTGGGTTGGAGCTCATTAACTGGCGGGGTGTTTTAATGTAGGTTGGTTGTTTGTATAAAGGTGGTGTGTGAGGGTACCTGGGAGGCGGGTCGGCCACACCGGCCAGGCGGGTTTGAGCCCTGCTACCCTTGGTTCAATAAATGGCAAGCGGAGGGTGGGTGTGGGTCGGGTCCAATGGAGGTGGCCCGTCCACAACCCTTAATAAATGTTTAATGTGGTGGAAGGGTCCAGTAGGGTCATGGCTGCCAGCCCATTAATAATACACTTTCTTATGGCCATTGGTTGGGGGCCGATGGGGTTCATGGCCCGTCGGCCATTTTTAAATAACTTTTGTTATTACATAGCGTTGGGTCCGATGGGGGTGCCAGGGGTCATGGTTCGCCACCCAAATGAATATATTTATTTGTTTTTTTATAATAACAAACATACTTTTCCAAATTTGTCTAATATAGGGGATATTAGACAAATTAACGATTAAACAAATTCCCCAGCTTTCGGTATCTAGGTTTCATGCCCCGGGGTTGGTCAAATTGTAGGACACTTAAACTTGGCCCACAACCCAACTTTGACCAAAACTTTGACTGGCTCGTTCTCCCTCAGAGGAGCTCGTATTGATGAACCATTCTCACCCTTGTGATGAGGATGACGAGATCTATGCTCCAGTCCTGGTTTGAAAGCATTCTGATCACTTTGATTTTTGAGCTTCCATAAGCCCTCTTTGTCCTGTGTGTGTCTTTGGAGCCACCTGGATCAATCCTCGTCACTGAGGAGCTTTTGGTCATCCAAAAGCATGAAAAATAATATGCACCTTCTTTGTACCTTGTTTTCATCACAAGCATCCCGAAAAGGTCTTGCTTCCATCTCCTTCACCTTTGTTCTTCGGAGCCTTAGGCAATGAGCCGACACCTGCAACCTATGTAGTACATTGTTTTTGCAAATTACATGCTTGTCTTACCTAACCAACTAATGACCCAAGCATCCCATACTTTCCATGAGCTTATAACGCATACTCAGTGTTCAGGTTTACATCAAGATGGACACAATACCCCACCTATGAAAACAACGCCAACATATCATTGTTTCTCCAACAAGTGATGGAAAACACATCATCACTGCAACACATGATTTACAAAGATAAGGCCAAGCACTAATTTTTCTTTGACAAGTGATGGAAACACAACATCACCTTCAGAGTGTAAAATGGAACACAAAATAAGATTAGACATCATTATTTCTTAACAAGTGATGGAAAACACATCATCACTTTTACATTTTAAAATGCAACAAATGATTTACAAAACCACGACCATGACAAGCTAACACATCTAGAAACCATTTTTCACTTATCATTGTGAATGGATTATCCCCCTGTGGTGGTTTTGATTGTTGAACAACTATGTCACCTAGTTCATGCAATGACGCTTTGTCTTTAGGGTGTTGCTCTGGATGGAGCCTCCAACACATGGCCCTTTGATGGCAATCTCTGTTGAAATGAATGAAATAGATATTCTTCCTCTATATTTGCTTTACCTTCTTCTTTGCTTGCTATTGAGATGGTTTTTCACGCCTCATCCTTTTGTGTGTTGCTATTCTTTTCCAACACTTAACAAATGTATGGCGATGTAATCTACAAAAGGTACATGTTTTTTTATGCCTTGATTTATGTCCATCATTAACAACATGATTATAATCGAAATGGACATTTGAATATCAAGACTGGTTATACCTTTCCTTACGGTCTCGTGTTCGATTAGACAACGAGAGCTTGTCTCAGCTCCTTGCCTACAATGGGAATTTCCATGGGATGATGGGGATGTCTTCCCATCATTCTCTTTCCTCGACAATTTCGATGATGTCTCGGAAGAATTTGACACCTTCGAGCATTCTCCTTCGGTGTATCCCAAGCCTGCAAATAAAGCTCTGTGAACAACCTCCAATGGTTAAGTTATGCCTTGGTTATTAATACCAAGTTCTTCTTCCTCCTTGTACCTCATCCTGGTAAGGAGCCTCATGTTTGTCCATATAATTGGTACGTCCACATTTCCAACAGAAACCATACTATGTGAAGATGAAACTGAAGGGAAATCAACATCATTTACCTCCACTGTAGAGTTAGAAAGAATTGATGAGGGCTTCTCATCATCTGTTTTTGGTGGTTCGCTAGCTATCTCGGCGCATTCCCCAACATACCCAAATCCTGCCTAATGGGGTAATTCCTCTACTTTGATGTGGTTGACAATGCCTTGGCCATTAATGCCCAAGCCTTTTCCTTCATACCCCATTTTCTTCAACAATTTGGAGCCAATTCCTGTGGTATGATTTTCAAAAACAATGAAATCATCATCAAGAAACATACATGCATTTGGAGAACTACTTTTTACCTCACATGGGTCACGCTATAGCTTTTCCAAGGACTCATCCCTAGCTTGCAGCTGTTGTAGCAAACTCTACTTTTCCTCTTTCTCTTCTTGTAGACACATGTTCAATTCAGCGTTCTTTGTTTGAAGATTATGTTTGCTGTGCTTCAGTTCTTCCGAGGCCTCTTCCATGGCTTGCAATTGAAGTTGCAATCGCTCCTTTTCCTCTGTCTCTTTTTGTAGATCTTCATACATTATTTCCACACTTTGGGAAATTTTGAGCATGGTCTCGTACATCGCTTTTTCATCCTCTGTCACTGCACGTTCCATTTTTAACGCTTGTAATTTGCATCCATGCAGAGACTGCTCTAGTACCAAAACTTGATTTGAGTAGACTCAACTCCTGGATTTAACCAAGATCTTCTACTTTCGTGATGTGATTAGAATTGCATTTAAAATAGCATAATTGAATATATATGCATGTTGTAAAGAAGAAGGAACATGACAATCATCAACAACATAAAATAGCAAGACGTTGATAACGGAGTTCGTCTAGCAGGGACTTTGTCTCCGGGCCCCGGTGTCAAGATGGTGTGGGTCGTTGCATTAAGTGTTGTCAATAGTGATGATGTACATAGGTGGTGACGTCACTATCATAAAAGGAAAATGCCCTCATGCAGGAGTGGCTCCATGAGATGTTCCATTATAGGAACTCTCAGTAAAAAAGGACTGCTATCAGTATGACATAAACTCACATATGATAATAATGAGCATCCAACCAACATGGCATCAAAGGGATATCGATTCAGACATACATGCTGACAACATGAGTATCCCAACAACATGAAGATAAAGGGATCTCAAATAAAACATGATGAATCATGAAAACAAGTACATCCCACAGATGATTTCGCATCACATCAAGCAGGAATCATGAAACAAGTAAGAAAACAAGATCCCACATCAAACATCAAACATGGATCTATACAACACAATGCATCTGAGAGAAGAAAGAAGTACATAAACATATTGCATATACCTTACATCCTGGGGCCATCTGAAGAAAAGGATGTCAAAGTGCTGAAGCTGGTTGTACCATAAATCTCGCGACATCGAATCGCATGGAAATAGTTGCTCACACATGAATGTTGACACCTACATTGCACTTTGAAAAGTGGCCGAAAAATGAAATGATCAAATGGAAAATCTAAATGTACCATCAGATTTGTGGCATCGAATAATGAAAAATCGATTGTCAAATTTTTGGATTCTAAGAAAATGAAAATATGGGCCTTAAGGAATCTTTTAGATTCCCCCTACATTCCTCAAAGATTCCCTCCTCTGGGTCATTTGAAAATATGTTGATCAGATCGTAATTCTGACTGTGCCATCAGGTTTGTGTCATTGACAAGTGTAAGATCGACATAAAAGTTGTCCAATTTGGACACTAGAAAATTTTTTCCCTCCTGAGAATTTGGCTCACTCATGGTTTCGCCTGCTCTTTCCCAAGTTCATGGTTCCACCTGCAATAAAAATTAATTAAAAAAATAGGTTTCTAAAAAAAATGGCAGTATTTGGCCTCCATTCTACTCTACATAACGTGGCTCTGTTCCATTCCCATCTGACCTCCCCATTTGAATGAGAATGAAATGTTTAAATATTTTTCTTTGGCCGAAATACCAACAAAAAGGTTGTTGGCGCTTTGGTTAAGATAGGCAATTTGTTAAGGGTTCTTCCAGGAACCACGTTATGTTTTGGTGCGTGGGTTGGAGTGCAT
Source organism: Pinus tabuliformis (assembly GCA_031772625.1). Classification (NCBI taxonomy): domain Eukaryota; kingdom Viridiplantae; phylum Streptophyta; class Pinopsida; order Pinales; family Pinaceae; genus Pinus; species Pinus tabuliformis. The sequence goes on along the minus strand of CM062815.1, from coordinate 290,882,490 downwards.
TAACTGGTGGGGTATTTTAATGTAGGTTGGTTGTTTGTATTAAGGTGGTGTGTGATGGTTCCCGGGAGGTGGGTCGGCCACACCGGCCAGGTAGGTTCGAGCCCCGCTACACTCAGTTCAATAAATGGCAGGCAGAGGTTGGGTGTGGGTAGGGTCCACCAGAGGTGGCTCACCCACAACCCTTAATATATGTTTATTGTGGTGGGAGGGTCCGACGGGGTCATGGCCACCAGCCCATTAATAATACATTTTTTTATGGCCGTTGGTTGGGGTTGGCGGGGGTCATGGCCCGCCACCCAAATTAATATATATATATATATATAGATATAATAACAAACACACTTTTCTGAATTTGTCTAATATAGGGTATATTACACAAATTAGCGATCCAACAAATTTGCCCGCTTTCGGGACCTGGGTTTCATGCCCCGAGGTCAGTCAAATTGTAGGACACTTAAACCTAGACCACAACCCAACTTTGACCAAAAATTTGACTGGCTCGTTCTCGCTCATATGAGCTCAGATTGACGAGCCATTCACACCATTGCGATTAGGACGACAAGATCTATGCTCTCGTCCTGGTTCGAAAACATTCTGATGACTTTGATTTTTGAGCTTCCATAAGCCCTCTTTGTCCTGTGTGTGTCTATGGAGCCACCTAGATCACTAAGCACCATATGTAGGTCATCCAACATTTATATTTGCCTACTTCAATTTAATAACACTCCCTTCAACATTAAAGGAGATTATTATCCGACTTCCTATTTTAATATTCTTAATTGGTAATCAATGTAGGTTGCGTTAATTTCCTATATACATTGCGCCAAGGGTATGGAGAAATGGAAGTGACACTCTCATTACTTTAGTGGATCCCCATATTGAATAGTTAGAATTAGATTAAGGCTCCATTTTCCAAACTTCCAAGTGGCATGTCGAAGATAGGTTATGGGTTGTAGTGCACTTATTAAAATATTGCACGATCCTCCTATTCACGAGTTCTTCATGTGATCTTCACTATTGCATTGGCGTGGATGGTTGGGATTCAAGTCTCATGAATCAAAAGGTGAGGAATCATCCCTCTAACTCTAACCTCTATCCTCGCTTTGAATTTTGCCTCATTCAAGGGTTTCGGTCAGGGTGGTGAGTCTTTGCTCTATTGAGCACAACTCTAGATGAATGTCCCAGTAAACTGACATTTTGACTCTCCATTTCAAGGTTCGTGGCATGCTCTCACTTCGTCCTTGTTCCACCATGAAAACTGGTAATCATTCTACCCTTTATTTTTGAAACTAAATTCTCTGTTATTACTTTCAATGTTTTTCAGGACTGCTTTTAATTTTGTTTCCTTATTTTCTAGTTTCTAAGTGCTTTTTGTCTCATGACTCTACCAACTTGTTGTTTTTGGTTCAAGGGTTCCTAGCTTTCTCGATCCACTATATTTACAAGTATAAATCATTCCCTATGTACCTTTGGATGCCTTTGCCCTAGGACTAATTTGTGAAAAGAAATTTTCAATATTCCTTGTGTAATTTCAGCCCTTTTGATATGGTTGGTGTCGTGGTGAAATATGAGAAACAAAGTCTTGTTTTTTTTGTTAAGTATCACCTCTGGTCATTAAAATTATCATTCGAACACTTAGGATCAATTTATCATCAAATTTGTGGCCCATAAGGTCACTATTTTCTATTCCTGTAGGTAAGGTGGGGCTTTTTTCAGAAATAGCCTCAACTCAAACAACAACTGACGTAATTGGGTCACAAAGTTTTCCTTAATGGCTCTCGTTTTGTTTTCTTTCTCTTTCCAAGGCTATAAATATATGATAATCTTGACTTCACTTATATCTAAAGGGTTTTAACACTCAATCTATTAGGTCTTAGGTTCTATTATTTATTGTTTTTCTTTATGGTTACACTAATTTCCATTCTCTATATAAGGGTATGAGGTGGTCTTGTACCTAATACTAATGGCCATAATGAAATTCTTATAGGAATAATCATTAGAGGTATCCAATCTTCAAGTACTGTGTCTTCTGTGTTTTTCTTTTTTTCCGTTTATATGCGGTACACATTTCTAGTATTATTGAAATTCATGACTTTAATATACACTCCTACTTGTAGGTAACACACAATTTAGTCAATTCTACTTCGAGTTAATCTGTCAAGATTCCGTGCCTAATATTCATTGGCCATTCATACATGTTGGTCTCCATAGGGTTCCTCTTACTAGCTATGATGTAGTTTCATTCTTCTCTATTTAGTAGCCAATTTTATCCAGGCTAAGCCCTAGAGGAAAATAGATAGAGTATGGATATCTTGGTGAGAACCTGTAATAGGGAAACCTGCACAGGTAACTTAGTCATTTATTTTATATTGTGAAATTGGGTAAAAGAGGCCCATTACAGCCATTGTAATGTTAAAGGAGTACAGTGTACTGAAGCCCTCCTATATTATTGCTTCTTTGAATATATAGTATTTTTTTTTAATTAAAGTCTGTCATTTGTCCTATGGAATTTTCTTTGTTTTATTATGTTATGAACAAGGTTATCATTTTCGCCCTTGCATCAGTATTGCTAAGGCCGTTTAAATATTTTTCTTACTCTATGGACATCTGACGTGTATCTCATAATATTCATTTTATTGAGGAGAATTGATGTATAATTATATTCAATTTAATAATATGGCTATATTTTCCATTTTTTCCTCGTGGTTGATGGTTTTTGTTTCCAGATAAAAATATGGTTTTAATATAAAAGTTTTGTACAATAAATTTTATATTTTATCACCCTTATTCGCGGGTTTGATATCAGGACCATTTAGATAATTTTTATTGAAGAACATATGAATGCTTCACAAATTTTCCCTTATCGGCATGTCGTGGCTCTACCAATCTGGTATAGCGCTTACCTATGTTATTGATACAATACACCAAATTTTAGGCATATCCAAATAAGGAAATGGGTAATATGTACTAGAATATTTTCAATTCTTCCATTAAAATTTCATACCTTGCTTGTACCTATCTGGCCATATTGTTTGTTACCCATGTCGATACCACAAGTTTATCCCAAATCTTGTGTGGTGTGTATGGAAGTGTGACACTAAAGTTCAGATGAGAAAGGAGATTGTCCTTTATATGGTGATTTCATAATTTCCCTCCTCCTTACATGCATATTATCCATTAAAGTTCATAGTTATTCATGTCATTTCAATTTCATGATTAAAATTTAGCACCCACCAGCTTATATAATTAGTCATCAAGTTAACGAATCTTCATGCAACTTATGGTTTCTTAATACTAATTCAAATTTTTTTATTTTTTATTGAATAATAATAGATTATTACTCTTCCTAGGTCCTATATAAAATAAACTATACTAAGTCATAGGTAATCTAATCGTCTGTGTAATCTATCGTTCCAACACCTCTTCTATTTGTTACCGTATCTACCTATTCCCTAAGGATTTTTTTTTTTAACTAAAAGTATTTAATAACACACACTGATAGTCTAATTTGATCTATAAAATTCATTCCATAATGAACTATGCTCATCAAAGTTTGATTTACACCATGCACTAAATTCCATTAGATCCATAACCAAGCTTCAACAAATGTCTCTTACATGAATACAATTATTCGAAATTCAGACACAATTCATACAAAACAACTAATCGAGTTGAGAATCTTTAATCGTGATTGTTAGAGAAATATACTTGGGCATTCACACTTTCCTCCCTACCATGAACTATAACCACCAATTCCCCATGAGCTGAGAGATGATTTCCATGGAATCAACAACCCCTTTGATGCCCAATTAATGTATTTTTATACAATTTATTCCATAGAATATTTTTCCTTAGTGGCGTCCCACTTTTGTGGGTCTGATAACTCACCTACCTAAGCTTTAGAAAAAAAAGGTTTTTTGTTTTTCTTTTATTTTTCCTTTAAAGCCCGCCTATCTCTCCTGCTGTGATTTGTTCCACCCATACTTAGTGTCTTCCTCGAACTAAGTGATTTAATTAGATATTTCGCTCCCATCTCATTAAATCTTATCCATTGCCTCCTAAGGATTTTTAGGAGTCCAATTTTTTTTCTAAAGTAGATTTATTTGGCAACAATCTCTTTAATCAAGTGTTTCTTTCCCAATTAGTTTCCAATTTTTCCATTTATTAATAAAAAATATTTATTGCAGCGTAATAAATTTATTGTTCACATTCATTTCAACCAAGCATGGATTTCTCACCATTAAGTCTAAAATTCAATCTACATATAGTAAGACATTAGCATAACAAAAACATGGGGGTATTACATAAATGTAACCAAGGGATGGTCAAATGTACAATAATAATATAATATCATAAAAAAAAATAAAAAAATTGTGCTAGATCTTACTGGAATTATGGCTCTATGTTTTCATTGATGGCAACCAAGTTTTAATTCAAAGGAACTCTACAGGTGTCATGGGAACCTATGGGTTTCACATGAACAATATAGGAATTGATCTCCATGGTATTATTTTGGTTGATGTTGGTTGGTTAATACAAAATTATCCTTTTGAATTGGTTAATCAGTTAATGGTCCATATCAATTAGTCAAACTAATCCAATATTATTTTTAATATGGTTGGTTATTAACATTGGCACCATGGGCCATGCATTTGGTCATTGGTTATATATTTTATCTAATGAACCATATTGTTCTCATAAAAAGAATACTTTATCAATAGTTGACGTGAAATCAATATTGGTAACATTTATTTCTTTAAGTATGGGGGATTTACGCAGTGCATTATATTAGATATCATTTTTGGATTCAACTGCGCTAAGTAAGTCATTCAAACGTATGACCATTTCCATGAGAGGTTGTCGTAAAGTGACTAATTTCTCATGATTTTTGAATAGTTCACTTAGCACTCATTGCATCGGGTGATGCTCACAGGGGGGAAGAAGTGGGATTGAAACTAGTGAAATGCGGAGAACGAATCACATAGCATCAATCATCACTTCCGGGGCTTGCACCCGGTAACCAGGACTTCCCAGGAGGTCACCCATCCCAGAACTCCTCTGGCTCAAGCGCGCTTAACTGTGGAGTTTTTCCCCACAATCAAGCCCACTTAGCTTGCTACCCCATTTGCAAAACCTTAGCAAGTATTGTGCCTCATGAACCATTCAAGTAGAGATCCCTTGACTCTTTTTGAATTTAAGTATGGGGGATTTACGCAGTGCATTATATTAGATATCATTTTTGGGATTCAACTGCGTTAAGTAAGTCATTCAAATGTATGACCATTTCCATGAGAGGTAGTCGTAAAGTGACTAATTTCTCATGATTTTTGAATAGTTCACTTAGCACTCATTGCATCGGGTGATGCTCACAGGGGTGAAGAAGTGGGATTGAAACTAGTGAAATGCGGAGAACGAATCACATAGCATCAATCATCACTTCCGGGGCTTGCACCCGGTAACCAGGACTTCCCAGGAGGTCACCCATCCCAGAACTCCTCTGGCTCAAGCGCGCTTAACTGTGGAGTTTTTCCCCACAATCAAACCCACTTAGCTTGCTACCCCATTTGCAAAACCTTAGCAAGTATTGTGCCTCATGAACCATTCAAGTAGAGATCCCTTGACTCTTTTTGAATTTAAGTATGGGGGATTTACGCAGTGCATTATATTAGATATCATTTTTGGGATTCAACTGCGTTAAGTAAGTCATTCAAACGTATGACCATTTCCATGAGAGGTAGTCGTAAAGTGACTAATTTCTCATGATTTTTGAATAGTTCACTTAGCACTCATTGCATCGGGTGATGCTCACAGGGGTGAAGAAGTGGGATTGAAACTAGTGAAATGCGGAGAACGAATCACATAGCATCAATCATCACTTCCGGGGCTTGCACCCGGTAACCAGGACTTCCCAGGAGGTCACCCATCCCAGAACTCCTCTGGCTCAAGCGCGCTTAACTGTGGAGTTTTTCCCCACAATCAAGCCCACTTAGCTTTCTACCCCATTTGCAAAACCTTAGCAAGTATTGTGCCTCATGAACCATTCAAGTAGAGATCGCTTGACTCTTTTTGAATTTAAGTATGGGGGATTTACGCAGTGCATTATATTAGATACCATTTTTGGGATTCAACTGCGTTAAGTAAGTCATTCAAACGTATGACCATTTCCATGAGAGGTAGTCGTAAAGTGACTAATTTCTCATGATTTTTGAATAGTTCACTTCCTCACCCCACTTCTTCACCCCTGTGAGGAAGTGAACTATTCAAAAATCATGAGAAATTAGTCACTTTACAACTACCTCTCATGGAAATGGTCATACGTTTGAATGACTTACTTAACGCAGTTGAATCCCAAAAATGATATCTAATATAATGCACTGCGTAAATCCCTCATACTTAAATTCAAAAAGAGTCAAGGGATCTCTACTTGAATGGTTCATGAGGCACAATACTTGCTAAGGTTTTGCAAATGGGGTAGCAAGCTAAGTGGGCTTGATTGTGGGGAAAAACTCCACAGTTAAGCGCGCTTGAGCCAGAGGAGTTCTGGGATGGGTGACCTCCTGGGAAGTCCTGGTTACCGGGTGCAAGCCCCGGAAGTGATGATTGATGCTATGTGATTCGTTCTCCGCATTTCACTAGTTTCAATCCCACTTCTTCACCCCTGTGAGCATCACCCGATGCAATGAGTGCTAAGTGAACTATTCAAAAATCATGAGAAATTAGTCACTTTACGACTACCTCTCATGGAAATGGTCATACGTTTGAATGACTTACTTAACGCAGTTGAATCCCAAAAATGATATCTAATATAATGCACTGCGTAAATCCCCCATACTTAAATTCAAAAAGAGTCAAGGGATCTCTACTTGAATGGTTCATGAGGCACAATACTTGCTAAGGTTTTGCAAATGGGGTAGCAAGCTAAGTGGGCTTGATTGTGGGAAAAACTCCATAGTTAAGCGCGCTTGAGCCAGAGGAGTTCTGGGATGGGTGACCTCCTGGGAAGTCCTGGTTACCGGGTGCAAGCCCCGGAAGTGATGATTGATGCTATGTGATTCGTTCTCCGCATTTCACTAGTTTCAATCCCACTTCTTCACCCCTGTGAGCATCACCCGATGCAATGAGTGCTAAGTGAACTATTCAAAAATCATGAGAAATTAGTCACTTTACGACTACCTCTCATGGAAATGGTCATACGTTTGAATGACTTACTTAACGCAGTTGAATCCCAAAAATGATATCTAACATTTATTTCGTCATTAAGAGTTGAAGGAGATAAATGAACTTGTAACATTGTTATTTTAGTTATAGTCCAATGGATCGAAATTAAATTAAATATTGTTCTTATAATTTTAATTGCCCATGTTTACTCTAATTTATTCAAAATCAAAATCATGGATCTTTCCAATGCTAATTTCACGGAGAGAAGCCATAAAAGACAAATCTATCTTGGTCATTTGGGTGTGCATTTTTCTTTGATTAATCTATTCATTTATGGATGTATTGATGGATATTTGAAGTAGAATATGCACAAGTTCAGGGGAAAAAGTGACAAGAGAGATGAGTGGAGAAGGCTAATTGATATAGTTTGAGGGAGACACAGTCTATTGATGAGATCCATCTGGAGAGACCAATGTAAAACTGAGCGTTTGATCTAGAGAGATCAATTTGGTCTTCTCTAATAGACATAATGCTCAAGGGAATTTGATACTAGATATGTAAAATTTTAGTCAACCGATCAGAGAGTGTGCAAGAAGAATTACATTTGGTTGTGCATTAATTTTGTGCACATTTGTTTCTATAAATAATAAGGAAGCTTGTGTTATCTATCATGCATGGGGAATTCATAATAGATTTTTCGTAAGGAACACCAAAATATAAATTATGTTAGTCGAATTCATTTGTGAATGCACAAGAGAGGGGCCTCACTATGATTTTCCTGGGCATTAATACTATTATTTGCATGCATATACATTATTAGTTAATTATTTTTGCGTCTATTTATCTTTACATTTTTCCTCTACAGTGACATATATCTTTGTCGTGGGTTATATTGATTTTTCTCTGACCCTAGGTTGATGTTGAAGTGGGCCCTGCCCAGAGGATGTATACCCTAGTGGTATTGTTAAGTCACTTTCTTGATGAATCGGGCTACTGTGAGTGGGTGGGTCTTGCTGGGAGGATTCTACCTAGTGACTTTAAAAATTCCTTTTTCCATCACATCGATCTATTAAGAGAGGGTCATATGCCTTTCCAACTACAGTTTCCATTGACCTAGGATTAGGTAAGAAAGATTAGGTGGCAAGAGACGAAGCACGCTAGCCAGGATATTTATGAGCCCGGAGGATTTTCTTAACTCAATTTTCCATCCAGCCAAGCTTCGGAAAGTGGGATCACATGATAGGAGTTGAAGGTGGCCAATTCTTAAGATTTATGAATCTTACGTATTTTCTTAACTCACTTTTGCGTCACACTGAGAAATTGCAGCTTGGCTCATATGGCATTGATTAAGCACAAAGTAAAGTGGGCCATCCCAATGTTTATCCAACTACTGCAAGCATGTTACATAAATGATTTTAGCATAGTTGTGCATTTATTGATAGGGTGGATTTAATGAGTTAGCAAAAATACTATATAAGGTATATGCTAAGAAAATCGAGTAGGCATCTTGGCCACGATTACGAGAATGGTTCCGTAGAGGAATCTATATTAAAAAAAAAATAGGCTTATGTGGTAGCTAACGTGGAATATATATATATATATAAAATGAGTTAACAAAAAATACTATATAAGGTATATGCTAAGAAAATCGAGTAGGCATCTTGGCCACGATTACGAGAATGGTTCCGTAGAGGAATCTATATTAAAAAAAATTAGGCTTATGTGGTAGCTAACGTGGAATATATATATATATATATATATAAAAAGGATAGTCAACTCCTTCAGTGTATATGTACACAATATGAGTGCATATAGTAAAAATTCCTTTGAGGCCGAAGGGAAAAGCCACTATTGGGACAGTTGGATAAAAAGGGTTGAGTTTAATATTAGGGCATATGTTTTAAAATATTTTGTCCCTATATTAATTCATAAAGCGTCATGATATAAATAAAGCGTCATGATATAAATAAAGGGATCGTATTGTGATTGGCTATATTTGATTTGGCAATAAAAAATTTTGGCCTTGCGTTAATACTGTTTTCTGTCACTCTACATTAACATTGGTCCTACCATTGATTAACATATATATGTAATTTTACCTTTACGCAGATATATGGATCTATGCTAAAAACATATCTGCATTGATATTTGGCTCTGTTTTCATGTGTGCATTTCATAGATTTGGCCCGACGTTGTTGGTAATCTGTGTCCACAAGATCAATATTTAAAAATTAAGAAACATGTTGATCATAATCTGTGTCCACAAGATCAATATTTAAAAATTAAGAAACATGTTGATCATCACAGAGATAGAGATAGGGGATGTAATGAGATTTGCAAGGATATACTTACTAATATACTTGTATGTATAACTGCACATCTATCTCAGTGTTGAAAATTTCTTGCAAGTTTCAACATAAGTAATTTGATTGTCATCATTTATGTAGAGAAGCATCTAGTTTATTGATCTATGTTTGTACAGGGAATACGCCTAGATCAGAGATGTCTTTTAGAAGTTATGAATGCGGAGATTGTTGCCTTGAAAAGCATGTGTTGGTTTACTGATTGTGTTAAATGCCAAAATTTGATTACTAAGAAGGGATTTTCTTTGAAAGAACAAATATTAAATAATTGCAAGGTGTAATAGTTCATGAACAAATGACTTGTTGACAAAGCTAATGCTTCTCATGCTAATTTCTTTTAGTATGACAAGGATTCTACTATACAATGGACATTTCCTATTGGCATTTGGAAATATTAGAAAGCTAGTTTTTGGCATGATTCTTGACAGGATTTGGTTTGACATAATTGCAAAGATATAATTGGTATCCATTAGTTGATGTTTAGTGACTAGTATATTGATTTATACTCACTAAGTGATTTATCACATCATATTTTCTTGATCTAATTGATATTATCATTTTGTAGTTTGATTCTTCAACGACTCAGTTATTCTACATTGGTCTCGTATTGAGTGATTAACACATTAATAGTCACTTGAGTGATTCAAAGTTGGCACATTGGCATTAGTATTTATTTCAATCATTGGTTCAATGATTCAGTATATTAGTGATTTCGTTATATGCAGTGATTCAATTTGATTAGTGTTTGGTTTTGGTATCTTGGTTTGAGTTTAGTGAGGGTGTGGGTCAAGTTTGAAAATTGATGAAGGGTGACCTAGAGAATATTTGGTGATTGACTAGTAGATCTAGTGTGAAACATTATGAAACATGGTCCACAAGGTGTTGATGGTTGTAGCCTTTCGTGATAGAGTAGGTGCTTCCGTTTGGTAGGAGATGGTAAATAAGATTAGGGTGTTGTAGCTGCTTTCTAGTGGATGTTGGAGAATGAGTGGAGGTTATAGCCTCCTATAGGAGGGTTCCTACGTGGTGATAAAAATTTGTATTAGTTGAAGATTCTAAGAATGACTTCTTATAATAAAGAAAGATACATATATACAACAATGGTGGTTCTATCGCAATTTGGGTTTCAACCTAGAATATTGGTCTCCTTATATGATTGATGTGTTTTTGTGTTTATTGCGTACATGTTATTGCACTCAATATTATTCATGGTTTATTGAATGGTCTACTGACAAAGTAATGGACCAAATGAATTGAAATGAATATATAAAATAAAGTCAAGCTTAGTTGGGAATGAAATATTGATTCACCCCCATAGTATTTCTAATAGATCTAAATTCGCATGAAGAAAATTTAGCTCTTGACTTCGATTGATCAAGGAAATACATAGAAGAATTATAAAATATATCTCTTATGTAAGATTTATACAAGCTCGATTAAAATAAGTTGGTCGAACATAGTAGTAAAACTATTGTGCATAATAGATACTGTAATAACTACATAACAAACACACGTCCTGCTCAATGTAGATTCAGGTTGGATTTTATTATAATACAAAATGCCATTAACTATTAAATGACTTTGTAAATGATTGTGATGGTTTGAATATGAGTAACCTATATAAATCCCATAGGAATGGGGAAAGTACAGAGAGAGTAACAAATTCAAAACTATGACGATGGAATGATATTTTTATTTAATAAAAAAAGTATAGAAGTCAATTCTTCTTACATATTCGCCTCAAATATAATTTGGATACATATCTCATATAAGTGAAGAAAGAGAAAGTCTATGAACATCATAAAATTTTTACTTATGTATTGTTCCCAATAAATTTAAATAAACTTGTTACAGTTAAGGCCTAAGGCCATAATATTCATTAACAATGAAAGAATCCACATAGCCATAATTGTTGGGTCAAACCCTCGTTGGGTTAAAATAAATTGTCAAGAAATATTTAAGGAAACCCTATATAGGGTTATGAAAATCCTAATTGGACATACAAGCCATGAGTCTTCGCATTTTCATACAAAGTATGAATGTTCGAGAGATCATCAACCGATGGTAAAAACGATGGAATAATGGGAACAAAATGAAAATTTTAAAGCAACAAAACTTCTTCTCTTGACACAAAACCCTACATGCAAGCATGTGAATTTAAAGAGCGTTAACATATGGCTCTATAGGATGTCCAACAACTAATCTATAAAAATAAGAATAAACGATGGTAAAGGAAAAACTCTTTACCTGAGTAGGAGTGTGACCATACTACTCTTGGAACTACAAAAGTATATAACACCATTTGTTATCATTAGAAAAATTGAGAGTTTTAAATCAAAATGTAATTCTTTATTCAAATGCAACATTAAAAATTATTAAAACAACATTTTGGGCCTTAGATGTAAATGTCACAAAACAAAGAAAACAATTATTACTATTAATAATGAGCATAATAACCAACAAAGAAAAAACCCAATTGATAAGGGGATTTTTCTCAAACAAAAGGAAGAGAATGATTTTCAACTTACCCAATTTCCCTTTGAAAATCATAATACCATAAAAGGAAATGCATCAATATTCTTCCACAACTACAAGGGAAATGTAAAAGAGCTATTACTAATGTTTAACCAAGAAATAAAAAACCCCAAATTGTAGAACCTATGAACAATGAATTATGAGTCTGACTTACCTCGAAGAGTGGGGTTTCAAGATTTTGGAAAAACCCTAGAGCATAAAAAAAACTATAACACCGAGAAAAGGTTATTAAGAGACCATTTCAAGGAAATGCAATAGTTAGTAAGAGCAGAGAAATATAGTAGACTCGGTCTAGTTCATAAACCTTCTTCAATAGACCATAATAAAAAAATAAAAGGAAATAACATATAGGTAAATATATGGCTGGATTGTGACATATGAGAAGAATCAAACCCAAAATAACTTGGATGGAAGCCATTAATTTTCTAAACTCACCCATGGTTTTCTTGTCCTAGAGAAACTGAAATTATTCAAGTAAATATATGATTCACTTTACCAGTAACTACTGTAATTAGAAAATTGATGAATACAATGAAAAATATGAATAATAAAGTACCTACACAATCAGCGAAGGTCCTAGGGAACTCTTGAGGACATGAATCCCTAGTAAAAAACTTATAGGTGTCATTGCGGTGGCCATAGATTTGAACCTAGCTAAGTATACTTTTCTATATGGAAGAGAGACATGAATAGTTGAGGTTGAATAAAAGTAATAAGGTTCCGATTTGGTGAAACCTTAATCAACCTCCACCCTTATATCTCATAAACAAAATATCTTTTATTGATAATTCATGGTACAAGAGTCACATGGGTTAACATGGAAAGGGACCATGTTTCCTAGGATGATTAGCATGAGTGTATGCTAGTAAAACAAACCCTATGGATATATATATCCCACACCAATGAAATAAAACAGCTATATCATATTTAAATAGTTGTGAGAGTTGGAATATATGTATTGGAATATTATTAGGAATATAAAGGCTTGATACATTGTTGGGCATGGAATCTCCCCGCAGCATGTTTTGGGGCTCAAAGCCCAAGTTTTGAGTATTATTGGTGAAAAGACTCCGTGAATTGCAGGCGTGGAGCGCAAATTGTATGTTAGAGTCATAGTGTTGTCCGCCCTAAGTTTTGAATGTAGTGTCGGCCTACCCATGGTCCGTGGACCATGGGATTGTATAAATAGAGCGAGGCTCTGCAGCTGAGTGTGCAAAGGCATAGTAGAGTCTGCACCTGAGCGCGCAGACCCCTGCAGTTGAGTGTGCATGGTAGAGTCGAGTATGTAGCCAAGGAAGAAGAATAATAAAGAGAAGTTTGATTTCAAACATTTTGTATCTGTTTTGAGTTATTATATGGTTGATATCTTTTGCAATTATACTGTTTTATTTATCGCACGCACTGGTATGAATGGTGAACACTATTAAGTATAACTAAACATGTGCAGATAAGCTAAGTGATAAACTATTATCGGGTTAATAGTAAGGGATTGAGTACTAACCCGGATCGAGCCCCGAGTAGGGCTACGCGAAGGCAACATCACAGGCTGCGAGGTATTGATAGGTGCGCATAGCGACGTGCGCGCAGGGTCAAATTATGGACCATCGAAAATCCTCAGACATCTCTAGGATGCAGAAACCTGGTTCTAGCACCCTCCAATACTACTTCAGCTGAGACCTCAGTCCGCGTTCTGTGGACTGTTGCTGAAAGGTCCAGTAGTACTGGGATTTATTTAGCTAAATCACCTCAGAACCTGGGGCAAGCCCCTATAGGCCAACAAATGATTCCATTGCCGGGACTAGGAGCTGCATAAGGGATGTCTGATGTCGTGTCACTAGAATCCAACCAAGAAAGAAATTGAAGGGTGGTTGGATAAGAAGATTCATGAGTTCGCGGTGCAGGGAAAGAGAAATTTGTGAGTATCTAAGGACCAGTGGTTGGAGGGCTACGTATATACAGAAATCCACGAAATTTTCTTTGCTTCCTTTCCTTCTGAGTTGTATGAGTGGATCTCAAAGCTAGCAGACGGTCAGGGAAGGTGTAGGCTCGACAAACCAATCGTGTGGACTCCAGAATTACTGTGCAGACTAGAAGTGTTAGGAGATAATATCGCGTGACCTGTGGACCATTGGCTCGATCGGATTATAGGAGGATTTATCACTGAGTTTGCGGTAGATATGACCATCAGCTACAGTGAGGTGGAACGACGCTTCTTCAAAGGACCATGAGGTAAGCATATTAAATCTTTGAATACTTGGATTAAGATGCTATTGTGTGAAAAGCGGGTTATGTAAATAAATTAATTTTTGGGACTACGCGAAATGGGAAGTGTTAGTGTCAGTCTTTCCAACCTTCCTCCAGTGATCAAACATGCTCTTACAAAGTGATTTTAGATTGTCAAGGTCAAATTTTGTAATTTTAGTGAGTCTTCAAGTAAAATTTGGTCATTAGGCATTAGGTCTAGGGTTTGCTTTCACTCCTTTCAAAGTTGTCCAAATGTCGATATATGTCACTATTCAGATGAGTGTGCCATCATTCAGAGGGTTGTCATCATCATGTCAGGTTCCAATGGGTCATTTTACACCTTGTTCATGCTTTAGTTGCGCCTATGCAAGGTTCATTTCCCTCTCCTAGGGTTTTGAAGGCAATTTCTCTTGAATGGTCAAATCATTAGCAAAACTTGTATCCAGATGTTCATACACCTTCCCCTATCCTTCATGTACCTTATTAAACACTTCCCATCACTAAGATCCCCCAAATTCCTCATTTTCGCACAAACCCTAGTTTCTTGCTACAACCTGGAAATTTTCTAGGTTGGGCCTGTGTTTTTCCCTTTTGGACCCCTTCCCCTCACTCAATCTCTGAGATTCCACTTTCCCCTACTTCCTAACATCCCTCTCTACTTCCAAAATTTTTCTCAAGAATTTAGAAGCCCCTTATCCCTTTCATTTCACTTCATTTTGACAATTCCCTTGTTCCACACATCGGGGTAGGTTTTACTCAAATGATGTTTCTGAGCAATCAAAGATGAATTTGTTGGCATTATGATTCAAGTGGTGTCCTTGATGGCAACTCACTCAGAGGTTGGTACAGGTGCTCAGAGGTTGGTACAGGTGATGAAAACTTAATCAGAGGACAGATCTTAGTACAGCAGGCCAAGAAAGTTCATACCCGCAGGTTCATTAAGCCCAAGTCACGTATACACGCTGGTTCACTATATACCAAGTCGCGTGTACGCAGGTTCGCTATATACCAAGAAGGGTATACACGCAGTTTCATGAACGGAAAAGAGCGTACATGTCGGAAAGCTTACTTTTGGTCCGTGGTAGTTAGTCCTTGGAATTTGTGCCTATGGTTTTGGACCATGGAGTCTCGACAGACGTGTTGATCCCTAGTATTGAGTTGATGGTATTGGGTTACTATGGTTTTAGACCGTGGTATTGTGAAGGGCCTAAAGCTATATAAGGAGAAAGATCATTAGGCCAAAGTGTGAGTGTGTGAGTAATGAAGATCTGAGGAAGTGTGAGATCCAAATTCTGGTTATGGGTTGGTGATCTGAACCAAGGTTTCACTCATGTGGAGGATGATGAATGATGGAACGAGATCTCAAGGCTTGGAATTATTATCTTCATATGGTTTGACTGTGGATAGACTAGATCTACTGACGCATGTTTATTATTATGATCTGGGTATGTTTTGATGTCTGATATAGCTGCGGAGTTTTAAGCAGATCTGTACGCAGGTTGGTTTTGGTAAAAGTGCGTATACACGCAGGTTGGGTTCATCCAAGTAGCGTATACAATGTGAAGTAAGATATTTGAAGATGGAGTTGGATCTGGTTGTTGTTATGATGATGTTGACAGGGTTTCAGTGTTTCAGTATTGGGTGTTTCAGTTATTGATGATGCAGGTTGTACTACAATGGTGATTGTTTTATGGATCCAGTATGAAAATGTATGAAACGTGGTCCCGGGAAGATCGTAGGCCGACACCTACATACTGGTAAACATATCAGCCAGTACAAGAGCCAGGGGGTTGTAGCTCCCTTCCAGGAGCAGCTGGAAAATGAGTGAAGGATGTAGCCTTCTGTAGGTAGGCACCTACGTACTAGTAAATGGATCGGCTAGTACAAGAGCTATGAGGGTTGTAGCCTGCGTGCTGGTAAAGGACTGCACCAATACATTGTAAAAGAAGTTTCTTATTAAAGGAAGATAGAAACAAATTGCAGCAGGTGGTTTTCACCCACATTGGGTTTCCACCTTATATCATGGTGTTCATGTGTGTGGCTTTTGTGTGATGATCTGTTCTGTTATACTGCACCTGTTTACTGTTAATATGGTTAATAATGTTCTGATGCATTTACTGAAGATAAGCTAACTAAATCATAAGATCTCTGGATATACGCTAGTTGCTTTAGACACAGTAGCGTGTACACGCGGGTTCACTTAACTGAAGTAGCGTATATGTTTCTGAGTATGAAATTGTAAAGGTTTTACTGATCTGATAATACTGATTCACCCCCCCCTCTCAGTATTATTTCCAACAGAATTTAGGAAAACTGAGAGATCTGTTTGTCCACAACTGGCCAAGGAATAAAAGACTCCTTCACTTTTTACACAGGTGTCATGGTTTTAGAGAAATGTCAAAAATACAATCGCCTCGGGAGAATTGATGCACCTCTGAAGTGACCTTGGGAAAATCAAGTTTTCTCCTAGCTTGGTTGGCGACATGACTTTCTTGATAAGTCAAATGATAACTAGACACATATAGCTTTCCAATGTACTATCATGAGCTCAATTTGGAGTTGAGGAAGGCATTCAAATGTTGATTGTAACAGCACTCTGCCTTTGGGCAGCCTCATTTGGCACATTTTGACCAGTCTTGGGAGATTTGATTTTTAACAGGGAAAAAGAACTCCAAATTGAAATATTCCAATTGGGTTGGAAATTAAACTCAAGGACCTTTCGAACGAGCTATCCTGCGCCCAATTTCGACACCGGGAAGGCCTCCAAAAGTCTCCTGTAAAAAGGTACTACGCATAGGTTATATGCGCCGCGCCTTCCATATGCGTCGTGCCAGTGTATTTTTGCACTGAGAAATGAAGCTATATGCGCTGCACCATCAACAACTTCACAAACTTGCTCGAAATCACCTGAAACCTGTGGATAATAACTTGTTCAAGTAGGTTAACCCTCTGTTATTGTTTTTTATCCAAATTTGATGGTGGTTTGATGGTGTTTGTGTATGGTGAGTGTTCAAAAGAAACCAAACCCTACGTTTGAAATTTCTCAAAGAAAATTGCTGCTTAGGGTTTCAAACTATTGTTTTGTTACCAAGTCAATCCTTTATTCCCTCACCACTCCCTTATTCCATTTTTCTCTTGATTTCCCATTCCCTAAACTCGCATATCCCTAAAAAGTTCACTAATCCCATATCCCAAATCTCATTTCTCAAAATTTCACATGCAAATTCCCAAACCCTAGCTACACATTCCTAAACCCTAATCGTTATCCCAAAATCTAAATACTATTCCTTAATCCCCTTATTCCCCATATCCAAAAATGACATCAAGGCTGTCTTTGCCAATGAAGCAAGGAAATCAATTTTAATCAAACACCATCCTCTGTTCTTCAAGGCAATGATCCATTGTTGACAAAGGCACCTTCAGCCACGAATCAGTGGCATGTACAGCTAAGAAATCAGTTTGAGGCACGAAATCAAATCTTGATGCAAACACAATCAGGAAATCAAATGCAATCTCCATCTGGTTCACATGTAGAGTTAGCTAGTCAGGGGAAGTCACAGAGTAATAACCAATTTTTTACTCAATTCACACAACAGGCACACTCATCTTTCAAGGACAGCGTTTAGGCCAGGTACAATCTTCTGCCTCTAGTAAAATTTGCCTCAGATATCTGGTTGCCATTCTCAGAATATTAATTACTTGGGCCAACAAATTTATGATCAAGGTATTCCAAAGCAGATTAATTATCAGCCTTCAAATCAAAGTGATATCTCAGTCAAGATCCTTGAAACGAAGGGGGCAAAAAAGTTTGCTAGGAATTCTACAAAGTGAGATGAGTGATATGAGGTCAAAGAGACTGCTGAACAGGTCCAATAGAGACAATGTATTGTTGAGACACATGGTTGTCCACTACAGGGCACGGAATAAAGTTTGCAAGGCTCGGATAAGGAATCTAAAGGCGAATTTGAAGAAGGCAATCAAGAAGCAAAAGAAGAAAAGGGAGTTCGATCATCTTTAGATTTTGGCTGAGGCCTCTTTGGCTCAGCATCACACTTGATAAGGAAGCTCCAACCGAAATTTCAAGAAATTTGGGGCATTTTTGTTGATTTTGGAAATTTTTGTGTTAAAAAACAGGCTTTTTCCCTATATATGCGCCGCGCACCTTGCGCGACGCATAGGATTGGGAGCTCCAAATTACAAATGGCTTGCAGTTTTGGATTTTTCATGAGAAATAATGACTTTTGGTACTTGGACAAGAAATTTGGGCAAGTTCTGGGTCCCCAAAAGGTCAAAAAACATGCAAAAAATGACCTCACTGCCCCTATTTTGACACACAGGAAGCAGTCTTGGGAGAATGCACTTTTGGAGGGGAAAATGGACACCAAATTGGAAAATTCTACTTGGTTTGGAAAGTAGATAGGCAGGGATTTCCAACAAGCCAACCTGAGCTCAATTTGGACTTCCGAAAGTGCCTCAAAATCAACAAAAAAGTAGCGAGGCGCATATAGATTTTTTGCCCAATTTTTCATCTTTCAGCTCAGAAATTCGGCCAGTTTGACTAGTTTTGATTTGTGATGTAATTTTTGACTTCTCTTGATGTAATTGACTGGACATGATGTAGTTTTGGCACTTAGTTACTTGTTCTAGAAGATTGATTCACCAAAGAGTGAAAATTTAGTGAATGAATCAGTTTCCTACCTTATAGAGGCAAGTTGTTTTGGCTGCCTAGATTGTAGTGCTTTGTTTAGAATTGGTTGAAATAGCTCCTAGAATGATGAGCTAGACCCATAGAGGCAAGGGAATAGGTTGGCTTTCCTATATTATGTAATTTCTAAGTCATTTTCATGGTTGGACTCTTCGGAAAAGCTTGACACTCTATTGTACATTCACTTCTGCATTTTTGTCAAAGGAAAGACCAGGGTTTTGCAGCACTGTTTGGGATCCATGCGGCTTTATGTGTTGATGGTGTGCTTCTTTCAGTATTTTTAAGTTTTTATGTGTATCATATTCCTTCTCACATATTCTGCAATTGAGCAAATAAAGTGTTAAGGTAGAATCCATAGTTTGTTATGCTCTGCCTTTGAATTTGTTTGATTTTTCATGTTTTCATCTGTTTAAGGAGAATCCTTGAAAGCTTCTTGCTCTCCTCAACTTATCACCAATCAGATCTAGCCATTCATTCTCTTTAAAAGCATCAAGACAATCGCCTACCTTGCCCCAAGTAGACCTCTGCAAAAACTGTCTCTCATCCCCACACCCAAAATTGCCTTTCCCTTTGATTCAACAAAAAACCTCAAAAATCAAATTCAAACTCCTTGTACTTCATACCTAGCCTAAGATTAATTGCAAATATAGTCATCTTGAGCCTCATCGATTGCCTTTTGCCGAGATTGACCCAGAGAGAGCCCTCTCCTGTCCTTGTAGGGCTAGCTACGAGTTTGAGCGTGGTTTGATCTGGACCTAGAACCTTGTCTTTTCAACCTGAGACAAATCTAGGCTCTAACATAGTGGTGACCATACTGGGGAGAAAAAATGGTTTGCTTGTTGATGTCATTTGTTTTATAGCTACAGACGGAGCCTGAAGTTATGCCAGGTAGCCTTCGAAACGCTTTTGCTTTGCATTAGCGGAAGTAGATAAACGTTGCTTTAGTCAATCTTCAGTCTAGCTTGTAAACGTGACATCTAACTTGTTAAATACCCCAGTACATCTATCAAGTTCAGATCTGATTGTTGATGGTGGACAACGATCAGGCATAAGAAGGCTGAAATCATTCACCTGGCGACTTCATTCATTGAAAAATCCAGAGATCAATGCTTCATGGTGACTTCACTACAGGAAGATTAGTAGCTTTGAGCTTTTCAAGATGGATCGGGTTGCAAGAAGATACGCTCCCATGAGCCGAGATCACATTCCAGGTTTTCAAAATAAATGCCCAAGGTAGATTGGTCAAAGAATTTCCCTATGTTCATAAATGTGGATGGTAATGACGTTGCTCTTCATCTGGTGAAATTTCACATTCATGTGCATAAATTGAATATCGACTTTCCTTAAGACTGTTTGATGAAGATGTTTATGGCTACTCTAGAAAATGAAGCTCGATCTTGGTATGAAAGTTTTCCATCTGCTTCTATTTACTGTTTAAAGGATTTTCATACCATGTTCTTTGAAAAGTATAAAGAATCTTATCCATCCTTGATTTTAGTTCAGAACTGTTGTAGCCATGTTCATAGTTTTATTGAAAATCTTGAGAATTTTTATGGGGATAATGAATTGATGGACGGAGAAATCATGGAGGCTCTGTACGAGAATCCATTTCAGCAACATGAAGAGAACCTAGAGGATTCCCATCAAGATGCTCAGGAAACTTTGCAGCAGGATCAAGATCTTGGTACAATGGAAAATAATGAAAGTGAAGGTTTTGTTTTAGATCTAGATTCAGATAGTGACGATCAAGAATACCTTGTGCTGAATCCCATGAAGGAGAGCTCTGCCATTGAGATCGTTCTCAGTTCATTAGAACACAGCCTTCATGAGGAGGTAATCCAGTCAGTTCATGAAAAACATAATGAGATCTTTGTTCAAGTAAGTGATAAGTCTTCTTTCAATAATTTAGTGATAAATGATAATTTGATTGCCATGTCATATGAAGACAATTACTGTTTGAGCAAAAGAAAACAAAAAGCATTATCTCCTTTGTCTGAAGATGAGATAGATCAGCTCTTGAAAGGTCATGTTACAGCCCAAGCTAAAGCAGATTTGCAGTGCACACATGGTCAAGAAAGTGTTAGTGAAACTTCTTCCTCTTTTGAAAATTATGACAGGCTTGTAATTAGTTGTATAGATAGATAATATTTTCTTTCACAAAGATGATAAGGTTGTCATGTTTGATAATCTTGAATATTGTTTTTTGTTTACGAATAACCTAGACTATGAAGTTGAGGAATATGAGCTTGAGAGAGACAATATGCTAGGATTTCTCATGGCCAAGGAACCTAGAGCTAACACTCAGATGGCAGAAGCACATACCTCTCTGTGCATTCCTATCCCTCAGAAATCAATTGTTCTTTCGGATCAAAATGGAGGGAGTACTTGTATTTTTGCAGTTGGATCTCAATATAAGCCAGTTCTTCAGGATTTTCAAGATCCCTTCGGTGTTCTTTTGCAAGCATTATAAAAGATAAATATTGCCTTGTTCATTATCATAAGTTTTGGTTTCAGTGGTTATTTTGAGTTGCTTACAGGTCCATTGTTCTGCCTGCTCGAGAAAAGTGAGAGCAGAAATTTGGTATGTAGCCATCTGCTGGATTGGTTACATTGGAAAGCTCATTACACATGATTGTACATATTTCATTAGTATGCAGGTGGTTGTCATCATGATTTGAAATCTTGATGGACTGCTGCCCTTCAATAAGCTTTGTAAGTTCTTGTTTTAGTTAAGTCAGTCATGAGTCATTTGTGAGTCAGTTTTCAGTCATGTTGGTTTCATAATTGTGTCGGCTTGAGTCAGGTTTCAGTCAATAAATGAGTCAAAGTCTTGTGTCGTTTGCCGAAATAATGGACTCCATAGCCCAATGGATGAAGGCACTGTCTAGCTCTCCCAAAGATCTGTTGTTCTTGGCACCTCCAAGGAGCTACCATCCCCATTGGAGCCAATGTTAGTGTCAGTCTTTCCAGCCTTCCTCCAGTGATCAAACATTCTCTTACAAAGTGATTTTAAAGTGTCAAGGTCAAATTTTTTCATTTCAGTGAGTCTTCAAGTAAAATTTGGTCACTAGGCATTAGGTCTAGGGTTTTCTTTCACTCCTTTCAAAGTTGTCGAAATTTCGGTCTATGTCACTATTCAGATGAGTGTGCCATCATTCAGAGGGTTGTCATCATCATGTCAGGTTCCAATGGGCCATTTTACACCTTGTTCATGCTTCAGTTGCGCCTAGGCAAGGTTCATTTCCCTCTCCTAGGGTTTTGAAGGCAATTTCTCTTGAATGGTCAAATCATTAGCAAAACTTATATCCAGATGTTCATACACCTTCCCCTATCCTTCATGTACCTTATTAAACACTTCCCATCACTAAGATCCCCCAAATTCCTCATTTTCGCACAAACCGTAGTTTATTGCTACAACTTGGCAATTTTCTAGGTTGGGCCTATGTTTTGCCCTTTTGGACCCCTTCCCCTCACTCAATCTCTAATATTCCACCTTCCCCTACTTCCTAACATCCCTCTCTACTTCCAAAAATTTTCTCAAGATTTTAGAAGCCCCTTATCCCCTTCGCTTCATTTCGACAATTCCCTTGTTCCACACATCGGGGTAGGTTTTACTCAAATGATGTTTCTGAGCAATCAAAGATGAATTTAGGAAAACTGAGAGAGTTTTTTGTCCACCACTGGCCAAGGAATAAAAACCTACTTCACTTTTTACACAGGTGTCATGGTTTTAGAGAAATGTCAAAAATACAATCGCCTCGGGAGAATTGATGCACCTATGAAGTGACCTTGGGAAAATCAAGTTTTCTCCTAGCTTGGTTGGCGAAATGACTTTCTTGATAAGTCAAATGATAACTAGACGCAAATATCTTTCCAATGCGCTATCATGAGCTCAATTGGGAGTTGAGGAAGGCATTCAAAAGTTGACTGTAACAGCACTCTGCCTTTGGGCAGCCTCATTTGGCACATTTTGACCAGTCTTGGGAGATTTGACATTTAACAGGGCAAATGAACTCCAAATTGAAAAATTATAATTTATTTGGAAATTTGACTCAAGGAGCTTTCCAACGCGCTATCCTGCACCCAATTTCGACACCGGGAAGGCCTCCAAAATTCTCCTGTAAAAATGTACTACACACAGGTTATATGCGCCACGCCTTCCATATGCGTCGCGACAATGTATTTTTGCACTGAGAAATGAAGCTATATGTGTCATACCTTCCATATGTGCCATACCTTCCATATGTGCCACGCCATCAACAACTTCAAAAACTTTCTCGAAATCACCCGAAACCTGTGGATCATCACTTGTTCAAGTAGGTTAACCCTCTGTTATTGCTGTTTATCCAAATTTGATGGTGGTTTGATGGTGTTTGTGTATGGTGAGTGTTCAAAAGAAACCAAACCCTACCTTTGAAATTTCTCAAAGCAAATTGCTTCGTAGGGTTTCAAACTGTTGTTTTGTTACCAAGTCAATCCTTTATTCCCTCACCACTCCCTTATTCCATTTTTCTCTTGGTTTCCCTATCCCTAAACTCACATATCCCTAAAAAGTTCACTAATCCCATATCTCAAATCTCATTTCTCAAAAATTTCACATGCAAATTCCCAAACCCTAACTACACATTCCTAAACCCTAATCGTTATCCCAAAATCTAAATAATATTCCTTATACCCCTTATTCCCCATATCCAAAAATGACATCAAGGTTGTCTTTTCCAATGAAGTAAGGAAATCAATTTTAATCAAACACCATCCTCTGTTCTTCAAGGCAATGATCCCTTCTTGACAAAGGCACCTTCAGCCATGAATCAATTGCATGTACAGCTAAGAAATTAGTTTGAGGCAAAAAATCAAAGCTTGATGCAAACACAATCAGGCAATCAAATGCAATCTCCATCTGGTTCACATGTAGAGTTAGCTAGTCAGGGGCAGTCATAGAGTAATAACCAATTTTTTACTCAATTCACACAACAGGCACACTCATCTTTCAAGGACAGCCTTTAGGCCAGGTACAGTCTTCTGCCTCTACTAAAATTTTTCCTCAGATATCGGGTTGCCATTCTCAGAATATTAATTACTTGGGCCAACAAATTTATGATCAAGGTATTCCAAAGTAGATTAATTATCAGCCTTCAAATCAAAGTGATATCTCAGTCAAGATCCTCGAAACGAAGGGGGCAGAAAAGTTTGCTAGGAATTCTACAAAGTGAGATGAGTGATATGAGGTCAAAGAGATTGCTGAATAGGGCCAATAGAGAGAATGCATTGTTGAGACACATGGCTGTCCACTACAGGGTATGGAACAAAGTTTGCAAGGCTCGGATAAGGAATCTAAAGGCGAATTTGAAGAAGGCAATCAAGAAGCAGAAGAAACAAAGGGAGCTTGATCGTCTTCAGATTTTGGCCGAGGCCTCTCTGGCCCAGCATCACACTTGATAAGGAATCTCCAGACCAAATTTCAAGAAATTTGGGGCATTTTTGGTTATTTTGGAAATTTTTGTGTTAAAAAGCAGGCTTTTTCCCTATATGCGCCGCGCACCTTGCGCGACGCATAGGATTGGGAGCTCCAAATTACAAATGGCTTGCAGTTTTGGATTTTTCATTGGAAATCATGACTTTTGGTACTTGGACAAGAAATTTGGGCAAGTTCTGGGTCCCCAAAAGGTCAAAAAACATGTAGAAAATGACCTCACTGCCCCTATTTTGACACACAGGAAGCAGTCTTGGGAGAATGCACTTTTGGAGGGGAAAATGGACACCAAATTGGAAAATTCTACTTGGGTTGGAAAGCAGACAGGCGGTGCTTTCCAACAAGCCAACCTGAGCTCAATTTGGACTTCAGCAAGTGCCTCATAATCAGCAGCAATGTAGCACAGTGCATATAGAAATCAGCGCGGCGCATATAGATGTTTTGCCCAATTTTTCATCTTTCAGCTCAGAAATTCGGCCAGTTTGACTAGTTTTGATTTGTGATGTGAATTTTGACTTCTCTTGATGTAATTGACTGGACATTATGTAGTTTTGGCACTTAGTTACTTGTTCTACAAGATTCATTCAACAAAGACTGAAAATTTAATGAATGAATCAGTTTCCTACCGTATAGAGGCAAGTTGTTTTGACTCCCTAGATTGTAGTGCTTTGTTTAGAATTGGTTGAAACAACTCCTAGAATGATGAGCTCGACCCCTAGAGGAAAGGGAATAGGCTTGCTTGCCTATATTATGTAATTTCTAAGTCATTTTCATGGTTGGACTCTTGGGAAAAGCTTGACACTCTATTGTACATTCACTTCTGCATTTTTGGCAAAGGAAAGACGAGGGTTTTGCAGCACTGTTTGGGATCCATGTGGCTTTATGTGTTGATGGTGTGCTTCTTTCAGTATTTGTAAGTTGTTATGTATATCATCTTCCTTCTCGCATCTTCTTCAATTGAACAAATGAAGTGTTAAGGTAGAATCCATAGTTTGTTATGCTCTGCCTTTGAATTTGTTTGATTTTTCATGTTTTCATCTGTTTAAGGAGAATCCTTGAAAGCATCTTGTTCTCCTCAGCTTCTCACCAGTCAGATCTAGGCATTCATTCTCTTTAAAAGCATTAAGACAATCGCCTACCTTGCCCCAAGTAGACCTCTGCAAAAACTGTGTCTCATCCCCGCACCCAAAATTGCCTTTCCCTTTGATTCAACAAAAAACCTCAAAAATCAAATTCAAACTCCTTGTACTTCATACCTAGCCTAAGATTAATTGCAAATATAGTCATCTCGAGCCTCATCGATTACCTTTTGCCAAGATTGACCCAGAGAGAGCACTCTCCTGTCCTCATAGGGCTAGCTACGAGGCTGAGCGTGGTTTGATGTGGACCTAGAACCTTATCTTTTCAGCCTGAGACAAATATAGGCTCTAACATGAAGATCTACAAAAATGGAAGTAGTGAAGAGTTAGAAATTAGTCCCTTAATTTTACCCTCACGGGAAAGCGAGGAAGAGCTCGTGAAAGTTTCTCTGAGAAGTGCGATCAATCTGTTAAAACAATGAATTCCGTGCTTACCACCTCCACCTACACCACCACCCGTCTCACCCTCTTCACCTCCATCTCCACCCACCCCACCTTCGCCACCACCACAGTTTAGTATGGCGAGTGTGATCAAACTTCTAGTATTCAGAGGAGTAGGGAATGAAGATCTGGACCAATTTTTGTTCATGGTAAGGGCGGTATGGGAAGCATAAGGAGTCGTGAATTATAGTATAATGAAGGCTACGCTGGTAAGCGTGTTGTAGGATTGTGCATTACCATGGTACATTAAGCATTCTAATGACCATCTAGGTGCAGGTATCATAGCAATCCAAGCCGCATTGAACAGGTAATTTAGCAGGCCAAAGTCGGGGACACAATCAATTATCGAGTTTAAGGATATTACGATGGTCCTGGGCGAGACCCCCTTGGATCTAGACCAAAGGCTGAAGAGTATGATTCGCGAAGCCAACATGACTTTGATAGATGGAAATCACCGTGCATGGTTTGTAGCATCACTAACACCGCATTTAAGGATGGCGTTGTGACAACAAAATATTTCCACCTAGGCTGAAGCCTTGGAGATGGAAATGAGATTGCATGAGACCCCTATATAAGATCTTGGTCTGGGAGTCCAAAAAATCCACGCACAGCTACAAAATCTATTACTAGAAATGCAGAGTTTGAAACAGGACAGGACGCCTTGCCCAGAGGCACGCGAGGAGGTATGGTGCATAAAATGTAAAGGCCAGGGGCATGACAAGGATCATTGTCCAATTTTCATGACTTACTTGGTGGGAGGAGGGTTGATGTCGTTAAGACCTGAGGCACAAGCAGGACCAAGCGCAACGCCTGCACTATGGTGCACGATCTATCAAATAGGTGGAAAACACACTACGGATAATTGCCATCTATTGCAGAAGTATACGTAGACATCCCAAAAATTGTTTTGTAATTTCTACAGGTCGGTAGGCCATGATGAATTCACCTGTGGAAGCTACGAACTAATGATGGATCAGACTCCTGCTTATAGGGTATAGACCGAAATGTGAGCCCTTGACCCAAATGTAGAAATGATGCACGCTGGATTTCAGGGGCGCGGACAAGGTCAAGGTGGAATGGGACTAGGAAGGGGTCACGGACAACTAATTTGTTACAATTGCGGAGGTCTTGGACACTATGCCCGCGATTGTACAAATCTGACGAGCACATCATGTTTGTACTATACTCAGTTTGATCATGAGGCAGAAGACTGCCCTACATTGATAGCAAGGCTGCAAAGAAAAGGGGTACTCTAGCCTCCTCCGTCTAAGAATTTGGAAATGATGAGGTTTGAGCCGTGCGAAGAAGACCCGAATGTAAACATAGGGTTGAGAAGTAGTATCACCAGTAGAGATGATAAACGTAAACAGTCAAAAGAAAGTGTGTGGGTTCACAAGGCTCCTACAAAGGAACCTGAATTTGATTTAGAATGTGCAAAGGAGACATTCATGGAAGCTAAGAAGAGCTTCACAGAGGCCTCCACTTCAGGTAGTAAGGACCAACTGGTGAGCCTCAGTATTGCAGCAATAATGCTGCAACTCCTGGAACTCCCTTCTTTAATTTTATAAACCCGGTAGTTTGTAACAAACTTGGAAGCGATGGTGCTATATGCACAAGTACTAGCTCTTGCCGCAGCTGTCACTTGGTCAACTAGCACAAGTCCGCTAGGGGCTTAAGCCAACTTCTATGAGCTCTGAGAAGAAGATTTTTAACTGATGGACGGAAGCTAACTCAAAGAAGGCTGATCAACTTGTAGAAAGAAACTGGAAAGCTGAAAGGAAACGTAACCCTAACAAACCCTAATTTTACCAACTATCCCTACCGATGCAAGAAAGAGGATGCAAGCTACTGAAAGAAATGCCATTGACTTCTAGGAAGGTAAATACATGTATCTAAGCTACTTCTACAGTAACATTTGAAAAAAAACATCTTTTTGTATTTTTGGATAAGTTGCTAGAATTATCATGCATGCGATTTGACTGTGCAGAGGTGGATTGGCGAGAGGAAATGCTTGGATGAGGTCGGGAAGGTTCAGAGAGGGCCTAAGGCGTCCCTAACACCCTTCCAGAGAGTTTCCCAGAGTTTGGCTATCAAGAAACCTCATTCCTGAGCTTCTACAGGAAGTCTGCAGGGGTTCTATAGGATGTCTGGGATTTTCTACAGGATGTTCTGTAATTTTCTACAGGATGTTCAGAAATGGGATTTTGGAGGATGGGTGGATGGAGAAAGATGAAAGAGTGGGTATGGAGGTTGGATAAGGGTTGGAGGTGGTCCAGGACTTGGTGGATGGAGTTGAGGACAGATGTAGATGGCTGGATTTGTTCAAGGAGGACTGAAGCAAGGATGCACAAAAACTAGGGTTAAGTGAGCAAATGGCAAACGTAAGGCTAGAAGCTAAGCTGAGGGATGGAGCAGATGGGTGTGATGGAGTATGGGCAGGTAGAGAAGTGGTACAGGTGCTCTGCAAGTCGTTTTTCCAAGTGAACCGATGAAGACTTGTAAAATCAAAGACCTAGTTACGTTGAGCTAATTTGATCTAGTTGTCAGTAAAGAGAATGAACAGAAGTTTGAACCACAATGAAACCATGTATACTAACTCATGCAACTAAGCAAGAAAAAGTCCGAACTTGTAACCAAATTTTACACGTGAAAATCAAACACTAGTGATTGCATGGGAAAGCAAAATCAGTGTTTTTGTGGGCAGCAAGGTCACCCTGATCACAGCTCCTGATCCCATTGAGGGAGAGGTGAAACCAGAGATGTTTGATGGCCCCTTTTTGAAGCTTTTCCCTATTAAAAACCTAACAACTAAATCTGAGCATCAAAAGTCTTTCTAACCATTAAAAGTGACCTAGTTAATAAGCAAGATTTAATCTACTTAACAGAAATAATTATGCAAATGCACGAAGAACAAATAACAATACATAAAGGAGGCCTTAGCACTCGGGTTGGGCCCAACCCCAAGAGCTGCAGGCTCCTATAAAGAAATCAGATCCGACGACAAGTAAAGATGCTTCTCATTACTGAAAAAATAATCATCACAAGAAAGTTGTACAACGGTAGCTAAGAAAAACGATGTGAAAAAGGACAGCACTATAGTGAAAATACCAACAGTTCCAAAAGTCCACTACGAAGGCTGAGGCCTTCTTATTTATACAATACGAGGGGGCTAGCAGCCCTCCTAGATTCAAGGGACTCGACTGTTCCAACTGATAGTAGACAGTCACTCTCCCCAAAGCTGCTTGGATGCCTTTAGAACTCGTTTTGGTGGCTTGTTGAGCTCAGAGTTGAGGGTGGAGATTTCGAAGAAGGGCCATTTAATGCCACAGACAACCTCCCTACGAATCCTCACCTCAAGCTTGGCTATCACCTGGGCCATAATTGCTTGGTTTTGCTCCAAAATTTGTCCAAAAAACCTGAAATGACCACATATTAGCCTCCTAGGTAGAGTGACCACCCTTATTCGTTCAAATAACATAAACATACTAGAAAAACATGCATAATCTATGAAAAATGGAGGATTGAACAAGGACAATTAGGCAAAATGAGCCAAATAAGTTACCCAATTCGGGGCTCATCATCACCCCCCTGCTAAATGGGTTACTCATCCTCTGAGCAACTAGTCCAACTCATCATCCTTTATGGCTTTGATCACCTCCCTCACATCCCAGGCCTCTTCTGTGATATCCTCTTCCCGGTCGTGGAATCCTGCCTTCCTTTCCACTTCCTCCCATTTTCTACCTTCCTCCTCTTCCTTCACTCCTTCTAGCAATCCAAAAAGTAAAGGAGGACTGAATTTCAAGCCAATCCAATTGGCCTGCAAGTTCTGCATCAACTGTTTGTAGAGGGGCACCCTTGCCAAGGCTTCCCTCATCCTGGTGGGAGAGTGGTATTCTTTTATCTTCAGGCTGTGAGGCAGTCTGTTCCACCGCCCTGTGCAGGCATGCATGTAGTTTTCTCCCAACAGTCTTTCCATGTCCTCAAAGTGGGTAATGGCTTGAGCCTGTTGCTCAATGTACTCCGATAGCTCCTAAGGACTGTTGGCCAAGTGCTTGTGGGTGCTTATCAATGCTGAGGGGTCATCTGGCTTTGCTCTGATCATGAGAGGCTCACTGAGCTCTCTGCCTATGATGCTGTGGACCTCTGCTGCTCTCTTCTCCTCATGGCTCATCCAAGAGGCCATGGCCATAACCTGGACATATCCTATCACCGTGTTGGGATCCCATGCATTCATGTTCCGAAGGGCAAAGTTGTGCAAGTAGAACTCTGATAATTTGGCCCTATCCTCGGATGAACTACTGCCACATAGAGCTGCAAACTGATGATAATTTTGAAATGGGGTGATGCCCCTTTGAGCCAAGGTATTGATCTGAAACTGTAACCACTGATCCTTGAGGTATAGGGCATAGGATTTGGTAGGCTACCTACACTGCAGAGCTTCCATTGCCCAGCTGGCCATGCAGGCCAGTTGGGCCTCCTTTTCTTGTACCTGCTATTTCAGAGACTGTGTCTCCAATTCTTTTTCCTGTAGCTATCGATTCAGTGTCTCAATTTCAGTCTACATCCCTTCCTTTCTCTGTTGCTCATCAGGGGTATCTGTGGCTCTTGTGGGCTGCTCCTGTTGCTGTTGTCCTCCCAAGATATGAGGTCTATCTTCCTTCCTCTATCCCTATAATTGTAGCAGCTCATTTTCTTCCTGTAGCTTGAACCGCTGGCTGCTGTCCACATGTCGTACCATAGCCAATTCCCTCCTTGCCTCTTTGATTTGTTCCTCCTGAGGACCTATATCCACCACACCCTTGGACTTAGCGATTTTCATCCAAGTGTGGGTCCTCACTCTCTCTTCTTCTAGTGCAAGGAAAAGTGGCACTGTGAATTTTTTAGGAATGATCTTTCCGGCCTCCAAGAAGTTATAGTAGGAGCCCAAGCTAGGCTGGGGGCTAGGTTCCACAATGTTCTCCCCCTTTTCTTCCTCCTGTGGTGATTTAGCTGTCTCACCTTCCATTGCTTCGGTCTACTTCAACCTAGCCAGTGTTTCTTGTAGAATAGTCTCAACATCCTGTAGAGAGGCCTTTGTGTCCAACATTTTCATTCTCTCCCTTAGTGAGGATCCGGAAGTGATAACCATATACAATACTGAACCACCCCTCACAGGTGATGTACTTCATGATCTGAAGGCTGACCTCTCTCCAAAATGGATGTAGGCTGGCTCTCCGGACCCCATTTTTATCCTCTGAAAATTGTTCTTCTGGTAGTAAGAATTCCTTTTTGGCCTTCTGGCCCAATTTCCTTTCCTCTTTTTCCCAGGATATCCCCAATGGCAAGTCAGTGACCTAACTAATGAGTGGTGGGGTGAGTTTTGAGGTCAATCCTTGGAAATTTACAGTGGCCAGTATCTTTGATTTAAGCTGCAGGGACCTTAGGAACTCCTTTGTTATCTCATCATCGTGACCTTGAATTATGTCGCAGAAGGTCATCCAATTTACATGGGTAAATAGGTCTACCACCTCAGGAGATTCTCTCAACTTCTTGGAATCCGAGGGTTCCTTTCTGATGAACCATGTTGGCATGGTGAAAAATACTCTGTCTTGGCTTGTTTTCTATTCAGAAGGGAATTATGTGTATGGTTTCCTCCTTTGATTATCAAGACAGGGTTTCTCAGATGTTTGTATCTCCCTTTTCACCAATTCCCTGGTTATAATACTGTTGCTGCCCAAAACTCGTCTGTCAAAAGAAAATTAGGCTCTCACAGACAGAGTGCAGAGCTTAATTTTCACACCCATCATATACAAGTCACATTTTTTTATGCACAGATCAATCCTTACAGAGGTTTATCGTTTCTACAGGAGGAATTCGTTAACAGGCACCGTGGAGGAGAATGTAACACAGAACCAACTGAAAAACTTTGTGTATCACCCAAGAAAACCACAATTCTTGACCCACAAGCAGAATTGTTTTAACTTTCCCTACTCCAAATAGTTTAATTTACCACCTTTTGAAATTTCATGCACGGGTATGGCGTTTTTCGAGCCTACCTCTCTTCAAAACTCCAATTCCGACGTAGAAGATCCGAGCTTCTCTGCTCTAGGAGGCTATGTTGTGCTTCTTGTAGAGCTACTTCTTGTAGAGAGCTTTGCCTGATTCTGGAAGACGTCACGATGCTTCTAAGAAAGCTTGGGATGCAGGAGGAGTTTGAAACGGGCTAAGAAGCTCGGGCTAACGAACTGCAGAGGAGGAGGACACGTACGCTCCTGAAAACCGGTTGCAATAGTAAATGCTAGTGGTTAATGTGAGTCTTATGGCCGAAGGATTTTAAATTACGGCGCAATTCATGGCACGGGGGTGAGGTGTTTAGGCCGATCCATTGGCCAACGTCACGGCCATCATTCTTCGGTGTGTCTCTGACTGCCATTTTTATATCTCTGTCGTTACCCGCCGTCAGCACTTCCCATCCACCGATTCTACTGCAAATCCGCCGATTTTCCTCGACTGGACACTTGCCACGTGTTAGCTCCACGTCCCTTTGGCGGATTCAAGCGTAACCAAGCTCGTTCGAATTCCACAAGGCCATTCGACCGACTTTGGGTGGCCAGTTGACTGGCCACCGAATTTGTTCAACCCACACCATTCACAGACATGCAAGTTTCATAGTATACTTTATGAAATTTGATGAAATAAGTTTAGGCACTTACTTGTGTGGCCGTGGACGTGCTCTGTAGGTTTTCGGACGTGGAATGATGGCTTTGCTCATTGCTACTTCGTGCACAGGTGCTAGAATTCCTTCGTTCATTTTTTGATGCTGCATGCAAGGCTTCAGGACCCGATCCACTGGTGGTGAATGTTGCATGCACTGCTCTGCCTTTTCTTAGTTGTCGATGAGGTGTTCACGTTCAAGAATAGCTGGTTACATGCCTTCTGCATTGATTTCAACTGCTATTGACTCCATAGTCTGTATTCCAAGTGGATCAGCTGCTACAGGATTCCTGTAGGACATCCTGTAGCTGCTTCTCCTCCTGAGCTACATGCTGAAATGAGCAGGGTTGCATTCACGATTGAAGGGTCCTGATGAAGCTTTAACAGGTAGAGTGTGTGGGCCTTCATGTACTTGATTTGTCCCTTGAAAAAAATTGCAATCTGAGGAAAACAGGACTTTTTGCATGATTGTGCAGGAATACAGGACCAAATTGTGGTAATGGTGGTGGAAAGAGATGAAACAGGTGATGGATGGAAGAAAGGGGTGGTTTCAGGCCCCATCAACAGATTTCAAGCTTTAAATCCCTCTCTAGAGTTGATTTTGGCCTGTCCAAAGTTTCTACAAGATGTTTCTTGTAGAAATGTAGAACTTCTTGTAGAAAGCCCTGAAACTTCCTATAGGAAGTTGAATCTTGACCCGAATCTATCCAACTCCTGGAAAAAGTGAGTGGCCATGTAGGGAGTGTCTGTGAGGATGTCTGGTAACTTGGTACGGACCCTGGTCCTTGTTTTGCGCAACCTCTCTTATCTGCACTGCATTCCCTGCGACCTGCAATAATTCTTCAGAGATTAGACCTGTTTCTTTTTTTTTTTCTCTCTTTCCTCTTTTTTATTTATCTCTTTTTTATTTTTTATTTTTTTGAAAGATAGCAGGGGCGCCTCTATTCCAGGGATCCTTTTATTCCTCTTTTTTTTTTTTTTTATGCTCAAGGTGTGACCGGAACAGAGGCAGAACCCTGCTCTATTACCAACACTGATTTTTCTATAGTTTCAACGAACTCCTACCTTGAAAGGGGTTTCTTGTAGATTTTCAATCGATGCCCATTAATAAGCATGGGGATGGCTTCTTCATCAATGGTACTAATGAGGACTAAGCCATTGTCATTTCATTTCTCCACTGTATATGGTCCTAACCATCTTGTCCTCAGCTTTCTTTTGAAATCCTTGTATCTTGAGTCATACAGCAGTGCCCAGTCTCCCGGCTAGAATTGATTTTCATTAAGGTGCCGGTCATGCCATATCTTCCTCTAGAGCTGAACTACTTCTGAGTGGAGGAGGGCCTGCATTCACTGATCATCTAATCCATTCAGCTGCAATAATCTTTCACGTTGAGCATGGTTGAGATCTAGGTCCAGCTAAGTTGCCACCCACAACAAAGCTTTCTTCTCGTAGACCAGCTCATAAGGTTTGAAACCAGTTGTAGTCTTCCAAGTGGTGTTGTAGGCCCAGGTGGCCTCAACCAAGTGATCTGCCCAATCCTTTCTGCTGCTTCTCACAGCCTTAGTCAAAATCCCTTCCAATGCTCTATTAGTGACTTCCACCTGCCCATTTTCTTAAGGATGATAAGGGGTGGAAGTCTTGTGCTTGATCTTGTGATGAGCGAGCAAATCTTCAATCAAATTGGAGGTGAACTGGCTTCCTTGATCTGTGACTAACTCTCTTGGGTAGCCATACTTGTAGAAGATATTTTCCCTCAGAAGCTCAGCCACCTTTCCTTCTGTTGCTGATTTGATTACCTTCGTTTCTCCCCACTTGGTCAGATAGTCGGTGCACACAATGATATAATACCACTTATTTGAAGGAGGGTTGATAGGACCCACAAAATCCATGCCCCACTTCTCAAATGGCTCGAAGGTCACTTGAGGTTGGAGAGGCATTTCATCCCTTGGAGTCAGTTTCCCCATCCTCTGACATCCGTCACACTGGCTGATGTATCTTCTGACATCTTGATGAAGAGTAGGCCAATAGTAGCCTGCCTCTAGAATTTTGAAGGCAGTCCTTTTGGCTGCAAAGTGGCCTCCACAAGGTCCATCATGATAGGTTATGAGGATGTCAAAGACTTCCTCCTCCCTAACACAACGTCTCAAGAACTGATCTGGGCCAAGTTTAAACAGGTTGCCCTCGATCCAAGTGAACGGGGCACTCTTCCTTACAATTATGCTCTTCTCCTTTGAGGATAGATGCGGAGGGAACTGTGTTGAGACCAAGTAATTTTCTATATCAGCAAACCATGGAGAGAGTACTGAGATAGCAAACAGATGTTCATCGAGCATCTGGTCATCCACTATTCCTTCTTCACCTGAAGGCAAGTCCAATCTAGAAAAGAAGTCAACACAACATTTTCCTTACGTGGCTTGTCAACAATCGTCAAATCAAATTGCTGCAACAAAAGTAACCATCTAATGATACGAGCATTGACATCAGGCTTATTCACTAAATATCTAATTGCAGCATGATCAATGTGTACAAATGTTTGATAACCAGTGATGTAGTGTCTGAACTTGTTTAGGGAATGGACTACAGCCAAGAACTCTTTCTCGGCTACTGTATAGTTCATTTCTGCCTTGGACAGGTTTTTGCTGATGGAGTATATGGCATATGGGATTTTCTCCTCAACTTGTCCTAAGGCTGCCCCTATGGCTTTGTTCGAGGCATCAGTGTGGATGTGGAAAGGTAGGGCCCAGTTTGGACCTCTCAAGATCGGGGCGGACACCAGCTTATCTTTCAACTCATCTAGTGCCCCTTGACAGTTGTCAGTCCATTTAAACTCAACATCTTTCCCTAAGAGTCCAAACAAAGGTGAGGCTAGCTTACTGAAGTCTTTAATGAATCTTCGATAATATCCTGCTAAGCCTAGGAAACTCCGAACATCGCCTACCTTTTGAGAAGGTGGGACCTTTTGGATGATAGCAATGTTATTAGGATCCACCTGTAATCCTTGCTCAGAAATGGTATGACCTAGCACAGTCCCTTCAGTCATCAGGAATTCACATTTTTCGGGACTGAGGGACAAGTTCGTCTCAATGCACTTGGTTAGAACTTTTCCCATATTAGTCAATGCTTCTTGGAAGTTGGACCCATAAGGAGTAAAGTCATCCATATAGATTTCTACTGAGTCATGGACCAACTCCGAAAAGATTCTCAATACTGCTCTCTGGAAAGTGGCAGGAGCATTGCACAGCCCAAAGGGAAGGACTCGGCAGGAAAAGGTACCCCAAGGACAAGTGAAGGTGGTTTTATCTTGGTCTTCCGGACTGATTTGGATATGGTTATACCCACTGAACCCATCTAGGAAAGAGAAGAAATTCTTCCCTGCCAGTCCCTCCAACACCTGATCTATGAAAGGCAAAGGGAAATGGTATTTCTTGGTGGCTTTGTTAAGTTCTCGGTAATCTACACATATTCTCCACTTCCCATTCTTTCTGGGCACCAGCACTAGAGGCGAGACCCACTCACTATCAGAGATAGGATAGATGAATCCTACATCCAATAATTTTTGCAATTCTTCTTTGACAATGTCCTTAAGGGCTGGATTCATTCTCCTTTGAGGCTGCCTGACAGGTTTACAATCTTCTTTAATGTACATGTGATGGGTACAGACCGAAGGATGGACTCCTTTCATCTCCTTATAGCTCCAAGCGAAAGCATCTAGATGATTGTTCAGTAAGCTACACAACTCCTCCTCCTGGGAAGGAGATAGGGAGGAGCTGATATTTAAAGTTCTTTCGGGACCAAACTCCACATTCTTAACTCTAGGAGAGGTTGGATCAGTCACATAGGGGTCCACGAAGGTGCTGGCTTGGGTATCCTCCACCAATTCCTCTAAGGACAGTGCACTGGGAGGTGGATTTTGAATCAAAGTCTCAATCAAATCATCCTTGGTTTGAGGACCCCCCCTAGTGGTTTCTACTGTGCACAATGGTGCAGAGTAGACCTCGTCCTCATCTCCTTCTTCCAACCCTAGTGCTAAGGCCTCCTTTATGTATTTTTATTTGTTTTTCATGCATTTGCAAAATTATTTCTGTTAAGTAAATTAAATCTTGCTCATTAACTAGGTCACTGTTAATGGTTATAAAGACTTTTGATGCTCAGATTTAGTTGTTAGGTTCTTAACAGGGAAAAGCTTCAAAAAAGGGCCATCAAACATCTCTGGTTTCACCTCTCCCTCAGTGGGATTAGGAGTTGTGATCAGGGTGACCTTGCTGCCCACAAAAACGCTGATTTTGCTTTGCCATGCAATCACTGGTGTTTGATTTTCACGTGTAGAAGTTGCTTACAAGTTCAGACTTTTGCTTGCTTAGTTGCATGAGTTAGTATACATGGTTTCATTGCAGTTCAAACTTCTGTTCATTCTCTTTACTGACAGCTAGATGAAATTAGGTCAATGTGACTAGGTCTTTGATTTTACAAGTCTTCATCGGTTCAGTTGGAAAAATGACTTGTAGAGCACCTGTACCACTTCTCTACCTGCCCATACTCCATCGCACCCATCTGTTCTATCCCTCAGCTCAGCTTCTAGCCTTACGTTTGCCATTTTCTCACATAACCCTAGTTTTTGTGCATCCTTGCTTCAGTCCTCCTTGAAAAAATCCAACCATCTACATCTGTCCTCAACTCCATCCACCAAGTCCTGGACCACCTCCAACCCTTATCCTACCTTGATACCCACTCCTTCATCTTTCTCCATCCACCCATCCTCCAAAATCCCATTTCTGAACATCCTCTAGAAAATTACAGAACATCCTGTAGAAAATCACAGACAACCTGTAGAACACCTGCAGACTTCCTGTAGAAGCTCACGAATGAGTTTTCTTGATAGCCAAACCCTGTGAAAATTTCTAGAAGGGTGTTAGGGACCCCTTAGGCCCTCTCTGAACCTTCCCGACCTCATCCAAGCATTTCCTCTCGCCAATCCACCTCTGCACCGTAAAAACAGTCAAATCGCATGCATGATAATTCTGGAAACTTATCCAAAAATACAAAAAGATGTTTTTTTCAGATGTTACTGTAGAAGTAGCTTAGATACATGTATTTATCTTCCTAGAATTCAATGGCATTTCTTTCAGTAGCTTGCATCCTCTTTCTTGCATCGGTAGGGATAGCTGCTAAAATTAGGGTTTTCTAGGGTTACGTTTCCTTTCAGCTTTCCAGTTTCTTTCTGCAAGTATATCGACCCTCTTTGAGTTAGCTTTCGTCCATCAGTTAAAAAGCTTCTTCTCAAAGCTCATAGAAGTTGGCTTAAGCCCCTAGCGGACTTTTGTGAGCTGACCAAGTGACAGCTGCGGCAAGAGCTAGTACTTGTGCATACAACACCGTCGCTTCCAAGTTTGTTACGAACTACCGGGTTGGTAAAAGTAAAGAAGTGAGTCCTATGAGTTACAACATTATTGCTGCAATACTGGAGGCATCTCTCTTTCGCCTGACTGGGTTCCTGAAACCCTTCTTCTTAATCAATTTGTTATATATCAGTACATCTTTGATGGCTTGGAGAAGTGGTATTTTCACACACAACTGTTTCAGTTCTCCCAGAAGTTCAGTCTCCTCTGGGTTTGGTTGCATGGTTACTGTTATTCACTCAAGAAAGGATGGAATGGCTTTGGGTTCACTTTCCTATTTCTCTTCGTCGCCCTCTGGGGAGGAGGTTGGCGATCTCGAAGGGTCTCCCCAGATCGCAGGTTGATCTCCTGGATATCCACAACATAGGTAGGACATGTTGTCTCCCTAGTATATACCTACTGGGCTTGTCGGTTGTTGGGGTTCGGGTTCGGTTGAGCATGCATCTGGGGTTTTCTTGGAGGAGCAGGAGGTAATGGTTGTGGTTGAGCCGGTGGTGGAGGCAGAATGGTGGGAGGAGAGTTGTATTGGGGCCTCCACCCCGGTTGAGGTGCATTCCACTGAGGCTGTGGCTGGACATGTGAGTGAAACGAATGAGCAGTGGGTTGAGTATGGTATTGAGGTGGATAAGACCACGGAGGAGGTGCAGACCAGGAAGGATGAGCAGGGGGACCCCAAGAAGGCATGTGAGCAGATTGGTTGGGGCTATAATAAGCTTGGGATGTCCCTTGCATCCCCTGTTGGTAAGGTCTAGGTCCATGCAGCCTCCTTTGGTTGAGGAAGTAGAGAGGTTCAATGGGTGCCTCAGTCCCTTGGCACATGGCTTTGAATCTGGGCAAGGTTGGGCATTGGTTTGTGGGGTGGTTCTCCTCACAAACGAAACACACCTCTACTGAGTGCAATGGACACTCGTTCTTGGGGTGCTTCCTCATACATCTGGGATAGAAAATGGCCAAAGCCCTCTCAGCTTCCTCTTTCTTTTGTTGGATTCGGAAAGTATCAAGTTGCATGGCAATGGTCTGTCTCATCTCACTTTTGAGGTCTTCCATCTGATTAGCAAACTCGTGTTTGGAGAAGGTAGTACCAGCTGAAAGTGGATTCCCCTACCTCTTTTCCAGGCTGCCCTAGAGTGGTTTCTAAACACAATATTTATGTCCTCATAAGGTAGTTGGGAAATGTCTACTCTAGCTAGCATGTGAAGGGTATCGAAGAGGTCTTCAGAGACTCCTCGGAGCAGAACCAAGCAAGCAAGCAAGCTAGCCAAAGAGATGCCATTAACTTCTAGGAAGGTAAAGTGCATGTGTCTAAGCTACTTCTACAGTAACATCTGAAAAAAACATCTTTTTGTATTTTTGAATAAGTTGTTAGAATTATCATGCATGTGCTTTTA
Organism: Pinus tabuliformis; assembly: GCA_031772625.1. Lineage (NCBI taxonomy): Eukaryota > Viridiplantae > Streptophyta > Pinopsida > Pinales > Pinaceae > Pinus > Pinus tabuliformis. The sequence continues at coordinate 290,842,955 of CM062815.1, read as the reverse complement.
ACTGGTTTTGACTGTGCATAGGTGGATTGGCGAGAGGAAATGCTTGGAGGAGGTTGGGAAGGTTCGGAGAGGGCCTAAGGGGTCCCTAACACCCTTCCAGAGAGTTTCACAGAGTTTGGCTATCAATTAACCTCACTCGTGAGCTTCTATAGGAAGTCTGCAGGGGTTCTACACAATGTCTGTGATTTTCTACAGGATGTTTTGTAATTTTCTAGAGGATGTTCAGAAATGGGATTAAGGGCTCTACTGATGCAAGAAAGCTACTGAAAGAGATGCCATTTACTTCTAGGAATTTAAAATGCATGTGTCTAAGCTATTTCTAAAGTAACATCTGAAAAAACATCTTTTTGTATTTTTGGATAAGTTGTTACAATTATCATGCATGTGCTTTTAACTAGTTTTGACTGTGCAGAGGTGGATTGGGGAGAGGAAATACTTGGAGGAGGTCGGGAAGGTTTAGAGAGGGCCTAAGGGGTCCCTAACACCCTTCCAGAGAGTTTCCCAGAGTTTGGCTATCAAGAAACCTCATTCGTGAGCTTCTACAAGAAGTCTGCAGGAGTTCTACAGGATGTTCTGGAATTTCTACAGGATGTCTGTAATTTTCTACAGGATGTTCAGAAATGGGATTTTGGAGGATGGGTGGATGGAGAAAGATGAAGGGGTGGGTATGGAGGTAGGATAAGGGTTGGAGGTGGTCCAGGACTTGGTTCATGGAGTTGAGGACCCCTTCTTATTTATACAATACGAGGGGGCTAGCAGCCCTCCTAGATTCAAGGGACTTAGTTGTTCCAACTGATAGTAGACAGTCACTCTTCCCAAAGCTACTTGGCTACCTTTAGAACTAGTTTTGGTGGCCTGCCGAGCTCGGAGTTGAGGGTGGATATTTCAAGGAAGGGCCATTTAATGCCACAAACAACCTCCCTACGAATCCTCACCTCAAGCTTGGCTATCACCTGGGCCAAAATTGTTTGGTTTTGCTCCAAAATTTGTCCAAAAAACCTAAAATCACCATGTATTAGACTCCTAGGTAGAGTGACCACCCTTATTCAATAAAATAACATAGACATACTAGAAAAACATGCATAATCTATGAAAAGTGGAGGATTGAACAAAAACAATTAGGCAAAATGAGCCCAATAAGTTACCCAATTCGGGGCTCATCATCGCCCCTACTAAATGGGTTTCTCATCCTCTGAGAAACTAGTCCAGCTCATCATCCTTTATGGCTTTGATCGCCTCCCTCACATCCCAGGCCTCTGCTGTGATATCCTCTCCCGATCGTGGAATCCTGCCTTCCTTTCCACTTCCTCCCATTGTCTACCTTCCTCCTCTTCCTTCACTCCTTCTAGCAATCCCAAAAGTAAAGGAGGACTGAATTTCAAGCCAATCCAATTAGCCTACAAGTTTTGCATCAACTGTTTGTAGAGGGGCACCCTTGGCAAGGCTTCCCTAATCTTGGTGGGAGAGTGGTATTCTTTTATCTTCAGGCTATGAGGCAGTGTGTTCCACCGCCTTGTGTAGGCATGCATGCAGTTTTCTCCCAACAGTCTTTCCATGTCCTCAAAGTGAGCAATGGCTTGAGCTTATTTCTCAATGTACTCCGGTAGCTCCTGAGGATTGTTTTCCAAGTGCTGGTGGGTGCTTATCCCTGTTGAGAGGTCATCTGGCTTTGCTCTGATCATGAGAGTCTCACTGAGCTCTTTGCCTATGATACTACAGACCTCTGCTGCTCTCTTCTCCTCATGGCTCAGCCAAGAGGCCATGGCCATAAGCTATACATCTCCTATCACCGTGTTGGGATCCCATGTGTTCATGTTCAGAAGGGCGAAGTTGTGCAAGTAGAACTATGATAATTTGGCCCTATCTTCAGATGAACTATTGCCACATAGAGCTCCAAACTTACGATAATTTTGGAATGGGGTGATGCCCCTTTGAGCCAAGGTATTGATCTGAAACTATAACCACTGATCCTTGATGTATATTTCATAGGATTTGGGAGGCTGCCTACATTGTAGAGCTTCCATTGCCCAGCTGGCCATGCAGGCCAGTTGGTCCTCCTTTTTTTGTACGTGTCGTTTCAGAGATTGTGTCTCCAATTCTTTTTCGTGTAGCTATCGATTCAGTGTCTCGATTTCAGTCTGCATCCCTTCCTTTATCTGTTTTTCATCAGGGGTATCTGTGGCTCTTGTGGGCTCCTCCTGTTGCTGTTGTCCTCCCAAGATATGACGCCTATCTTCCTTCCTATGTCCCTATAATTGTAGCTGCTGTCTAAGAAGCTCATTTTCTTCGTCTAGCTTGACCCGTTGGCTACTCTCCAAATGTCGTACCATAGCCAATTCCCTCCTTGCCTCTTTGAGTTGTTCCTCCAGAGGACCTATATCCACCACACCCTTGGACTTAGCGATTTTCATCCAAGTGTGGGTCCCCACTCTCTCTTCTTCTAGTGCAAGGAAAAGTGGCACTGTGAATTTTTGAGGAATGATCTTTCCAGCCTCCAAGAAGTTATAGTAGGAGCCCAAGCTAGGCTGGGGGCTAGGTTCCACAATGTTCTCCACCTTTTCTTCCTCCTGTGGTGATTTAGCTGCCTCCCCTTCCATTGATTCGGTCTCCTTCAACCTAGCCAGTGTTCCTGTAGAATAGTCTCAGCATCCTGTAGAGAGGCCTTTGTGTCTAACATTTTCATTCTCTCCCTCCAGGTGGATGTCTTCGAGCTTCCCCGTTCATAAGTGATGGATGCCTTGGAGGGGGACCTCTTCTTTTGTTTGGTAGGGGTGTCTACAATTGTGATTGGTTCTTTTGACGGAGGCTGGGGTCTGCCAGTCTTAATCCTCACACTCCTTCTTGCCTTAAAATACAGGGGAGGCTCCCTCTTTCGCTTTTCCTTTTGCTTGGGAGATGTGCTTAGGCTAGCTAGCACAGCTGCTGCCTCTCTAGCTAAAATTTGCGGTGATTTTTCCCTCTTTTGCTCTATCTTCAGATTTCCTGTAGAAAGTCCTGTGCTGACTATTTTCTGTCTTCCTATAGAAGCAGTTGTTGGGCTTCCTGTAGAAACAATTTTCACTGTTTTGGCCTACTTGGTTGGGGGTGTCTTGTCCTTCAATTTTGCTGTGGTTTCCTTGGATGTGCCCTCACTTGCTTGGACCTTTTCAAGTCCTTTCTACCCTAATTTGCAACCGTTTCTCCCTTGGCGTTTGTGCCTTTATTCCACCTACAGTTTTGGGCTCAGCAGCTTGGCGCTTCTCTTGTTTCTATTTTTGCTTTTTCTGTGGTGGTCTGTCCTGGGGTTCTTTACCCTTAGTTTTCTTCTCTGCCTCAATATGCTCCCTTTCCTCACTACTGGATGAAGTGAGTTCTTCGGCCAGAATTCAAATATCATCATCCTTGGACATATTGCGAAAAATCTCCCAGGAGAGAGGGACAGTATAAGTATGGAGGGCATCTTCTACTAGAAGCTTGATAAGCCCATGATGGGCCAGCTGGTCTGGTGTCCCTTCCTTCAATTTTGTGCCACACTCAATCAATGACTGTAGGAGGAAGTAGGGGATGCTTAGCTTTTGTTTTGAGGGTAAATCCATCTTATGCCTGAGTTCAGTGAGCAACCAGAAGTGATAACCATATACAATACTGAATCGCCCCTCACAAGTAATGTATTTCATAATCTGAAGGCTTACCTCGCTCCAAAATGGATGTAAGATAGCTCTCCAGACCCTATTTTTATCCTCTGAAAACTGTTCTTCTGGTAGGAATAATTACTTTTTGGCCTTCTGGCCCAATTTCCTTTCCTCTTTATCCCAGGGTATCCCTAATGGCAAGTCAGTGACCCGACTAATGAGTTGTGGGGTAAGCTTTAGGGTCAACCCTTTGAAATTTACAGTGGCCAGTGTCTTTGATTTAGGCTGCAGGGACCTTAGGAACTCCTCTGTTATCTCATCATCGTGACCTTGAATTCTGTCACGGAAGGTCATCCAATTTGCATGGGTAAATAGGTCTACCACCTCAGGAGTTTCTCTCAAATTCTTGGAATCCGAGGGTTCCTTCCTGATAAACCCTCCTGGCATGGTGAAAAATACTCTGTTTTGGCTTGTGCTCTGATTAGAAAGGGAATTTGTTTATGGTTTCCTCCCCAGAACGTTGAAGACAGTATCCCTCAGGTGTTTATAGGTCACTTTGTATCAATTCCCTGGTTATAATACTGCTGCTGCCCAAAACTCGACTGTCAAAAGGAAATTAGGCTCTCACAGACAGAGTGCAGAGCTTAATTTTCACACCAACCATATACAAGTCACATTTTTTTATGCATAGATCAGTCCTTACAGAGGTTTATCGTTTCTACAGGAGGAATTTGTTAACGGGCACCGTGGAGGAGAATGTGATGCAGCATCATTTGAAATAAATTCCGTGTATCATACAAGCAAACCACCATTCTTGACCCACAGGCAGACTTGTTTTAACTTTCCCTACTCCAAATAGTTTAATTTACCACCTTTTGAAATATCATGCATGGGTATGGCATTTTTCGAGCCTACCTCTCTTTGAAACTCCAATTCCAACGCAGAAGATCTGGGTTTCTCTGCTCCGGGAGGCTATGCTGTGCTTCTTGTAGAGCTCCTTCCTGTAGAGAGCTTTGCTGGCTTCTGGAAGACGTCACGGCACTTCTGAGCAAGCCTGGGACACGGGAGGAGTTTGAAACGGGCCGAGAAGCTCAGGCTAACGAACTGCAGAGGAGGAGGACGCATACGCTGCTGAAAATCGGTTGCAATAGTAAATGAAAGTGGTTAATGTGAGTGTTATGGCCGAAGGATTTTGAATTACAGCGTAATTCATGAAACGGGGGTGAGGTGTCCAGGCCGATCCGTTGGCCAACGTCACTGCCATAATTCTCCGACATGTCTCTGACCGCCATTTTTCTATCTCTGCCATTACCCGCCATCATCACTACACATCCACCGATTTCACTGCAAATCCACCGATTTTCCTCGACTGGACACTTCCCATGTGTTGGCTCCATGCCCCTTTCAGGGATTCGACTGTAAACAAGCTCGTTTGGATCCCAGGAGGCCATTCAACTGACTGTGGGTGGCCAATTGACCAGCCAGCAAATTTGTTCAATCCGCACCATTCACAGACATGCAATTTTCATAGTATAGTCCATGCAATTTGATGAAATAAGGTTAGGCACTTACCTGTGTGGCCGTGGATGTTCTCTGTAGGTTTTCAGACATGGAACGATGGCTTTTCTCATTGCTGCTTTGTGCACAAGCGCTGGAATTCCTTCATTCATTCTTTGATGCTGCATGCAAGGCTTCGGGACCCGATCCACTGGTGGTGAACATTGCATGTAGGGCTCTATCTTTTCTCAGCTGTCAAGGAGGTGATCACGTTCAAGCGGAGCTGGTTGCATGCCTCTTGCGTTGATTTCAACTGCTATTGACTCCATAGTGTGTATCCCAGGCGGATCAGCTGTTACAGGATTCCTGTAGGACTTCCTGTAGCTGTTTCTCCTCCTGGGCTGCATGCTAAAATGAGCAGGGTTGCATTCACAATTGGAGGGTCCTGATGAAGCTTTAATAGGTAGAGTGTGCGGGCCTTCATGTGCTTGATTTGTCCCTTGAAAAAAATTGCAATTTGAAGAAACAAGACTTTTTGCATGACTGTGCAGGAATACAGGACCAAATTGTAGTAATGGCGGTGGAAAGAGATGAAACAGGTGACGGATGCGAAAAAGGGGGTGGATGCATGCCTCATCAACATATTTCAAGATTTAAATCCCTCTCCAGAGTCGATTTTGGCGTGCCCAAAGGTTCTACAGGATGTTTCTTGTAGAAATGAAAAACCTCCTGTAGAAAGCCCTGAAACTTCTTGTAGGAGGTTGAATCTTGACCCGAATGTGTCCAAATCCTGGAAAAAGTGAGTGGCCATGGAGGGAGTGTCTGTGAAGATGTCTACTAACTTGGTACAGACCCCTGTCATTGTTTTGCATGACCTCCTTTATCTACATTGCATTCCCTGCAGCCTGCAACTCCTGCTTTGAAATGGGTTTCTTGTAGATTTTCAATCGATGCCAATTGACAAGCATGGGGATGGCTTCTTCATCAATGGTCCTAATGAGGACTGAACCATTGTCATTCCATTTCTCCACTGTATATGGTGCTAACCATCTTGTCCTCAGCTTTCCTTTGAAATCCTTGTATCTTGAGTCATACAACAGCGCCCAATCTCCCGGCTAGAATTGCTTTTCATTAAGGTGTCGGTCATGCCATATCTTCCTCTAGAGCTGAACTACTTCTGAGTGGAGGAGGGCCTGCATTCTTTGTTCATCTAATCCATTCAGTTGCAATAATCTTTCAAGTTGAGCATGGTTGATATCTAGGTCCAGCTGAGCTGCCACCCTTAATGTGTTGTACTCGAACTCTATGGACAGCAAAGATTTCTTCCCGTAGACCAGCTCATAAGGTGTGAAACCGGTTGTAGTCTTCCAAGTGGTGTTGTAGGCCCAGGTGGCCTCAACTAGGCGATATGCCCAATCCTTTATGCTGCTGCTCACAACCTTAGTCAAATTCCCTTCCAATGCTCTATTAGTGACTTCCACCTGCCCATTTGCTTGAGGATGATAGGGGGTGGAAGTCTTGTGCTTGTTCTTGTGATGAGCGAGCAATTCTTCAATCAAGTTGGAGGTGAACTGGATTCCTTGATCTGTGACTAACCCTCTTGGGTAGCCATACTTGTAGAAGATATTTTCCCTCCGAAAATCAGCCACCTTTTCTTCTGTTGCTGATTTGATTACCTTCGTTTCTCCCCACTTGGTCAGATAGTCGGTGCACACAATGATATAAGACCACTTATTTGAAGGAGGGTTGATAGGACCCACAAACTCCATGCCCCACTTCTCAAATGGCTCGAATATCACCTGAGGTTGGAAAGACATTTCATTCCTTGGAGTCAGTTTCCACATCCTCTGACATCGGTCACACTGGCTGATGTATCTTCTAACATCTTGATGAAGAGTAGGCCAATAGTAGCATGCCTGTAGAATTTTGAAGGCAGTCCTTTTGGCTGCAAAGTGGCCTCCACAAGGTCCATCATGACAGGTTAGGAGGATGTCAAAGACTTACTCCTCCCTAACACAACGTCTCAAGATCTGATCTGGGCCAAGTTTAAATAGGTTGCACCCGATCCAAGTGAATGGGGCACTCTTCCTTACAATTCTGCTCTTCTCCTTTGAGGATAGATGCGATGGGAACTGTACTGAGACCAAGTAATTTGCTATATCATCAAACCATGGAGAGAGTACTGAGATAGCAAACAGATGTTCATCGGGCATCTGGTCATCCACTGTTCCTTCTTCACCTACAGGCAAGTCCAATTTAGACAAGGAGTCAGCAAGAACATTTTCCTTACCTAGCTTGTCAACAATTGTCAAATCAAATTGCTGCAACAAAAGTAACCATCTAATGATATGAGCATTGACATCAGTCTTATTCATTAAATATCTAATTGCAACATGATCAGTGTCTACAAATGTTTGATAACCAGTGATGTAGTGTCTGAACTTGTTTAGGGAATGGACTACAGCCAGGAACTCTTTCTCGGTTACAGTATCGTTCATTTCTACCTTGGACAGGTTTTCGTTGACGAAGTATATGGCATATGGGAGTTTCTCCTCAACTTGTCCTAAGGCTGCCCCTATGGCCTTGTTCGAGGCATCAGTGTGGATGTGGAAAGGTAGGGCCCAGTTTGGACCTCTCAAGATCGGGGAGGACACCAGCTTATCTTTCAACTCATCCAGTGCCCCTTGACAATTGTCAGTCCATTTAAACTCAACATCTTTCCCTAAGAGTCCAAACAAAGGCGAGGCTAGCTTACTGAAGTCTTTAATGAATCTTCGATAATATCCTCATAGCCTAGGATACTCCAAACAGCTCTTACCTTTTGAGGAGGTGCGACCTTTTGGATGATAGCAATTTTATTAGTATCCACCTGTAATCCTTGCCAAGAAATGGTATGACCTAGCACGGTCCCTTCAGTCATTAGGAATTCACATTTTTCGAGACTGAGGGACAAGTTCATCTCAATGCACTTGGTTAGAACTTTTCCCAGATTAGTCAATGCTTCTTGGAAGTTGGACCCATAAGGAGTAAAGTCATCCATATAGATTTCTACTGAATCATGGACCAACTCTGAAAAGATGCTCAATACTACTCTCTGGAATGTGGCAGGAGCATTGCACAACCCAAAGGGAAGGACTTGTTAGGCAAAGGTACCCCAAGGATAGGTGAAGGTGGTTTTATCTTGGTCTTCCGGGCTGATTTGGATCTGGTTATACCCGCTAAACCCATCTAAGAAAGAGAAGAACTTCTTCCCTGCCAGTCCATCCAACACCTGATCTATGAAAGGCAAAGGGAAATGGTCTTTCTTGGTGGCTTTTTTAAGTTCTCGGTAATCTACACAGATTCTCCACTTCCCATTCTTTTTGGCCACCAGCACTAGAGGCGAGACCCACTCACTATCGGAGATAGGATAGATGAATCCTGCATCCAATAATTTTTGCAATTCTTCTTTGACAATGTCCTTAAGGGATGGATTCATTCTCCTCTGAGGTTGCCTGATCGGTTTAAAATCTTCTTTAATGTAGATGTGATAGGTACAGACCGAAGGATGGACTCCTTTCATCTCCTTATAGCTCCAAGCGAAAGCATCTAGATGATTGTTCAGTAAGCTACACTGCTCCTTCTCCTAGGAAGGAGATAGGGAGGAGCTGATCTTTAAAGTTCTTTCGGGACCAAACTCCACACTCTTAACTCTGGGAGAGGTTGGATCAGTCACACATAGGTCCACTAAGGTGCTGGCTTGGGTATCCTCCACCAATTCCTCTAAGGACAGTGCACTGGGAGGTGGATTTTGAATCAATATCTCAATCAAATCATCCTCGGTTTGAGGACCTCCCCTAGTGGTTTCTACTATGCACAATGGTGCAGAGTAGACCTCATCCTCATCTCCTTCTTCCAGCCAGAGTGGTAAGTCATGTTCTAGCAGAGGTTGGGCAGGACGATATAGGACTAGCTGCTTGGACATAGGCCCATTCTTGATGGTCATGCTTCCAACTCAGAAACTAATGTAAGCATCCACAGTGGCTAAGCAAGGACTTCCCAAAATGAGGGGGTATCCAGTGAGCTTTGCCTTTGGCTAAAGGACCAAGAAGTCCACAGGGTACTCCCAAGAGTCAACAGAGACGAAGACATCTTCCACAATCCCTTCGGGAGTCACGGTGGAGCGATCCGCCAACTGCGGGACTGTTGAGGTGTTCCTTAAGGAACTCTAAAGGTTGAGTTTAAGAATGGTGTCCCTGGTCATCACATTAATGGCAACCCCTAGATCAATCAAGGTATGGGGAATTATGGTGCCATTGATGTGGACATCAACCATAGGACTCCCAGGGTCCAAATACTTTGGACATATTACTTGCTCCAACATTAGATCGGATAGTTGTCCGATGACATTGATAGTCGAGGTATCTCTCTTTCACCTACCCGGGTGCCTGAAAGACTTCTCCTTAATCAATTTGTTGTATACCAGTACATCTTTGATGGCTTGGAGAAGTGGTATTTTCACACACAACTGTTTCAGTTCTCCCAGAAGTTCAGTCTCCTCTGGGTTTGGTTGCGTGGTTACTGTCAGTCGCTTAGGAAAGGGTGGAACGGGCTTTGGATTCACTTTCTTGTTTCTCTTCCTCGCCCTATGGGGGAGGAGGTTGGCGATCTGGGAGGGTCTTCCCAGATCACAGGTTGATCTCTTGGATCTCCACAGCATAGGTAGGACATGTTTTCTCCCCAGTGTATACCTACTGGGCCTATCGTTTGTTGGGGTTCGGGTTCGGTTGAGCAGGCATCTGGGGTTGTCTTGGAGGAGTAGGAGGTAATGGTTGTGGTTGAGCCGGTGGTGGAGGCAGAATGGCGGGAGGAGAGTTGTATTGGGGCCTCCACCCTGGTTGAGGTGCATTCCACTGAGGCTATGGCTCGACATTTGAGTGAAACGAATGAGCAGTGGCTTGAGTATGGTATTGAGGTGGATAAGACCATGAAGAAGGTGCAGACCAAGAAGGATGAGCAAGGGGACCCCAAGAAGTCATGTGAGTAGATTGGTTGGGGCTATAATAAGCTTGGGATGTCCCTTGCATCCGCTGCTGGTAAGGTCTGGGTCCATGCGGCCTCCTTTGGTTGAAGAAGTAGAGAGGTTCAGTGGGTGCCTCAGTCCCTTGGTACATGGCTTTGAATCCGGGCAAGGTTGGGCATTGGTTTGTGGGGTGGTTCTCCTCACAAATGAAACATACCTCTACTGAGTGCAATGGACACTTGTTCTTAGGGTGCTTCCTCGTACATCTGGGACAGAAAATGGCCAAAGCCCTCTCAGATTCCTCTTTCTTTTGTTGGATTCGGAAAGTATCAAGTTGCATGGCAATGGTCTGTCTCATCTCACTTTTGAGGTCTTCCATTTGATTAGCAACTCATGCTTGGAGAAGGTAGTACTAGCTGAAAGTGGATTCCCCCTATCTCTTTTTCAGGCTTCCCTAGAGTGGTTTCTAAACATAGTCTTTATGGCCTCATAAGGTAGTTGGTAAATGTCTCCTCCAGCTAGCATGTGAAGGGTATCTAGGAGGTCTTCAGGGACTCCTTGGAGCAGAACTAGCTTTATAGATTCAGGGTCAAGTGTGCACCTAGCCCATTTATAGCTAATTTGGAACCTTTCCCCGTAGTCTTCTAAAGACTCATCATTTCCCATGGTCATCTGAAAGATTTCTCCCTTGGTTTCCTTTGACCTACAGTAATCCCGGTATTTGTTGTTAAAGGCTTGCTGCATCTGAGCCCAAGTAGTGATATTGTTTCTAGCTAACCCCATGAACCAGCGTAATGCTGCATCCTTGAGGGTAGAGGGAAAGGGTTTCAACTTTTGCTCATCTTCTATATAGTCATAAGTTCGACAAAGGAAAACAAACTCAAACAGGAAGGTATCAGGGTCTTCAGTGTTCAATCCGTGGAAATGAGGTAGGGCTGAGGGACTTATGTTCTTCATTTTCATGTCCCCATTGGTCTCTAAGATGGGGAAGGTACCTTCTATTCTCTCGTCATCGTCTCTACCATTTATGTTGTTAGCCATGGTCTCAAAAGGAATGTTTTCTTTCTCTTCTTCTGTTATAGGATCTTCGTATATCTCAGGAGGTTCACCTATAGGTTCTTCTGGATCACTGCCACCAAAGAAGAGAGAAGGGTGACTCAGTGAAGTGGTGGGGGTGTTGGGTAGAAATTTTCTGGTATTATCTCTGTTCCTACAAGGCATGAAAGGATTTTTGGTTGTTTTTGCTTTTTTCTCTGCTTGTACTTGCAAAACTAAAACAGATGGAATTGCAACAAACTAAAATCTATCTTGCAGAAATGAAAATGCAGAATTGAAATGAAAGCAAGAAAGGACTAATCTACTTTGCTGAAATCGCGAGAATGAAATGCTAGACTACGCTTGCAGAATTGAAATTCTATTCTATGCTTGTAGAATTGAAATTGTGGAATTGAAAGGCTAATCTATGAAAGCAGGAAATGTCTAATTTACTTTTGTAGAAATGAAATTGCAGAATGGAACTGCAATAAACTACTTAGCAGAAGATTAGAGTAGGAAAATAGAAGAAAAGCAGCAATCACAAATACTCTGACGCTTCCTCGGCAATGGCGCCAAAAAGAGTGGTGAGCCCCAGTATTGCAACAATAATGCTGCAATTCCTGGAACTCCCTTCTTTAATTTTATCAACCCGGTAGTTCGTAACAAACTTTGAAGCGACGATGTTGTATGCACAAGTACTAGCTCTTGCCACAGTTGTCACTTGGTCAGCTGGCACAAGTCTGCCAGGGGCTTAAGCCAACTTCTATTAGCTCTGAGAAGAAGCTTTTTAACTGATGGACGAAAGCTAACTCAAAGAAGGTTGATCTACTTGCAGAAAGAAACTGGAAAGCTGAAAGGAAACGTAACCCTAGCAAACCCTGATTTTACCAGCTATCCCTACCGATGCAAGAAATAGGATGCAAGCTACTGAAAGAAATTCCATTGACTTCTAAGAAGGTAAATACATGTATCTAAGCTACTTACAGTAACATCTGAAAAAAACATCTTTTTTTATTTTTGGATAAGTTGCCAGAATTATCATGCATGCAATTTCACTGTTTTGACTGTGCAGAGGTGGATTGGCGAGAGGAAATGCTTGGATGAGGTCGAGAAGGTTAAGAGCAGGCCTAAGGCTCCCTAACACCCTTCCAAAGAGTTTCACAGAGTTTGGCTATCAAGAAACCTCATTCATGAGCTTCTATAGGAAGTCTGCAGGGGTTCTACAGGATGTCTGTGATTTTCTACAGGATGTTCTGTAATTTTCTATAGGATGTTCAGAAATGGGATTTTGGAGGATGGGTGGATGGAGAAAGATGAAGGAGTGGGTATGGAGGTAGGATAAGGGTTGGAGATGGTCCAAGACATGGTGGATGGAGTTGAGGACAAATGTAGATGGCTGGATTTGTTCAAGGAGGACTGAAGTAAGGATGCACAAAAACTAGGGTTATGTGAGCAAATGGAAAACGTAAGGCTAGAAGCGGAGTTGAGGGATGGAGCAGATGGGTGTGATGGAGTATGGGCAGGTAGAGAAGTGGTACAGGCGCTCTGCAGGTCGTTTTTCCAACTGAACCAATGAAGACTTGTAAAATCAAAGACCTAGTCACGTTGACCTAATCTGATCTAGCTGTCAATAAAGAGAATGAACAGAAGTTTGAACCGCAATGAAACCATGTATACTAACTCATGCAAATAAGCAAGCAAAAGTCTGAACTTGTAACCAAATTCTATACGTGAAAATCAAGCACTAGTGATTGCATGGCAAAGCAAAATCAGTGTTTTTGTGGGCAGCAAGTTCACCCTGATAACAGCTCCTGATCCCACTGAGGGAGAGGTGAAACCAGAGATGTTTGATGGCCCTTTTTTGAAACTTTTCCCTGTTAAAAACCTAACAACTAAATCTGAGCATCAAAAGTCTTTCTAACCATTAACAGTGACCTAGTTAATCAGCAAGATTTAATCTACTTAACAGAAATAAATTTGCAAATGCATGAAGAACAAATAACAATACATAAAGGGGGCCTTAGCACTCGGGTTGGGCCCAACCCCAAGAGCTGCAGGCTCCTATAAAGAACTCATATCTGATGCCAAGTAAAGCTGCTTCTCATTACTCAAAAAATAATCATCACAAGAAAGTTGTACAGCAGTAGCTAAGAAAAACGATCTGAAAAAGGACAGCACTATAGTGCAAATAAAAATAGTTCCAAAAGTCCACTAAAAAGGCTGAGGCCTTCTTATTTATACAATACGAGGGGGCTAGCGTCCCTCCTAGATTCAAGGGACTCAGTTGTTCCAACTAATAGTAGACAGTCACTCTTCCCAAAGCTGCTTGGTTGCCTTTAGAACTTGTTTTGCTGGCCTGTTGAGCTCGGAGTTGAGGGTGGATATTTCTAGGAAGGGCCATTTAATGCCACAGACAACCTCCCTACGAATCTTCACCTCAAGCTTGGCTGTCACCTGGGCCATAATTGCTTGGTTTTGCTCCAAAATTTGTTAAAAAAACCTGAAATGACCACATATTGGCCTCCTAGGTAGAGTGACCACCCTTATTCGTTCAAATAACATAAACATACTAGAAAAACATGCATAATCTATGAAAAATGGAGGATTGAACAAGGACAATTAGGAAAAATGAGCCCAATAAGTTACCCAATTCGGGGCTCATCACCAACTAGAACTAGGGATGGATCCTTCAATGCTCACTACCTTTCTGGAGACATGCATGAAACTACTACCGACAGTAAGGTAGTAAAAAGACTACAGGAACTTATCACTAGGTGCATGGGGTCAGGAGAACTACGCGTGGTCTGGAAACTTGGAAAGCATGCATTACACACAGGGAGGGAAATGACGTTGACTGCGCAAATCAGTGAGTATGAAATGGATCAGGTAATCCTGGATCTCGGATTAGACATGATTGTACTGCCAGAACAAACATGGGAACACATGGGCAGACCCACACTACAATGGTCTCCTATTCAATTTCAAATGGTGAACTAGAAAAAGATCCTCCGCATGGGGAGATTGCAAGGGGTAACGGTGGATATTGAAGGTGAGAGTGCATTGGTGGATTTCAAAGTGATAGAGATTGTCGACGATAGCAATCCCTATCCCACGCTACTATGTATAGACTGGGCCACCGATATGAATGGAATCATAAATATCAAGAAGCAGAAAATGATTTTTGAGAAAAAGTCACTACATGTAATAGTACCGCTAGATTCGACTGAAGGAGCGCAATACACTGAACCGGTGCGTGAAGATGATAGTGATGACCATCTCGATTGCATCTACAAGATAACCATGTGAGAACAGGACTGGGTGAACCCAACTACAGATGGTAGGATTTCATGGGAGCGCAAAATCTCTTGCACTTTGGATTCAGACAAGGAAACAGAACGATGGCAGAACCGGTTACAGGAGGTAACCACGCTTAATTGCAACATCAAGGTTAGATCACTACGGTATGTGACAATAGAGGTAAGGGATCTGCCGATGTATGACGGGTTGATAGTCGTGGATGAATTCCTAGACAAATTTGAAAGCGCAGTGCTAGAACAGTAGTGGTTCGATGCTCTCAAATGGGCACTATGCACGATGCCTGCAAGGTTGTGGAGTACACATCAGGGAAGTTTTGAGGACTGGCATGGATGCAAGAGGATGATATGATTATAATTTGGAAAACCCCAACTAAGGATGAGATCCGGTTATGAGGGGAAAAACAACTTGCGCACCCACCTTTCCTGATGGGTACAAACATATAACATGCAGCCCACACAAGTGCACACCATTCCGAGAATAGAGAATCAGAAAAAAAACACAGCAGCAGGAAAGGTGAAGCATGCCAAGGATTATCCATGGAGAAGCATTCGACAAGGTATCTGAAGTGCTGAACAAGGTTCACCAGGTGAGACGCACTGACTGGGACCTGCACGTACCAGTGGTTCGATAGGCTTATGGAACCATATGCAAAACCTTGTCCGTGAAAAAAATTCCAAGGAGGCAGACTGAAGTAAGGACCATAATCTCTGAGGAGCATGCAAAGATGAATCCACATGAAATAGCACCCACAGGTGTGACAGTGAGTGAAGCCCAGGACGAGGAAATCACACAGCTACGCGAAGTAGAACACATAAAACTTTAGGAAGCCATTCGTCAAGGGAACCTTAGACTTCACGAACTTCAAAAGTATCAGGTACGATTGAGGAAGAAAAGTATTTTGATGGATGTAGAGGTCAAGAGGTTGGAAAACGATATCAAGGGAGGATGTCTCGTCGATAAACCAACAATGGCAAGGCAAGGTGCGGGTGATCATACTAATGAATTAAAAGACTACCACTGAGAATTAATTAGTGTGCTCCCATGGCTAGGACCGTATATCGCTAAACGTAGTAACCAGGGGAGCACGCTACAAATAGTAGAGTGCGCAGCGTCGATCACCACAATGACAGATGAGGATTTTCCACGGACTATACTAGAGGGCAAGATGGAGCCTCACACAGGTGGTGCGACCACCTGACTAGCAGTAGGAAGAACTGTCTTAGCACTCCAGGCAGCTAAAAGGCAGCATGGGACTATAAACTATTATGCCTGGAAGTTGCGCGCTCTGGCAGGTGCGCACAGGAACATCCTGTCACAAGGTTCACGCCTGCACATGGAGGGATGCGTTGCCATGCTAGTGGGTTGAGAAGTGACCATTGGCATCACTATTCATGATGGGATGTCCAATTTGAGGCCAAATGGAGTGGGCAGCAGGCATTTAAGACAACAATTATGGGCAAAATTTTGGAAAATCTGCTGCCAAGAAAGCGTTGATGGCCCTGAATTGGGGGAAATGGTTAAATTTGAATTCAAAAGGAACTATAAAACTCCAAGGGCTAGCCAACAGACAACACTTGGTCAATTGGGAGTTTAAATGTTGAACAGAGCATAGAGCGTTGAGAGCCAAGCGAGAATAGAGCCTTTAAGTTCGCAAAAGACCACATACAGTGCAGAAATGATGGCGGCCATTAAGGATGGGTTGGGCATTGATGAAGGAACCATCAGCAATTTTGTGTAGACCCCCATGGTCCACAATGTTCCCAAAGGCACTGGGGCTGTAACAAAAATCTCTAAATCACCCTAGACACTAAGGCCAGAGAAAGATAAGTATGCAATGGGACCAGTACGCAAGTCCACGAGGAATCCATGACATGGTAAGTTATCAATGGAACAAAAAGGGAAGGAAATGACCATTGAAACAGATGAAGAGGAAGAGGACTTACAGGCTCTGATTGTCACAGTAGAGGAAGAAGATGACATGGAGGAAGACATCCGACCAATGCACCCCGTGGCGAAATTGCCTGAGTATGTCCCTCTGCGAAAAGGGAAAGCCAAAGTACCAAAGGATCTGGATGCAATGAAGAGTGCACTCCAGACCCCACTCCTCCTCGATGGAATTACCTTTAAGGGTGCGCTTCCAGGGCGCGTGCCCACCCTGAAATTTGAATATTGGGACCTCTTGGACAATGAGAAGTTCCCACGCTTAGAAATGACGAACCTGACAAAACATA